>JACDOX010000108.1:517646-812339 GCA_014549065.1 Cardinalis cardinalis
ARWWAAAWWAWWAAWYMAGCCTTCTGAAACRTGGAGTCAGATCCTCATCTCTTCCCTCAACCTGAGACCCCTGTGAACACGGTCACACCAGCCCACCCATGCCAGGCAGTGATTTATCAAGAAGCCACCATGGCCAGGCTGATGGGGGCTGTGTGTGGCACAGCAGAGGAGTGATGGGGGTGCCAGCACTGCCTGCATGTGCTTTGGGGGGTCCCTTCTGTCCTGCTGGGCTGTGGGTGGGATCCTCCCCCAGCATGGGGATACCTGGGGGTCCGCTCAGGGCTGGATGGCCTCAAACCAGCACTGGGGGGTGAGGAGGGCAGGGATCTCTGCAGCCTGGCCTGGGTGCACCCAGCATCACCCTGTCCCAAACCCTGCTGGTGTGGGAGCAGAGCACATCCCTGGGGCASGGCCAGGCTTGCAAATGCAAGGATCCTCACCCATGGGCTGCTAATTTGCTCCTGAAATGCCCCCCAGCCAGGCAGGCTGGGCAGGAGTGAGCAGCACCCAGATGTGTGGGATGCAGGGACAGCGCTCACATCCCTCCTGCAGCTGCCTGCAAAGCCAGCACAATGCTTTATTC
Organism: Cardinalis cardinalis; assembly: GCA_014549065.1. NCBI lineage: Eukaryota > Metazoa > Chordata > Aves > Passeriformes > Cardinalidae > Cardinalis > Cardinalis cardinalis. The sequence goes on from JACDOX010000108.1 coordinate 518,230, forward strand.
TCCTTTATTCTCCTTTATTCTTCCTGGGGCACCACCAGCTCCCTCTCTGCTCTGCTCTGCCCAGCCCTGGGCAGGGGAGGAGTGCTGCTGTCCCGGCTGAACGGGGCCATGCATCTTCCCCAGCTCCCACAGGGTGCTCRTGGTGCTGCTGCTGCAGTGTCCCCACCAGTGGTGCTGGAAATCTGCTTTTCCCAGCTGCATCTTGCTCTGCCCTCATGGGATCCCTCAGGATTTTTCACCCCAGTTTAATTTTAACCCCCAGGAGGGTTTCTCCTGCACTTACACTGRGATGTGACTGGGATGTGCAAGGGCTGGACTGAAAGGCAGCTCTGCTCCTGCCCAGGGGGATACAAGGGCTGAGGCTGGGATATGATGAGTGAGAGATTGCCTGGGATTTAACAGGCTTTTTAAAGACCACATGTWAACCCCAGCCCTCGCTCTTTGGAGTCATTAAATGTCCCCTGGTTCATTCTGCAAAGGGTAGGCACATTAACCTGCTGGCCTGGCTGCCCTCTGTTAACCACATCCTCATCACACCAACTCCCCTGACATTTCAAACTGCTCTTTTTTCCAAGCCCACTGCCTGCTCTCATTGCCAACCCAACATTTTGAGGCTGGGCATTTGCCTCTTGTCATTCCTGAGGATCTTACAGCATAAATCAAACTATGGAGGAAGAAGGAATAATCTACCAAAGCATCAGGAATAACAACACCTCCATCACAAAGAATTAATTTTTCCTTGAATTAATACACTGARACTGCAGGGAGAAGCCCTTGCTTGGGAGTGAGGGGAGGGCAGAGCATCACCCCTGCCAGGGCTCACAGTGCCTGTTCCACCTCTCCTGCCAGCTCCCATTTCTATGGAAACCTCCCCCCTCACACTCCTGCTCATTTAAGGAAATCAACTTTCTGCTCTCTGAGGAGCTGCCTGGATGGAGACAGGGCACTGGGGCAGGCAGTGGTGTCCCCTGCCCACCAGCCCCTGACAGGGGGCCCTGCAGAGCTCAGGGGGGTCCCTGCCCCATTCCTGCTCTCCTGAGCAGGGAAAGGCAGGACTGCTCCTTATCTCAGCACTTTCCACCTGCTCTGGGTGCTTCCCATGACTGCCTCTCCTCTCCCARCCCTCCTTATCTGCTCTCCCCCATCCATCCCCAGCTTTGTTTGCACCAGTAAAACACCTGTCCAGGCCAAATGATAAACACAGTTCCATTGATTGCTGGGAAGAAAAAGCCCTCCAGAGCAGGGCAGCAGGTTCCTTGCTCTGGGAATCAATAACCCCCAAACCCCTCTATCCCCCTCAGAGGGGAGGCAGGGCTGCRTGGAGGATGTGACACCTGAGGGTGATGTGTGACATGAGGAACCTGCACATCCCCCTGGCCTCTCCCAGGCTGCCCCCATGGAGGAAAAACCTTCCCAGCTGCTTCCCAAGGCAGAGCCCCAGCCCAYCAGCCCCATCAGCCCCAYCAGCCCCATCAGCCCCTGCATCCCGCTCCTCCTGCCTGGGGCTGGGCAAACATCCCCATTTCAGGCTGGAAATCAGGGATGCAGGGAAGGGACAGCAGTGAGGGGCAGCCTGCAGTGCTGCTGGAGGGCCCCRGGCTGCCCGTGCACGGCCCATGGGGGAGCTCCTGTGCCTCTGAGTGAGTGATTCAGCTGTAAAGCCACAATCGATGAGGAGGAATTTAAAGGGATTAGAGATTTTGCCACTGCTGCAAATGTGCTGCTCCCCATGGTGGTCTCCCCTCCTGGAATGCATCAGGACTTGTGATCCATGCTGAGACCCCCTGGGTACCTACACGATTCACTCAAGAGGCCTTTTTTAGACCCAAAATGCTGAACAGCACAGAATTTACTGAGCAAAATGATGCTTTGTCCATCTGTCCAGTCAGTGCTTCATCTCCTCTGTGACAAAACACATGCAGGAGGCCAGTAAGCCTCACCATTTAGGGCAGGGAGAAAACAAATTCAATTATAATAATAAATAATGAATGAGACATCATTAACAGAGACATAAAAATTATAAATAATAATCTGGGCTGGGAAGAAACGAGCCCAAGCGCCCCACAGGGCCCATATAAACCAGCAGAGGCCTGACCCCAGGGAAGCAGCAAAGCAGGTGTGGTGGATCAGGAGCTGTAATGAATTCAGAGCTTCCACCAGGCTTTAATAAAGTCCTTCTGCAGAGGCTATTAAGGGAGCTAAGACGAGAGGTGAAAGTTGTCATGGATTAGGAGCTGTCTAAGAGACAAAGATGAAAGAGCTGAGAAGTGATGAAGGCACAGGAGGAGCTGGGGAGCCTGGGACACCTCCTGCCCTGAGCGGGGCCTGGGCCGGGCTGGGGCTGCAGAGGATGAGCTGGGCCCATTCTCAGGAGCTGGGCTGGCTCTACACGGAGCTAAAGCTCATTCACTGCCAGTGTGGGGGCTCATTCAAGGGAGCCCTGCCGTGCCTGCTGGGGCTGCTCATGGCATCCCCCCCACAGCAGCCGGCCTGCAGGGCTCAGCGGGGCAGCCCGAACCCCGAAGGGCTGGGCTCAGCCAGCTCACCCAGCTCAGCCAGCTCACCCAGCTCAGCCCCAGTGCCGCTGCCAGGCTCCCTGCTGCCAGCCTGGCCCCCGGAGCTCAGCTCCAGCAGGGATGCACACCCGGCTCCAGCCTGATTTCCATCTCAGGGGGCTGCATGGGGACACCTCTGCCTCTCCTTGGGGTGCCAGCTTTGGGTCTATCCCGTGCTGAGAGGGCTGGGATGACCTTTCCCAAGGGCAAACCAWGCCTGTGGGGTATCCAGAAGCTGAGGGTGGGGTTACACCCCCAGTCCCCCCCAGGCTCAGAGGGAGAGCCGCAGCCACCCAGTGCCTCCAAACCCTGCCCTGCTGGATGGATTTCTTAAATTGGATTGTGACAAACATTTAATGCCTAATAGAGCTCACACCAGCACAGTTAATTAAGAAGGTGACGAATCCAATTCACTCGTGGGAGAGCAGAGAGTGAGAGAGGGAGGGAGAGAAGGAGGGAGCCTGCGTTAGTGAGGGGAGGGAGCAGGAGAAAATCACTTCAGCTTCCATCACCTGTCCTTTCCCTTTGTGTGCACACACACCATGAAGAGGGACTCTCCTTCCCTCTTGCCAACTGTGGAGCTGCTGAGCAGAAGCTGAGCTGGCCCAGGCTCTGTGTGAGCTTCACTGGGGTGCCAGGCCAGGTGAGGGTCGGGGTACTGGAGCTAGAGCCCCCTTGGCCATAGAGATGCCCTGGGTTTTATTTTAAAACAYCCTCCAGGAGTTTTTTGAGCTCAGGGTTGGGGTATTGGAGCTCGAGCCCCCTTGGCCATAGAAAGCCCTCGGTTTTATTTTAAAACACCCTCCAGGGGATGCCGAGGCACAGACACTGCAGAGCATCCCCTGCTCCACACTGGGACCGGTCCCAGGCAGAGCCAGCTGTGGCAACATCTGTATGCCGCTCACAGCCCGTCCCCCCGGAGTTGATAAATAAAACAAGCGGAGTTATTTTGGCCCCGGGGACAGGGCTGTCTCCCGGAGCACAGAGCAGCCCTTTCTCCGACTCTCAGTGCCGCCCGAGTTCATTGTTACTCCCCAGTGGAGAACAGGACGTGGATTGAGCCGAGGTGCCCATCTGGAGAGCCGGAGAGAGACTCTGTTCATATCAGCGCCCAGTGGCATCAATGGCGCTTTTACACGGAGCCCCGGGGCAAACAAAAGCTCCGAGCGAGGGAGAGCGATGGGGAAAGCCGGGGAGGGCCGGGGGCAGCGGGGATGGAGCGGGGAGGGCCGGGGGGATGGAGCCGGGGATGGAGCGGGGAGGGCCGGGGGCAGCGGGGAKGGAGCGGGGRGGGCCGGGGGGATGGAGCTGGGGAAGGAGGGCGAGCAGGATGAGCTGGAGAGGAGCACGACGGGGCGAACACAAATGGAGCAGCTCATCTAAAGCAGGTTTCCTGCAGAAAAGGAGGCAGCTGGAGGACTTTAGGGTGCGGGCAGCGGTGCCACCAGAGTCAGGTAGCGGGGATGGTGGAGCACCTTCATCACTGCAATTAGTCCTCATTAAGCACGGCTGGCAAAAGGGGATGCTGCCTTAATGGCATGACAAGCAGACGGGTTAAAATTGGAGAGGAAAAGAATAAAAAACGAAAACAACCCGGAGGGAAACCAACAAACCTGTGCCCAGGAGTGCTGCCAGTGGCTCCCCGGGGCAGCACTGAAAGCACCTGCGTGGTTGTCCTGGGGTGCCCGGGGTGATGGATGCYTGTCAGACCCAGTAATTAATGAGGAATTACATCTCCAGCTCATCCCTCCTGCGGCCACAAAAGCCCCCAGGGTGCTCCCAGCATCCTCCCCCTTGCAGGAAATAATTACTTAGGTGAAAATTATTTACCAAATGAGGCAMTTCTCGGCGTGCTATCTCGCAGCGTTCGCCTGGTTTACATTGTTACCAGTGCTACGCAATAAATTAACGGCGTAATTAAAGACGAGTTTAATGCTGATGCTTTGCAGAGGGATTTTCTTTTAAGTCCCTCTGCGAGCAGAGCGCGCTTTAGGTGAGGGGCTGGCAGGAGCGGGCAGGACAGCGATCCCCCACGACAAACGTGTCCCTGGCTTGCCCAAGGGACAACAGGCAGATCGAATGGAATCAATCTGCATTTTAATTAGCGGCCGCGCTGTGTCCGCAGGGAGCGGAGCCGCCTGCAGTGGGGGCGGCCGGAATCGCCCCGGGCGGAGCTCCCTGCTTGTCCCCCCCCCGTGTGATTCAGCGGGGACGCGGATGGGCTCCATCCATCGACAGGACCTGTTCCTGGCTGTGGGGATCGGCCAAGCGAGGCTGCAAAACCCCACGGGGATTAGAGACTCATCCACCAAAAACAAACAAACAAACAAACAAAAACCAAAAAAAACAAACCCCAAAGAAGGAGGAAAATAAACATTGCACTTTAGGAATCCACATTTTTGGGGATTTCTGCTGACTAACAGGATTTCAGCCAGAACCAAGGAGCCATCAGGGAMACAGCTCAAGAGCTTCCCTAGGAAACATCTCCTTCCTGGAGGAGAAGCTCTAGGGACACGATGGGGATGGAGATCCAGCATGGGGACCACGGTGTGAGCCAGGCACGCCTGGCTCCTCCTGCAGCTCCTCCATCCTGCTCCAGCATGCTGTGGGCAGGGCTCAGGGTCACCTCCCGTGCCAGCCGTGAGAGGAGAGCCAAGCCCAGCCCTTCCCATGCCGGCTCGGTGGGCACAGCCGTCCCCCAGGGCCTCCTCCCACTGCCAGCAGCCCAAATGCATCAGCACTGAGCGGGCAGTCAATGCCCGAATGCGGGCAGCCCGGCCAGGCACAGCAATGACCGCAGCTCCAGCTGATGCAAACACAGCAGCTTTCCCCAGGGGCATGGCCACACTGGGCCCCAGCGTGCCAGGAGGGCAGGGAAAGGGTTTTTCCTTCCACCGGGGAGGATTTCTGCACTTCAGAGGGATATCAGCACCCAGARGAGCGCTCCTGCTGCCAGGGCCCCCTCCAGCTGCACCCCAGCCCTGTGTGCCCTCAAGTGGGACATTCTCCCAAATGTGTGGGGAAAGAGGAGGGAGCTGCCCTGGGGATGAAGGACAGAGAGCTGGATTGATTTCTGTCTCCTGTGGTGCCTCTCATGGCGGAGGGGAAGGAGAGAGCAAATCCCTCACCTCTGCCAAACCATCCTTCAGGAGAGCAGCCATGACCAAAGGACTTTCCCACACTAGGAGCAGCTACCAGCATTTCCTTTCCCCAAAGTGTGTGGGATTTGTGATCTCCAGCAGGAGAGGGAGTTCTGGCTGGCCCAAAGGAACATCCCACATCCCAGGTGCCAGTTAAACACCCTGGATAATCTCTCCAGCAATGATCCCCACCACCACAGGCTGGCAACAGGCTCCCGGTCTCATCTTCCCCATGGTGACCTGCTGGAGCTCCATCCACCTCGAGGAAAGAGATGGGGAGCAGAAATCTCTCCCCAAAAGGGTTTATTTAGCAATAAAGCTGAAAGAGAGAGAGGGAGGCCTGAGGCTGTAGCTGGGATTGTTTCTAGCATGTCCTGGGTCAAGCTGCCCACAAAACCAAACAGCTCAGCAGGAAAATGKTCGGATGAAGATCTCTGCTCACCAGACCTCCTAGGGAAAGGGACCTCAGCAGGGACCTTCTACTGTCCTGTTTCTGGTGATCTGGGGGAATCCAGACCCCTTCCTAAACCCCAGCCACCCCAGGGAGCATGAGGGGAGAATTTAGCATCCCAGCAGTAAATCTGGCAGTGACCACCCCCAGAGCACCAAACCCCACAGAAGTGAATGAGGAGATGGGACATGTGCCATCCCACAGCTCTGATCCCCCACCTGCTCATCTTCTCCCACCCTTTGCCACCCCAGAGGCTCACGTGCCAGCAGGACAAGCTCTCCATGGTGGCTGGTTAAAGGCAGCCCTGTGTTTTACTGAAAGCAGCTGCTGGAAGCCAGGATTCAGCTTTGCTGCCTGCACCTTGCCAAGGTTCCTGCCCTGGGGATGGGAATTGTGGAAATACCAGGCTTTGACATTTAAAAGTATCAAGGAAAATAAAAGAGGGGTGGGGGGAGGGAAAGAACCAAACAATTACCTGGGGCTCATCAAGGAGCAGCTGGGAGAAATTGTGATGGTTAATTATAAAGGGAAAATTAAATGGAGCTCTGAGATGAAGACAACAAGCTGGGGGAAGTAGGAAAGCACAGGAGGAGAGGGGTCTCAGCCTGTGGATGGGATGTTTGGTGCTGAGAGTTTCCCAAGGAAGGATGTTCCTTTGAGTATCTCCCAGTGGGAAGGGGCTTGGTCGCTGACATTCCTCCTTTGGCTCGGTGAGGCAGGGATGGTGGAGGGGAGATGCCCTCTCAGTGCCCAKGGAACCCAGCTGAAGCACCTCCCTTGGGGCTGTGGCAGCCAACAGGGAAAATCTTGAACTGAAAGCCAGCTGAGATGGTGCTGGGCATTCCAGGACTCATTTCAGGCACATCTGTRAGGGAGACTGGACCTGCCTTGTGGGATATGAGACTCATGAGGGGAAAATCCCTTTCAGAACAAGAGACAGACAGATGGCACCTGCTGAACCTGCTCTCTATTTTCTATTTTTTTTTTTTTTAATTTCCTATCCCTTCTGATTTATTTATTTTATTTCTGGCGCAGTGGGGTGGGTGAGGGAAGAGCAGGGAGCCATGGTGCTGTCAAACAGGGGGTGCAGAGAGCCTGAGCTCCCAGCACTCGCTGCCACGGCACTCAGCAGCCACCTCCCATAACCCCAGCCAGAAACTGGGCTGGGACAAGCTGGGAGCACCCAACAGGGCAGATTTACCCTCTCTGGGATTTTGACCCTGGCTGTGGGAGGCTGCTCCCCTGGCTGGGACCACCTTAGGGATGGAGCAGGATCTAACGCCATTGACATTTTGTTTCTCATTAGTGGCACAATTAACAGGAGAGAGGATTCCAGGCTCTGGCTGCATGGTGTCCCCGTCCCTCAGCTGCCTCCTGCTGCCTTTATCTCTTCTGCCTGGGCAGTTCCATCRATGAATTGACTTCTTCCCCTGCCTAATTTATGTCTCCTTTATGTTTGTTTATATAATAAGGTTAAACACCTCCTTTACACCCTACATGCTTGTACTTGTTAATTAGCRTTTCTCTTGGGTTTTATTGCATTTGCTGCGGGCTCTGGCAGATGAGCAGCAGCAAGGAGAGGGCTGGGAACCCCACAGACACCGTGTGCCAGGGCAGGAGCTGCAGCCCCCCAGCCCAGCAGGTTTGGGTGCCTGTTACCCCCAGGAGCTGTGAGTGAAGCAGTCAGAGCTGCAGCTGTGTCAGGGAAGGGCTCCCATAGGATTGGATTCCACTTCTCAACACAGTTTTGAGCTGTTTTAGGGGGATTGGGGAGCTTGGAGCACCACCATCAGGAGAACAGCAAGAGATCCATGCACTGCCCTTGGTGACAAACTGTCCCTGCAGCTTCACCTTGCTGATGCTCAGATCCCCCTGATGAGTCCCCAGGAGCAGCTTTGGGGTGCAGAGCAGGGCAGGKCAGGGAATTCTCCAGGGGAGTGGCTCTGCACCCCACAAGCAGCCCCACAAACATGGGAGCCCAGGGGAAACCTCAAGCTCAGCCCAGAAACAAACTGCATCTTCATCCCTGTTTGCCAGGCCTTGCAGCCAAACCCAGCCCCAGCACCACCAGCCCCAGCAGCCAGCAGGGCTTTGCCTGGCTCTGTGGTCCTACAGATGGATCCATCCCCCCCCCCGGGCCCAGCTCTGCCCTGTGGCTGCAGGAGAAGCCCAGTTCCCGAGCAGACATCGCCTCTCAGATGCCCCGGGGGGGAGGAGGACCCGGCGGGACTGGGGGCCCCTCTCCCCCACCCAGCCTCCCCGCACGAACCCGGGCATTTGTGGCTCATTGCTGTGAGCACCTGAGATTCATTCAGAGAAACCCCTCACGCTCCACCGAGGGTGCAGGAAAAGCCCCTCTGAGCCTCCTGCCTGCCTGCCAAGCCTCCTCCTCTTGCCCATTCCCCCCCTCAGTTCCCCTGCCTGCAGACACAAGTCCCACAGGGATGCAGGGGCAGAAACCAATGCCCAAATCTGACCCTTCCTTGATGGGAGATGTCTGCTCTCAGCTGCCCAGCCCATACGCAGGCAGGAGCCTGAAGAGGCGAGGGGCTCCCCATTTCCAGCCAGGACGGCAGAACACAGGGATGCTTCCTTCCATCGAGCCCCCTGCCGCTCCAGGAAGGATCCCCCGCACTGGGCTCAGCCTTCTCCGCCTCTCCGGGTGGATGGATTCTGCCAGAAGCCACAGCAGGTGACTGCTAATGAAGCTCGCCTAATGAATGCGTTCCTCAGACACGCCCTCGGCGTCCCTTCCTCCAGGTGCTCCATCCGGCACCCCTCCGCCAGCCGTGACCCGGCCAGGCAGGCTCCGCTCCCTGMCTTTAAAAGTCGCAGCTGTGGACAGGCTCGGGGAGCAGCATCCTCCAGCCCAAAGCGCTCCCCTCTTCCAGGGGTCTGCTCTCCTACGGAAAGGCAGCCTTGCTGCTTGAGCAGGCAAAAACCGCGTTCAAACTTTGGCGAATTGAAGCAGAAAGCCGGGGCTAAGGCTCAGCAGAGCCTGGGTGGGCTTCACGTTCGCCGACAGCATCCAGGCGCAGGCGAGAGGGAGGGAGAGGCTGCTCGGGTTTGTTCCCAGCTCCCGGAGTTGGGGATGCTGCTTGCTGACCCGCGGGGAGTGGGAGTCGTGGGCAGAAAGGAGGGAGCGGGCTGGGAAGGAGAGATGGAGCCTGGCTTTGGCGGGCAGAGGGTGTGAACGAGCCCCCCAGCGCTGCCTGCAAGGATGCAGCAAGGAGCCTCCTCCCCCCGCGAACTGTCTCCGTGTGACGCAGGTGCCGAGAGCCAAATTTCTTCCATCTCATTCCAGCCACAAAAGGAACTTGCAGAAAGTGCAGGCAGCCTTTACCACCCCCCAAAAACAACCAGCAAACCAGCAGACCAGCAGACCAACAGACCCCCTCTCCCCTCGCCCGCGGCCGGACCGGGCAGACCCCGCGGCGCGGCGGGGGAATCGCGGCTCTGCCCTCCGCCGCTTCCCTCCGCGCTCAACTCCGCTGGGCTGGAGAGGGGCAGCACACACAGCAAAGAGCAAGGGCAGCCGGGGCCGGGCACGGCCGGGGCAGCACACACAGCAAAGAGCACGGGCGGCCGGGGCCGGGCGCGGCTGTGCCCGCGGAGCGCTGTGCCCGCGGAGCGCGGGGCAGAGCGGCGCGGAGCTCGGAGCTGTGACATGGAACCCGCAGCCGTCACACGGAGCTCGGAGCTGACACGGAGCTCGGAGCCGTGACACGGAGCTCAGCGCCGCGGAGCGCGGAGCCCAGCCTGCGGAGCCGGGGCGCGAAGCCCGGAGCGCGGAGCTCAGAGCGCGGAGCGCGGAGGCAGAACCCGGAGCGCGGAACGCGAGGCGGAGCACGGAGCTGTCCGCGGTGCTGAGCACACTCACCGGGCCGGGCCGGGCCGGGCCGCTCCTGCTGCTGCCGCCGGGATGCGCGTGGGGCGGCCCCGCTCCGCGGGTGCCCGGGCTCGGCCTGGCGCCCTCGCTGGCACCGGCAGCCCCTGTGGCTGCTGCGGCCGAGAGCAGCGACCCCGGCACTGCCTCGCTGCCGCTCCGTCCTCTCCTTAAATTTCAGCAGCTCTGTTCCCCCCCCCCGCCCCCCGTTTTTTTTCCTGGCTCTCCCCTGCTCTCGCTCCCCGCTCCGGGCTCTCCCGCACGCTCGCAGCCGCCTAGCGGGCAGAGGCGGCAGGCAGGAAAATCCCACCCGCACAGCCGGGCGGCACCGCCGCCGCATCCCTCCCACCGCCCGCCGGGCCCCCGCACCCCCTATTTATATAGCATCTTACTCTTCTAGTATATTAATTACAATCGACTTCCACTCCTTAGAATCTGGTTTAAACCCAGAGAAGAGTAATAAACATTATCCTATTCATACTGGCCCTATCACTGACCCTAAGCATCCCCCTAACTGCATTAAACTTTTGACTCACCCAAACAACCCCCGACTCAGAAAAACTATCCCCATACGAATGCGAATTCGAGCCCCTGGGATCTGCTCGACTCCCCTTCTCAATCCGCTTCTTTCTAGTAGCCATCCTCTTCCTCCTATTTGATTTAGAAAATAGGAGGGTGCGCGGGACCCGCCCCGACACAGCTCCGGGACAGCGGGAGAGAACGGGAGGGGGAGAGGAGAGGAAAGGGGGTAAAATGGGGTGCAAACAAAGTGAGAGCCAACTGAGTTTGACCTTTCAGACTTGCTGGGGTCTGGGTGCAAATCCAGGCACAGGAATGGTCGGAGGGCTTTGGACAAGGGGATGGAGTGACAGGAGATGGGGGAATGGGTTTCCACTGCCAGGGTTAGATGGGATATTAGGATATTAGGAAGAATATATTAAGATATTAGGATACTAGTGATATAGATAGGATATTAGGAAGAATTTCTTCCCTGTGAGAGTGCTGAGGCCTTGGCACAGGTTGTTCGGAGAGGCTGTGGCTGCCCCATGCCTGGAAGTGTTCAAGGCCAGGCTGGATGGAGCTCGGAGCAGCCTGGTCWTCTGGGGGTGGAATGAGATGGTYTTTAAAGTCCCTTCCAACCCAAACCATTTTGGAATTCTGWAATACCACAGAACAGATGTGGGCAGTACCCACAACTCTGGGTTCTGACACCCCCCAGCCCCCCAAAGTTTAATTAACACTGGGGGGGGGAAGGTTGTTACTCAGCTGGGATTATCAGTTCCTCAGTTGGGGTATCAGTTGTACRTGACAGGACAGGGGAACAGAGCAGCCTGGGGAGGAGGGAGCAGGTAGCCACCGCATATTTGGAGCACTCTAATTCCTTTTAACATCATAACCTACCTGAATATTGAAAGCAATGAGCCTCCAAAAGCTTTTTGCTCAACAATGAGTAGTGCTGTTGACAGTAGAAAGTATTTTTTCACAGCTGAGCTGGTGAACCGAAGTTGAGAAGAGCAATTCCACCTAATTCTGCACAAAACTTGGATAGGTCTCTTGGCAAGCTGCTTCCTCAGGTTAGAGACTGTCCTGGTATGTTAAAACAGACCTTTTTCAGCCACAGGAGTAAGGTGGTCCTAAATGGTCCATGACTCCTCAGGTACAATTTCATGCCCCAATTTCCCCACATTGCTTTGGGTAAATTACCTAATTTACCTCCTACCTCCATAAAAGGGAAGCTCAGTGAGAGGTTGAGAATGGTGGGAAGGCCATTAATAGTGATGAGCTGTTCAGCTCTGTAGGTAAGTGATGAGCTGTTCAGCTCTGCACATTTGGATGTGTGGGGAGTCCTGTGCCTTCCCACAGACATCCTGCACAGAGTGAAACCCACCACCCAGCAGGGATTTTGGGATGGTCTCAGACACTGGAGGTAACTAAACCTGGCTGAGCTACACCCTGAGTGCCAGCAGTGAGCTGGGAGACAACTTTGATTACTGATGCCTTGTCAAGGCTGACCTAGAACAGAGTTAAAGAATAAAGCAGGGATTTATCAAAAGGCCTCAATGGATGCACCTTGGGCAGCRCAAGAGCCCAGCCAGGGCTGCACCCAAGATGAACCAAAATGGTCACAAAATGGACAACWGGTCAYGGGGTCTSWCACTTTTAYAAGTTCTGCTCCATTTGCATATTGGAGTTAATTGTCTAATAGATTTAATTAATTATAAATTGTCTATTGGAGTTAATTGTCTAATAGCTTTAGCCCATGAAGTCCCATCCTGCTTGTTTTTCTCTCTCCAGCCCACGTTGTTTGTGCTCTTGGGCCTGAGATTTGGATCATTTGTCCTTGGTCCCCAGCTRGAGCAGGAATTGTTTTGTCTCCCTACTCTGTGCAGAGAGCTCACCTCCCTTAATATAAAGCTCRGAACTACACACTAAAGCAGCACCAAATCTGAAAAATATAAAAGCTAAAGCCTAAGGCATCACTATCATGCAAAAGTTGGAAATGAGGTATTTCAGCTTTGGCTTTACAGATGTACCAGCRTGACCAAAATCACCTTCCTTGGACCACAATGATGGAAAAAAGCCCAAGAGGCCATATGTAACTGGAACAGCTGATCAGGCCCTCCTGGCTTTCTCCAGCTGGAGGAGTCACTGCCCAGCCACAACAATGAGCCTGCAAGTCAAAGTCAAGGRCAATGTCCCCAAAACTCACCTGTTTTCTGTGACCACACACTAAGGAGTTTCTCAGTCAGGTTCCTCAGAGCAGGTGCCTGGCTGTAAAACCCATGTGCTCCAATTCCTGTGAAGGTTATTCCTTTTTGCAGGGGAAAAGCAGGGTCAAAGGTGTCACCCTCTTTGAGAGTCATTAATGAAACATTAATGATGCTGAGGAGAGATAGACAAAATCCCTTGCTCTTACATGTACTTCAGAGCAAAKTGCACCCCAAAATGGGACACCAGCTTGTTTTGTAGCCAACACAAGAAGTTTTCCAAGGGACAGTCTCTGGAGGGAAGAGCATGTGGTTTGAGGCATGGATGGTCTGAAGGGGTCCCTGGGGGCCATGCTGGGAAGAGCTAAGACTTCAATTTAGAAAAATTGCTTGGGAGATCATTTCAAATCCCTTTTCTCTCTGTTTTGCTCATGCTCACTTTGGGACTCTGGGCAGTAATCACCCACACAGCACAGGCCCCCTCGTGTTCCACAAGCCTGCCTTGCTGATGCCAGTGGGGAATGAGCCTCAGGGGTTTCCATCATCACTCCAGTGACAGGAAAAGCACTCTGCAGTGRATGAGACCTTCTGGACTGGCCTGAGAGCCCCAAGATCTCTTCCCTGTGCAGTCTTGGGGGGGATGCCCAGCAGTGAAACGCTGCTGTTCCCATCCCTCCCCTCTTGCTGCTCCTCTCTCAAAAAAAACTTGTGTGGAAACAGATCTGCAGCCAGCGCCCGCCCACTTCCCTGGGCTTTAGCATCCTTGCTGCTTCCCTGGAGGTGCGTGGCAGTGGGAATGCTGCAGAAAAAGTTCGGGAGATGGCTTTTATTCCTTCTGGGAGGGACGCTGGGGAGCGCAGCCCCGGGAGCAGCTCTGGTGCGGAGCGGGGCCGCCCCCGGCAGCGCCGCCCTCCCTCCCGTGCGCACACAGGAACCAGCGCGGCTCCCAGCCCCAATTACCAGAAAATTAAACATATGTCTCCACTCAGCCAGGCGAGGAATTAGATGTTGATCCGTCCTGATTCCATCTATTTCAATTATAGACAAGGACAGGCACCGCCTTCCCCTCGGGAAGGCTGAACAGTCCCGGAGAGGTCTCCAGCCCGCAGGGGCAGGGCAGCATCCCAGGCACTGCAGCCCCTTGGAACCCGATGGCGGGGATGCTCAAGGCTGTGGAGATATTTGGGGACCTCGGGTAGATTTGGGGACCAGGCACTGCAGCCCCTTGGAACCCCATGGAGGGGATGCTCAAGGCTTTGGAGATATTTGGGGACCTTGGGTAGGTTTGGGCCATGGTGGGGGGAAGTTCTTAGGGCTCTCAGTGGATTCTTGAGTTTCTAGCGTGGAAGTTTGGAGCTCTGGGGAGATACTTGGAGCCATGGATGGGTGCTCAGGGCCCTGGCAGGATGCTCAGAATAAGGGGCCATGGGGGGCTGACAGCAGGAGCTTGCAGGATACACAGGGGCTGTAATAAGAGGGAGCAGCAKGCTGTAAACCAAAGTGATATTAAAAAAGGTTTGACTGTAATCACGAGAGCAATAAACCTTTCAATCAAAGCCTCCAGATTATCTGCTGTCATAGAATGTGAGCACKGGCAAGGGTGCAGAGAATGGCAACAGAGCCAAAAAACCGTCCCACCAAACAGATGTGAGCTTTATGATAGGCAAGGCAGCTCAGGTGCTGTGTTAGTCCATATCCCCAGGGCTTCAGTCCTCCTGGGGATGGGCTGGGGAAGCCACTCCCCAGTGCACTGCAAAGAGCTCCTTCAGGGCAGGCTGTGTTTCCAAAGGAGAGGAGAAAGACCCTGAGGTGCTCCAGCGGGGGGAAATGCAGGCAAGCTCAGGTGGGTGATGTGCTGCACACAACCTGTGTGTCCAGCTTTGGCCTCGTGGGGAGAAGCAAACACCTCTGCTGTGCAGCCAGGGGCAGTTTGCCTTGTAGTGACCAAGCAGTTTCCAAGGTTTTACATGGGAATAAATATCAGTATCATGGAGCAGCACTGATGTGAGGCCCAGCTGCTGCAGCAGGTGTGTTTAGCCAACATGTCTGTATATATAACACCCATTAKGGGAGGAGGCTTTTCAGAAAACATCCCACAGACCTGTGCTCAGGGATCACCAGGAGCACACGAGAAACCAGATGGATTCCTTGATTTTGCATGTTAAGGGCAGGCACAGCTTTGATGCTGAGAGCATGGGGACACATTGAYCCTTGAGGGGCACGAGGATGTGGCAGCTGTTGGCATTAGGTGTTGGTCTTGTCCACCTTTCTCTGTCTCCTTGAGCATGCCCAGGAGAAGCCAGACACCCGTGGGGCATCACTGAGGTTGGGGTTAGTGGGTGCAAAGCCCTGCCCCATGCTGGGGCTTCAGGCTGCTGCTGGCAGYGCTTTCTCTGCTCCTCCCCAGCATCAGCTGTGTCTCCCTGCATTTAACAGTTGTTCTGTTGCCAGCCTGTGCTCAGACACATTCCCAACCACCTCTCCATGGTGTTTGAGATGGCTGGAGCCATGGAGAGAGGGGACAGAGGGGCTCTCTCTCCTGAGGGTCCCTCTTGGAGCCCAGAGGGAGCTGTGGCAATTCCCAGAGATTGCCCCTGGTGGCTCTGCCCARGGGGCTCTGCCATGGGGCTGCCACCCCCAGCCTCAAAACATTGCCTGGGGAAGGCACCAGTGCCTTCCTTGGCTCAGCAGGATGGAGACAGGCTGCAGGCAGAGCAGGGAGTTTGGGCAGGCAGGGATGAGAGCARACATTGGATAGAGCATCTCCTTCCTTTGGTAAACTGAGGTTCTTCCATGCAAAGCAAACTGAAAATCTGCCCCTGCTCTCAGAGCCAAGCCAAAAATAAGGTTTATCTAAGCCCAGACATGTGTACAGAAGGCAAAGCACAACAGTTCCAGCTTTCTAAAACTCTGGGTGCTTTAGGACATTGTCTTCATTCGCCCCTCTGTCCCACTGCCCACAGCAGCAAGGCCTTGGATGCTCAGAAATTCCAGGAGCCCCATGGYAGGTGGCTCCAGTCTGGCTTTTGTTCCTTTTTGCCTGTTTGGGGTCAGGGTAACACTTCATCATCATTAAAGCATCATCCCTGTGAGGAGCCTTTGCTTTCTCACCCATCAGCAGTGCCAGACATGCACACCCCCTCTATCAGCAGAGCAAACAGCCCTTAAAAGCACAGGCAAGAGGCAAACAGCCCCTGYGGGCTCGAAACAAGTGGTGCTGAAGCTCCTTGAAGCCTTCTTTTGGAAGCTTTCACCCGAATTCCTGCCTCCCAAGAGGCAGTGCTGACACCCCCCCACCCATGCCATTGAACCCCATGGCTTTGCATCCCACCAGAAGAGGCTCTGCAGGCCCCAGGCAGGCAAACAGCTTTGAAAAGAGCCACGGGGGAAATGGATACACAGGAGATGTTAGTCCCTGGCTAAATGCAAGGATTCTAAATCCTGATTTCTTATGGCAAACAAGCATTGTGTGCTCTTGGCACAGTCACTGCTTCGGTGCAGCCCAGCAGGGACAGCCTCCCTGCCCCCGTGCAGGACAGGACCAGCCCCTCCCAGCCCAAACTGTCTCCTGCCTCCTCCACATGAGAGCCTGGGGGTGCTCCATGCCTGGGACTCGCTGCGCTGGAGGTGCTGGGCTCCCTCTCCCTCCTCCTCTCCCTCCTTCTCTTCCTTCCCAGCTCTGGTGGGAATTGCAGCACACCTCAGCAACATCAGGACATTACAGATTCCTGGGGTTTTTTAAAGTGCAAAAATGCCCTTTAGCGCTGCTATTGCCATGCACGAGGCTTTTTAGATGTCACAAGGATGTAGTGAAGTAATTTAAACCCATGTTCAGACCTTAAATCTGGTATTAAAATGAAACTGGCAGCTCCAGAGCTGTACAAAGGAAGGAACCTTAACCCCATGTCTCTGCCTTGGGGTAAGGCCACRCCACTGTGCCTTTGCCAGCAGTTTGGGCACATCCCCAGTGCTCCATGTGCCTCTCCAGGCTCACTCCTGCACACCCACTTTCCTGCAGGAACCAGCACACATGTGGGGTTGGCATGGAGGTAAGGTTTCACCACTTTACAGTTCGGATAAAACTGATCCCAGAAACAGTGAGGGCAAGGCAGGAGTCATCACCCCAAATTTTGGGATTTAAAAATYCCAAAATCCATTTATTTGGGATGGGTCACCACCCCAGATGTCTCCTTTGCCAGCAGCTCAGTGGGTCCTGCCCAGCTGGGGGGCATGAGGGGGATGCTTGTCCTGCAAGGAACCAGCACACAGGAACTGGAATTTCCATCACTTGGCTGCACCCAAGTTGTTAGGAAAAAAGAAGATAAATAAAGATAAATGGAGGAGAGCTGAACATGCTGGCAACCCTTCTCTATCATTCCTTTTCTTCCCTAAGCAGATCAAATTATGACCTGGAATCACTGAATACATATTTTATTATGTGGATAATTTAAAGGATGAGGACGAGACAGGGAATTCATAAGGTACAGTCATGTTAGAAGACAAAGAGTTCCCATTAATCTCCTACAGGGAAAAAAACTGAACAGGAGGAAAGCAGGGGGTGGGGACAGGTTGTAATCGATGCCATCCTCTCCTCTCCTCTMTGGGGCATGCAGGGATGTCTTCTCCACTAGCACCAGACAGAAGCTGCTTCTTAAGATCCCACAAAACAGATGTGGTGCTCCAAACTCCTCCTGGCTGCACTGCCTTTTGCTAAAAACATAAACCCATCATTGCTCATCCCATTCCAAGAGCTTGGAAGTCAGCTCTCCCTCCTGCCCTGCCATCCCCACAGCCCCAGGGAGGGCTGTCCCACGTCCCTGCCAGGACTCAGAGCCCTCCCTGGGGCTGTGCCATCACGGTCTGCTGGGCTTTGGCCCATTCCAGCCCAGCCTGCTGCCACTGGAGCGTGATGCTCTGCTGGCTTTGAGGGGTCAGCCCCACTTCCCTTCCCCTCAGCACCCCCTGCCCCAGACAGGCACGGGCTGCTGTGCTCTCTGCAGATCAATGCCAGCTTCAGGATGTTTTTTTGGCCACCACAGGACCAGGAAAGAGCCACTGGCTCTTTAGTAATTGTTTTTGTGACTATTAAGCAATAAACAAAATAAGTCTCTGTAGTTTATGGCAAACCTCCCTATGCTGCTTCAGCAGAAGTAGCCAAAGAACTTAAGTCAAAATTCCAGGAATCTAAATCCTCACTTGTGTCTTCAGATGGATCCCTGGCTGAAAATGGAGTTGTGACTGAGGAAAAACCAGCTTCCCAGATGAATGGGAATACAGGAGACATCAGGGCTTCCAATCAGTCTGGAAGTGCCTTGAGTAATGACTCTAAAATGTGCAAAATGGGGAGCTGAGCCCTGGCACCACGCTGGGGGTGTGAGGGCTCATCCCTGGAAGCAGGACCCAGCTAATGGGACAGGAGCAGCTGCCCTGGTGGCTTCAGACCAGCTCCTGCTCAGGTCTGAGGGGATAAAAGGAGTGGATTTTCCCTCTTAAACAACCCAAATGCTTTATGGAGATCTTGACAAGTCAGATTAAGCACTGTAATCAAGACAAACTTGTTGTTGAAATAAGTCCCCTAAGGACAAATTCAGAGCTGCTGAGCATGTTCCCATCCCTGGAGAGAGCTGCTGGGGTCCTGCAGCATGAGCTGCTCATGCCCCAGTGGTCCCTGTGGGATGGAGAAGGGGACCCAGAGGTTGCACTGCCCTCACAGCTCCATGGCTCAGCCCATTGCAGCACTGTGCCTGGGGCTCCCTGCACACACACCGTGCTGGGGGGCCCTCCCTGGGAGCCTCCTGATGTTCAGGGGGTTATGATGAGTTAATCCTGAAACAAATACTTCTAATGCCTGGATTAAAGGCTTCTGGGGCTGCAAGGGCACATCAGTGCTTGTGGGTTTGGGAGTCATGCTGCTGGCTCAGTTTCAGCTGTCATGTGCTATTACTCAGGCCTCCTAAAGACAGCCTTTACCTCCACAATTATTTCCCAAATTCTTATCTTCCCAAATTATTATCTGAGACAGTGTGCTCCCCAGTTCTCAGATGGCTGGAGGCACTGGAAGGATTTCAGGGATTTCAGGGAGGATGATGGTGTTAGAGATGCTCATGGCACTCACACTCCTCTGCTATTCATGCAAGTCTCCACCCCCAAATTTTGGGAGTCAAACAAGAGCACTGAGGTAATACAACTCCCTGAACAGATTTGGGAGACTGGAGAAGGCAGAACTGAGAGATGAATAAACCTCTCTCTCTCTGCATGGATCAGAGGTTTTAGGCAAGCAGCTATCAGATGAGATTGGCTTTGTCCCCTCACTCCCTGATGAGCTATTTTCCACCACAGCCCACTGATGGCAGCAGGCACACTGCAGACTTTCTGCTCCAGGCAGATGAGAGGCTGTGATGTGCATGTGGAGCCCTCCTTCACCTGAAATGTTCATGATGCAGGGAGCCCAGAGAGATGCTGCAGTGTGGGAGAGGTGCAACCACCTTCTGCCCATCCCCTGCACACTGGTGAGGAAAGTTCATACTAGTTTTCTTTCTCACTATTTATTTCTAAGAGATGTCAAAAAACAGCACTTGCTTTCCCCTCCTAGGAAAATCTCCCTGCTGCTTGACGTTGGAGGGCAAATTGTTGTCCTGCCTGTGCTGAGTAACAATGGCCAGCCATCAGCCAGAGCCAGATTTACCATGTGAAAGCTAAGATGGAGAGATTTAAAACAGTTTTCTGGCAAGACCTACTTAATTCAAATGGCTGGTTAACACATAGAGCAGAGAATTAATCTTGCTTAAACCCAACTAACCATTTTTAAATTAAGAAGAATTTAAAGACTTAACATACCCAAATACTGCCTCGTAACTGAACAGAGATGAGATGATCATCACTTCAAGAATTTGCAGCTTACTCTGAAAGCAAAATTAAAGCAAACCATGTGGTGGTGGTTACCAGAAGGCTGGGGGGGACCACAGGTGCTTCTCCTGGAGACAGATGTGGGCTCTGGTCCTTGTGCCACTGATGCTGCTCTAACTTGTGGATCTCAGGGTCTCAAGCTCATTTTCTCACCAGCCAAACCTCTCAGATGCACAGCATTTAAGGCAGGTGACACACCCTGACCTCTACAGAAATTCCATTAACGAGTGCAGGACATGGTCTCCACACTGCTGAGAGGAGGGAAAACCCCTCTCTGAGATCAGGCAAGGAGCATCCCATGAGGCTGGGCTCAAGGAGAACCTCTGCAGGCAGTGGTGAAGGCTGGCAGGAGGCAGAATGCCACCACCCCTCTGGCTGCCTGCCAGGACACCAGGAGCTGCTGGCACACAAGAGGAGTTTCCACAGTGAACACTCCACTTACTCACCCCTGGACTGCTGCAGGTCCTTGCTGGGTACTTCTGGCCTCCAGAAAAGCAGTGAGAAAGGAAAGAGGACTTTGCAGCTGRAAAGGAGTTAATTTGCCTTCTCAATTATCTGCTGATGTCATTATGACCTTCCATAGTTAAACAAAATTACCCTAAACAAACAGGGCTCAGCACTGGGGTGGAACACTGGCATTAGCAGCTGGCCACACTCACTGCAGGAGAGCCCTGACATATTGATATTAATTTACATTTCCCATTGACCATCATTTTCAATTCCCTCCAGCACTGAATTTTTTAAGCACTGAGGCATGTTCCTCCTACTCTTCTGTTAAATGCTTTAAAGTTAATTGAAGATGCTGGCTGGCCAAGAAAGGTTTTAAATTCCCTTTCTCAAAAAATCTGACTCACCTAACACCTCTTGCAAGGACATGAGAGCTGGAGGCAAAACCATTCTGGGGCAGCTTCAGTGAAGGGCTCTGTAATCTGGTTTTCTCAAAAGAAGAAAGTGAAAGTAAAGACTCCAAGTGCCCACCATCTGCAATTAACTTCCACAGAGAGAGTGGTTAAATGCTGGAACAGGTTTCCCAGAGGGACTTGGGAATCTTCAATCCTTGCTTGGTTGAGTTGTGAACATCTCCAGGCCCTGAAGCAATCTCATCCAACTTGGAGTAAGCTCTGCTCTGCACAGGAGGTTGGACCAAAGACCATCCCTCCCAAAGTCAATCACCCCCCAACTCTAAAAAAGCTGAAAACCTGACAGGAACCATTTGTTGAGTTGGTGACTAATTAAAAAAAATATTGACCACATGCTGTTTAAAAAAAACTCAAACAAAATTACAGTAATTATATGCGACTTAATTTGTCAACTGTGAAGAGTTACCTGAAGGCAAGAAAATTAAGGGGATTAAAATAAGGAGCATTACCTCTTGTGACAAAGAGACAGAGGCAAAAAATTGCCATCAACTTGTGTTTATGAGCTGCTGTGTTTCTAATTAGGGCCAGACACCAAATTTGCATTTTATCTTGATTGAAACAGAATGAAAACTGAAAAAATAAAGGCAGCCAATGTTAAACATCTTTCCCTGTTTAATTCAAGGAGTAACCTTACAGCATTCAAAACAGCAGCTTTATTTTTCTTCTGTTTTTAAGATCTTGGCTTTGTCAGAGCAATTTCAATTTAAAAAACACAGGATCTTCAAGTAGGGGGAGAGAAGGAATGAGGTCAACTGCCAACAGGCTGGGGTACAACAGCAGCCAGGGTAGTTTGCAAAATAAATTAGTAGGCACTGATAAACAAGCCAGAGGCTGGGGGAGACCCACACCTGACAGCAGGGGAAGCAGGAAGASCAAAGGATCATCACATCAGCCTGCCTTTGGAGAGGGCTGGCTGGGGAGGATGCTCAGCACAGACACTCCACACCAAATTCTCTTAAAATGCAGCAAAATGGAAATCAAGCTAGTGCTCAGTGGGATGTGTCAGACAGCTGCCATCAGGCAGAAGGAACCAATTTTGTTTTCTTCTGCCACAGTGACTCAGGTTACTCATACAAGGGAGACCTGCAGGTAGCATTCTCAAGCGGGACACAAGCTGCTGTGCTCTCTTCTCTCTCCTCTCCCTCTCTCTTCACTGACACACCAGAAATCATGGAAGAAAACCAGAATGCAGCACTTGAGAGCCATGCATTCACCTCTCCCCTGGAGCTCAGCATCACTTTTCTCCCCACTGGACTAGACTCTCCAGAAGCTACTGGTGGTGTGTCCCACATCCTCCTACCTTTGAATGAGCACAGAAGCCCCCCTAGAAACATGCACCAGCACTGAACCAGGACAGGACCTGTCCCCAGTTCTGTCACAAGGCTTCACCCCTGCTTCTTTACTCATATCCTCAAGAGCATCCTTACTCTTCTTCCCTGCTCTGTGCCCAAAGGGTGTGAGAAGATTACACAATCCTCCTGGGAAGTCAGAGTCAGGCTTATAACATGTGGAGGACAAGAGACCTGAGCAAAGTCCCTGCATCAATCCCAGCCCCTGTGGCATGAAGGAGACACATTCTGCAGTGAGTGAATGGAAAAGGATTCTGTTTGCAGAACAAAACACTTCCCACAGGTATCACTGTCTGCATTGCACCTTTGACACCAATGGCAGGGAAAAGATGCTATACCCACCAAATGCACTTTGGAGCATAATGAGTTCTGGCAGCAATCCTGACAGTTTAACCTGGCTGCTTCTCATGAGGACCATCTGCACCTTCTTACCTGCTCTGCTATCCTGCCAATAAAGCAACAACAACTCTCAGCTTCATGGTTTATTCCCCCTCCATATGTACAATTAAGTGGATGCATGACCATTAAAAATAAGGCTACTTATATCATGGCTCTGAAACACGTTACAAACCAACTCCATCCCCTCTCTTGTTCCAACATTCAAGATGCTTGGCTTGCATGGTGTGCAGAGAGGGGCAAACACAACCAGACCACACAGGTGATTGAGTGGTGCAGGGCTTTGGTAACTGGATCTAGAAGCTTCCTCCTCCAGCTGAGATAGTCACACACAGCCAGGTGAGTGGGAGGCAGATCTTCATCCCACGCTGTCTCGGCAAGCTCAGTCCAGGTCCCAGGAACTGCAGCTCCCTCATCTCAGCACCTTGCTGGTGGCAGGTGGCCCACATGGACAGGAGGACAGCTTCATCCTCTCCTTTGGAACTGCCYCTTTGGGGCAAGGAAGGGGTCTAAGGAGAGGAGGGAAGGGAAGGTGTCCTTCTCTTCTTGATGACTAGAGGACTTCAGTCTCCAGTGGTGTCAACCTCGGTGACATTTCTCAACATATAATGCATCTAAAAAAGAATTAATAAATCAAAGGAACAACAGAACTGTATCATGATGGGATTTCAAAGTGGATTGCCTGCACGTCCAGGTAAGGCTTAGAAACTTTCTTTTTCCAGTGGGGATGAAGAAGAGTCCAGATGAAAGTAACTGGAGATRTGCAACTGAGGACAGCCCTGTGTGCTCCTGTAAGCTCCCTTCACAAGTAAATCTGTTCTCTTATGCAACAAGACAATCTTCCAGCTTCAGCTTGTGGCTCAATAAATTTTATTATTCCTTTTTGTTTTTATTTAAAAGAATTTGTTTTCCTATCATAAAAATTAGACAACCATACCACCACCAGCAAAGTCTGTGGAATTAATGTTGATGGCAGACAGTTTCCTGGTGTTACCAGTGTCTGAAAATGTCCTAGGAAGTCCAGAAATGGAAAAACATCCAAACATGATCGTTCTGGGGAGGAACATCAAGGTGGTTTTGGTTTCTTGTCCCACTGTGGTTCCCAGATGAATACTGTAGCATGTCAGCAGGACCAAGTACCTCATGCCTTGAGAGAAAACCCTTCATACCAGCTCCAGTACCTGGTTAGTAAGGAAGATGAGACATTTAGAATAGGAATTTATGACGTTTATTATTTCCTACACCAGCATATAGATCTTTAAGACAGAACTGACCCTTCCATCTCCACCCCTTACCCTTTATTCACCAGCATGCAATAATATCCCACAGATGGGAAAAGCACTTGGCAAACATCCCAATTTTGACRTCTGCTTGTGTGATGATAAATTAGCCACGAAGCAAAACTATCCACAGCTGCCTCATTTCCCCTCATCTCAGTCACACAGCTCTTGGGAATCTTGTAACAGAGATCAGAGCTTTTGTCATCCCAGCCCTCTGTGCTCGTTTCCCTTGTGCAGGCTGGGAGGGAACAGCACCATCTGAAGGCATGGACTASAGACAGCACAAAAGTGCCTGTGGGAGTGACAGAGTCTTCATGAAGCTGGTTTGGCTTCCCTGGGAAAAGCTCTAGAGCTGTAGCTCATGGGTGAYGCCCAGTATGGCATCTGTCCCCGAAGTGGGCTGGGTTTGGGCACACCCAGGCCTTTCCCAGACCATCCCACCTTCCTGCTGCCAAAGGCAAATGGAGATACCAGAGTTCTGACAGCCCTGGTTGTCTGCACATTTCTCTCTGTCTACCTTCTCTCATTAACAAGCAAAGTGCATGAGCAAAACCTCTCCTCTCTAATCACTGCTCTTGCTGCTGGATTCATTCAAAATAGCAAAAGTTTCTGTGCATTTTGGCCATTTTCCTAAGGAGTAGCTGACCAAAGTAACCACCAACCAATTCCAAAACATGATATATAAACAAATCCCCAATGAATGAGAGGCTACAGCATCACATGCTGCAATAGCAGGAGTAACCCAGCCACTTCTGTCCTAAAAAAGGGGGAAGAAAATCTTGATGTGCAATTAAACATACACCACTCAGGTCTCTCACCAGTCTTGCATTTTTGGTGATTTTCCCAGGTTCAGACCAGCAGCTCTGGTATGGCTCCAGAGAACTGCTACTGCCACARGGATGTGAGGGACAATCAGGACTTCAGCCTCGTGACAGTGACAAAGCAGTGTAAAACTCTGCAGACAGCAAGTAAATGCCTTTACCAGCAGCTCCAGAATGCTGCCAGGGGTCTGGGCTACAAGCTTAGGGCATTAAGCAYCAAACCTAACAGCATGTGGGAGGTCAGTGCTGCTGTGCAGAATGTGGGATAAAGTCCTGGGTTTGGGTTGAGTTTGGCACTGCCTTGGGCACTGGTTTTGCTTGGCTGACAGACACATAAAGAAGGACAGTCTTCTTCACATCACTTGACATTCCACAGARATACATTGAACAGACACTCTGGAAGACTTAATTAAGAGCTGAAAACCTGGTACTGTGCACAGGGAAGGATGATGCTTTCACAAAACCTGTGCTGGCAGCTGCTGTCTGTTACCACCCATCTGAGCACCAGAGTCAAAGGCAGGGAGCATCCCTGCTCATTTCACTGCTGCTCCAACCAGCTGCACACCAGGAGCTCAGCTTTCAGCCCTGCTGCCTCTGCAGCAGCCAGAGCACGGCCTTGGGTTAATGCTGGTGAGTTAACACTCAGCCTCTGCTGCCAAGGGAGCCACTCAGCCTGGGGAGGTGCCTGTGCAAGGCCCTCAGTGCTGCCAGGAGCCCAAGGAGCAGCAGCAGCAGGGCCTGGATGGCCACCAGCAACTCTTCCACACCTCACTGCAACTGGTTTCACTGCTGGGGCACTGCCTGCTCACTCCACTGTGTGCCACAGGCAAATACATCATTTAAATTGCAAACCTCCACAGCCAAGATGACCTCCTCTAATGGTTTCTCCTGGCTGTTCAGTGTCTCTGACCTTGCTCTTTACTATCAACAGATTCAAGTGCTTAAAGGCAAGATGTGTAAAATAACTTACCTTAATTGTACCCTGACTGTTAGCAGCAATAAGCACGTTGGACTCCTGGAACAAAAAAAAAAGAGGCACTATCAGAACCTGCCATTGYTTCCCCCCTCCCCCCTTTTTTTTGGATGAAGCGGCAGAGAAGAAGTTATTTTTGTCTTAAACATTAGAAGTATATCTAATTTCAAAGGGATTTAACTCTTCCTATTTCTGAGATRCTTTCAAGGCTACAAGTCTTTATAAGTTCTACTACCTTGAAGAATTAGAAGCAATAATCCTTAGTGCTTGTACAGAGCTTTAAATCTCCAAAGCAATTCACAAACATGAATTAATTCTCACAGCCTCCCTGTGAGGTGGACTAATAAAAAATAATAGTTATTTCATCTTTTGGCAGCACATGGACAAAGATCTCCAGCACCCTAACTAAACCAACTAATCACCGTTACAAAACCCCTCTAGCTCCGAGGGCAAGAGGCTTCAGATGAGTAAAACAAAGGGAGAAGAGATTAGAGAGCAATAGCAGATGCACCCAGTTTGAAAGGGAAGATAAACAGAGAGGGCTCCAGTCCTGCCTTAAGCAGACAGGCAGCATCTATTTACCTCCTGCCAATTGATGGAGTTGCATTTGGAGATATCCTGCTTGACTGCAAATTAATGGTCTGCTGCATCAGTCAGGCAACCCCCAGGCAAACGCTGGAGAAGAGAGAGCATCTTCTCTCCAGACAGCATTCCTCATGTGACCAGCAAGCACAGATGCACCCTCCCCAGTCAAAATCCTATCCAAAATCCACACACAAGCACTGGGGTGCTGGCAAGAGTCCCAGAGATGTGGGGAGGAGCAGTGCTCCCAGAGGGGTGTCCTGCAGCCATCCTTGTGCCAGCAGACACATGTGCTGCTGCACTGCCCACAGAGAACTGGTTTCTCTCAAGACACTTGCTATCTTTTCTGAGATACATTTTWAAATTTCTCTCACTGCTGCTACCCATCCCCAGACAAACCTGCTGTAATTATCCCATCGCTTAGCACATGCATTTTTAATGAAGTCAGTGAGTAGAACACGCCCTGCTCCGAAGGGAGTGGGAAGGCAGCTGAGCACAGCCCCAAGCTGGCTGTGTGCTGCCTCACYGTGAACTTCAGGACTTTGCACAGCCTCAGGATTTGGGGCAAAGGAAGAAAAATCCCCTTCAGTGTGAAAATCCATTTATCAGGTAAGAATAGCCTTGTGGTAGACCACTGGGCTAACTGACACAGACAGATTTGTTCACCCTGGTACAATCATTAGAGGATTAGTTAAAACTCCTGATATTATCTCACTAATGATCCTCCAAGTCTAAGCTCCTGAAAAGAAAGTATATCCTCAAAGGAAGAATATACTGCAATTTCTTTTAATTTGGTGGCTAAGAATCTAATGCAGTGAACTCTCAGCTTCTGGTTAACAACATTAGAATCAAAACCCACTGGGGGTGGGGGGTGGGTTTGATTTTAATATATATAAATATTATCTGGGCACTGAAAAAGGGACCAGGATGCATGATAGGATTCTGGAAGCAAGGGAGAGGGACCAGCAGCAATCTACTGTGCAGTGCAGGAAACCTGAACTCCTGAGTGCAGATGATGCAGGGTTTGAGTGATTCCTGTTTGCACTGTGAGTGACTGGCAATTCACCCTGCTGCTGCAGTCTGCTGGGGTGCCACTGTAAATGAACTCTGTTCCAATGAACAGTTTTACCTCCTAAATAAAATAAAAATGCCAGAGGGTAATTTACTCTCACTCCCTTGTTTTTCAGAAGCCCCTGGGTGTTGGGTTTTTTTCAGCAGGGTCTGAGCTAATCACTGCTCTGCTGCTTTCATCCACAACCATGAGATGCAAACAGGAGCAGACAGCAGCAAAATTAGCACCAAATCTGTCACTGAACAGTGACTTGCTTGTTAAGGCACTCCAGCACTGCTTCTCCAGGAACACAGCTAAGTAACTTGCTTTTAATCCTCCAAAGAGACAATTCACTTCCTTTTGTGTAGCCTGTAAAACAATCAATACACTCAATGTGTTAAACACCTAAAGAAGACATGAAATTGTTTAGATCTGCAGGATTGTAGCTGTGTGAACATTAAACCAATCTTTTTGCCAGGACATGTATGAATGGAAAGAAAACCACCATCACCACTGAACTGGCAGAACACCTATTTCCCCAAACACAGCACTGAGGCATGAAAAKCAGGGCCTCACCATCCATTGTGGCTGCATGTTCTACTTTACCATAACCAACTGGTGTTTCTGTGCAGGGCAAGAAGGTTTAAAGAGTGGCCTTAGTCATCCCCTTCCATTTCTGCTGCCTGCAGGAGCCAGCAAATCCCAAAGCAGAGGCACTGGGAATGTGGGAGACCCAGCCCAAGTGAGTAATCCTGCTCTGAAGAAAGCAGTTATTAAAATGACTCTTCTACACATGAATCTTTTCCTATGAGAAGATTTTTTTGCACCTGCAGCCCCTCTTAGTAGGAGAGGCAGAAAGAACAAGCTGCTTTTGCTAAAACAAGACTGAAGAAGAAAAATGAACAAGCATAGCAAAGATTGAGAGATTAGGGTTTACTGCCTGGCAAACAGCAGCATTTTGTTCTGTGTGGCTGCTAATCTCAACCTTTAGAATCTTGGTCCTCTTAAGGCAATAGAAAAAARCTCTGGGGACATCAAAAGTATGCATCTTCTTGTCTTTTAGTGTTACATATGAATTAAAAAATTTAACTGGCAAAGGTAGGTGCATGTCAGGATTCATGTTAATATAGAGTGCAGTTCCAGAACTGCTCTAACATGCTCCAGGGATGAAGTTCTGTACTAAGACCTATGAAAAACTTTCTTCATCTGCCTGTTTTTTTTTTTTTTTTACTGGACTGCAGAGACAGTATTATGGGAAATCTGAAGGGCAGTTCCTTGACATGGGAAGGACTTGACACCACCACGAATCTCTGTTATTACACAGGCTGGATATATATTCACAAGGAGGTATCCATTATGTAAAATGAGGCTGTAAATTGGTCTTGAGTGCAAAGACAGACCTGACAGGAGCACCTCTGAACCTGACACATCCYTGTTTCTCCAGTCTGAATATGACTGCTGGACACACAGTAACTTTAGAACATTCACCCATGAGATTTGAAGGGACTTTCACTGATTGCACCAAAAAAAAGAGAAAATTTTGCAGCACATTCTTGATGGCAATGAAAAACAAAATCAAGTTTAGGACCTTCCAGTGGATATGAGATACCTGCTAGATTCATCATTCAAAGGAATTATTCACCTGGTGACAGCTAGGTTTTGAAGCACACTGATTTCCTTCCCTCCAAGATGAGCCCTATTTTGGATGGCCCTGGGGAAGCAATTTGTACAGGAAARGAACAGAGGAGAATTAAAGTCTGCCTGACTGCTGGTATTCATGCAAGAGTAGTCAACATGAAGACAATCAGAAATGCTCTGGATGTTTTGTGAGGTTTGAAGAAATTCAGCGGAACAACTCAAAAGTTGTCAGAGCTGCTCCAGTGCAACAGGGAGTCAATGACAGCTGAGGCTGGAGCTCTTCCACTCCTTTACATCTTTGTGTAAGAAAACAGTGCTGGGAGGAGAGGACACCTAAATGAATGTGATCCCAGATGGACAACTGCTAAAACCACACACACATCTCCTTGAAGGGACACCCAGTGATACCCAAGTGGGCTCMGCTCCAGGGAGTGAAGAACAGCTCTGGACAGATCCTCCATCCTCCAGGGCTCCTCTCTGCTACCCCTCCTCACCAGTAAGGATGCCTCACTGCACCTGCAGGAGCTACACATCCCTCTCACCAGGGGGCTCGTGCAAAATCATAGCTGAGCATTTTAGTCTTCCTCTGTTGACATCAAACCTGTCCCAAAAGGGCTCAAAAAGATGAGCACAAATCATTAACAATTTTTTCTCCTTGAATACAATCCTGAGACTATTCCTCCCTTGCTATCCCACACAAATCAATCCTTGAAGTGGAAATCAGAAGGAAAAGCTGAAGAGATCATTCCTTAGGATGGATGTGTTTCCAAGTTCTATGTGCACATTTTCACATGAAGGACTGGAAATAATTTTTGGCTCTTTCACCATATTGTAAACAATTACAGGCCATAATGTTTGCACTTTGTTATCCCTCTTTTCTGCACAAATAAAGGAGATTCACCTCAAACTTCCAGCACAGCCATCACTCAGATAAGCATGAATTTCCTGGATTTTCAGCTAGGTTTGTTCTATGGATTCAGAGTTAAGGTTCTTAAAGATCTTATTTTAAATTAACAACTTCTCACCTTCCCTCCCCAGCAGATGTTTTGGCTAACAAATGGCTGTGTTTTCAACACTTATTCCAAGGAGCTGGAGCCTAATTAAGCAAAGCTGTTGAATCGGTGGGTAAAATCACTTGGGTGAGAAAGCTTGCACTCAATTGTCTTCTATTATTTACAGGTAGAATAAAAGTATATAGTTGAACTAAATCTAGTGCTGTTTGTACAGAAACTCCATTATTTAAGTAAATTTACTCCTTCCTTACCAAAGGTGGCAACTATTACTCTGCTGCTGGCTTTTAGGACTGAGCTGCAGACTATCTTCAAGACATATTTCACCAAAACTTTTCTCATCAATGTCACACACAAGATCTTTCTACACATCTAAATGTGCAAAAGTGGTTCCCCARTAGACCACCACTGCTTGACTGCTCTTCATCTTGTAATTAGCAGATTCTAATGGCTTTTCACTCTAATTCTCCTGAGCCCTGGTTATTTTCTTGCTGTATGACACAAGTCAGCTTTTTGTTTTTGAAAGAAAATTACAAATTCTAACCCAGGAAACACAATGAATGTCCAGTGTACAAAAATCAAGAGGTTTTGAAAAGCTGAACTGATTAGATCCCTTCCCAGTGGGACAATGTGCAAATTTTGGGGTTTTTTTCCTRTTCTTGTGATACAATTGCTATCAATGAAAGGTGCACAGTGGGTTGGTTGAAGTGGTGCACAACTCTCTATCCCTGTAAACCAGAATTTGCTTTCTATGCCATCACACTCACCTAACATTAATCCCTTCTGAGCAAATTTAAAGGAATATTTATTATCTATACTGTGAACATTAGGCTCAAGCAGAAATTAATTACTTTACACCAAGAGTTTCTTTACAGAACAAGRTCTAACATATAAAAGATGTTATACCAAAATATTTTAGGAGCAGCAACGCCCAACTCTTTAAGTATTAAACCTGAAACAGAACATGCACACCTAAATTGTGTCTTTTAATCCTTAGAAACAGTATTTTTATCTAATTCTGAAAATAATTCCTTTGTACACAGAGAGATAAAGCCTCTTTAGGCTTTAGGCTTATCTGGGCCCCAGCAAAAAAGAGAAAACTCAATCCATCTGAAAAAGGTGTTGTCTGTGCTTCTTTCTAGATCCAGCTGCAAATACACAAATCTTTTRGGTTTTCAAGTTCACAAATGCTACACAATTATACCCACCCAGCATAACAAGGATATTTCCTAAAATGTTAAACCACAGATTTAAAGATTATGGCACTCCTTTGACTCACTTTGTGCAGAAGGACTTGCCTACAATCATATACACATATATAGTTCCTTCTTATATCACAATTCATGGGTACACKGTAAAGCTTTCTAGAAAAAAGTTTTTAAACAAATTAGTGTTTTCATCATCCTACATCATGCAGAGTTTGCAGCTTCCACATCAGATGAAGTGCATCTCACTAGGAAATCTGCCCAGGTAGAAATTCAGCATCTCCTTGAATCCCTTCCTTTTTCTTCCAGCAATTCCAGACTTTCATCTCTGTACCTGGGATGCCTTKATCAAGTTTTCTGACACTTCCACATCTGGTATTTCTACCTGTAACTCAATGCACATGACTACAGCTCTTTTTCCTAGTCCCTGAAGTAATCTTCTCATTTTGGATTTTACAATGCATTTTTCTCCTTCTATTCAGATCAAACCCAGCAGAAGACAACACTGTGTAGCTGGAAGCTTATTTGTTATCAGACATCCCCAGGTCTGTATTCACAGCTCAGGGGTGCCCTGAGGAGAGCAGCAAGGCTTGCTCCAATGACACACTCAAATAAGCAGTAAGCTATCTCTCAGCCAAGTGAGAAACCCCTTCTTCTTAATGTGCCTTTTTCATTCCTGCATGTAGCTCTCAAAAACAATATCAACAAGGCAACTGAAGTCAGGGCTAGAAGAAAATAGAAGTACACACATATCCAGTGCTGCACACAGCCATCAATTTCCTTGTTTCTATGCCATCTTCTGAATTCAAGATGGAAATGGAGGCCAATGAGATTGATGGGGAGAAAGCAAAGAAAGCTCTGCAAAGGCAGGAGAGCCAGCCAGCAAAGCCCACCCCAGGTACTGCTGATATATTACTGCCTCTGCAGTTTAGTCATTCCAGAACAAAACTGGTATTGATGAGCATCTAATTTATTTAGAATCCAAGATGAGAAAATCTCATTAGACAGTTATTATTCTGCATCTAGTGCAAAGCAAGATACACAGCTAACAGCTGCTGCACACTCCCCCATCAGGCAAGGCAGGGAGACATAAGTTAAAACCAAATTATTCTGGTGTTAACCCTGCACCCCCAAAGCACAAGTCTTCCCCTCCTCTCTGTGTAGGAATATTGAGTTCCACTGCCCATTTATCTGTGACAGGGTGTCTAAAGTTACTTGCTCCTAAAGTCATAAATCCTGGGATATCAGATGCTCCCCATAAACAACGTGGTCAAGACCTTGAAGGAAGTGGCAGCAGTATATAAATACAGCTTACAATAAGCATTCAAAAAACATATACCTAAACATACAACAACATTAACATCAACATTGCAAAACCACAGGAAATGGCAAGGCATTAGTTTAGTGAAGACAGCTTTTAGCATCAACGCTTAAAAGACTTAAAACTCCCAGATATTCAGTTGGTAATGCAATGCCACACATTGCTTGACAACTGCATGGTTTGAGACCTGCTCTCCTACTGCCAATGTCTCCCCCCTTTCCCTTCTGTTGTTTGCTGCAGTCAGTCATTACATCATGCTGGAGGTGATGTATTTARTCTCTCCCTAGCCAAGGTCAGGCTGCCCTGCCCAGCAGTGCAGTGTGGGGCAAAACCAAGCCCCAGGGTGTTATCATTAATACTGCTATTGCATATGTGTCCCTTCCAAACTCACATCAGGAACAAAAGACACAATCTGGACAAACAGCCACCAATCTGCTGCATGAGAGTATTCAGACATATCATCTAAATCTGGTACTTTYAGATTTTGATTTTGTGCAGACCAGTGGCAAACCATCAGGGATCAGAGCTGTAAACAGAAATCAGCAGAATGTGAAAAGCTTTTTCTGTTCAAGCTACCCTGAATTAGATAAGACAAGCAATCCACCCTACAAACACCAGAGCTATGCAGCCCAGTCCCAAAGCACAGCAAGGAGCACAGCTCCCAGCTGCTGCACTAGGAAAGAATGGATGTAGGGAGACTTATGAGAGAAAGGTTTCCMCCCCAGAAGATGGCTGGGCACTGGAACAGGTTCCCCAGGGAGGTGGTACAGCACCAAGCCTGACAGAGCTCAGGATGTGCTTGGACAACACTCTGAGACATGTGGTGGGATTGTCAGGGTGTCCTGTGCAGGGCCAGGAGTTGGACTTCATGATTCTTCTGGGTCCCTTCCAACTCATGATATTCTATGATTCTATCCCAGCTGCTTGGTCCTCTTTAATTTACAGCACACTCCCCTTGCCCTTACTGTGAAAGGCAAACTTCAATCTGCTTCGTGTTCAGATGGTTTTATTGTGTCTCTTTCACACTCATGGCATGCTTCTCCCACCTCTCTTCTCTATTCTTCTTCCTTCTTCTTCCAAGTCAGTGATTTCTCTTCCAGCTTCACTGTATCCTCAACTCTTTCAAATCATCTTCACACTGGAATCAGCAATTCCCTTACTTGTGCAAGAACACTTGGATCTTTCCAAGACCATCTGTCCCATATTCTTCAGGGCTTTCATATTTCTGAGATCATTGTCCCTGGCATAGCATTTCTCATCAAAACCTTACTTTCAGCACTCTGTTATTGGTTTCAACTGCCTCTTCCACAGTACTAGGTACATCTTTCCATTTCCTCTTCCTCCTCTAGTGAATTCACCTTTGAAAATCCTGCTTACAGCACAGTTTCCTTTCCTTTGCCAGTGTCATTTGTTTCAGTCTCTAAATAGCTGAATGATAACAGGCTTAAAATTGATCCAAACACCTTGATGTTAATATTTTAAATTATTAAGTCTTAGTTCTCTAATGCCAATAAATCATTTATATGTGCACATTTAATTAACAATCCAATCAGTAAAAACAACTTTGCATTTGCGCCACACGTTTTATCCGAGGAACCAAAGACACATTACAACATTAATTAGGTATAATAAATGCCCTGGTGAGGTAGTGAAATATTATCCTATGTGTGGGGAAACAGAGGCAACACACTTGGTGGATTTGCCCAAGGTTAATCCAGATGTTCCCAATGAGGTGCTAAACAAAAAGGGCAGGGATGAAGAATTCCTGTTGGAGCTGCAGTATTTACTTATTTGCTGATGGGAAATCCATTGCAGTTGCATTCCTTCCCCAAAAAACCTTGAGGCACAAACCACTGCAATCAAGCATGCTGAAAACCAGCCCTAAATTGTGACAGCCAGTCATGGTCCAACACCATCCCCAGCTGGGGGTTCTGAAGGACACTTTATGAGCTTCCCACACCACTGTTCCCATCTCCACACACACCTGAGCTCATGGGATGCTGGACACTCACCTGCTGCTCTGAGGTCCTAGATGTACATGAATGTCTGGTAGCTCCAGGTGCCTCAACCAGCCCATGGGGAATTTCATACCAGGAATTCCTGAATGACCCAAGCTAACCTCTGGAGACAGGTCTTGCAGCTGTGTAACTGGTGGGTTACATGCTGGCCACTGCTAGTGGGACAGACTGGGGAAAAAACCTTCCTGAACCCCTCATGTGACACCATTCCCTCAAGGTAAAAGTGGAAGAATAATTCATGCATCACAACCAGAGATGATGGCAATCAATACAGGAAGATGGGTTAATCACAGGTGATGTCAGGAATGATGAAGGGACCAAGCTGAGCCAGGCTGGCTGGGTCAGAAAAAGGGAAACACTTTGGCAGAAATTCATAAAATCCATTTCTTTAAAACTGATAATGGATACATACTCTGCTACTGTTCATTTTATATGGTTGGCTGTCAACAATCTGGGGCAGCCAAGCTGTCTGGGCAACACCTAGTATGGTGGGGTGACCAGGCTGGAAGCCAGGTGCCCACCAAAGCCAGTCTGTCACTCCCCTCCCTCAGCTGGACAGAGGAGACAAAYAGGCTCAGAGTCAAGATGGGGACAGGCAGAGATCACTCTCCAATTACCAACACAGGCAAAACAGACTCAACTTGGGGCAAATCTAATCAAATCAGAGTAGGATAATGAGAAATAAAATCTTAAAAACAYCTTCCCCCCACCCCTTCCTTCTTCCCAGGCTTAGCTTCACTCCTGATTTTTACTATCACTTCCCCCTTAGGGACAGAGAGGGACAAGGAACTGGGGCCACAATCAGCTCATCACAT
This sequence comes from Cardinalis cardinalis, assembly GCA_014549065.1. NCBI lineage: Eukaryota > Metazoa > Chordata > Aves > Passeriformes > Cardinalidae > Cardinalis > Cardinalis cardinalis. Next base: position 553,255 of record JACDOX010000108.1, read on the forward strand.
ATTGTCTCTGCCATTCCTTCACTTCTCAAGAGGAAGAGTCCCCAAGCTCTTCCCTGGCTCCAGCATGGATCTCTCCCACTAGAGACCAAAAAAGCAAAAAGCTTCAATGTGAGTCCTTCCTACAAGGCTGCAGTTCTTCATGAACTGCTCCAGTGCCAGKCCCTGTGTGGTCACAAGTCCTGCCAGGAAACCTGCTCTAGAGTGTGGGCACCTCTCTACACATGTCCACAGGCCCTGCAGTTCTCCATGGGCTRCAGGTGGGTTTCTGCTCTCTGTGGACCTCCATGGCTGCAGGGGAACAGCTGCCTCAGAGGCTGCAGGGAATTCCCCTGTACCTTCTTTCTCACAGAGCTCTGGGTCTGCAGCAGAATTGTTTCTCACACATTCTCACTCCTCTCTCCCTGCTGCAGTTGTGCAGTATTTCCCTCTCAACTCATCCTGAGTACCTCATCCCAGAGGTGCTGCCAGSATTGCTGACGGGCTCAGCTTTGGTCAGCACTGGGTCCATCTTGGAGCTGGGCTGGCACTGGCTCTGTTGGACAGGGGGGAAACTTTGGGAAAGTTCYCACAGAAGCCATCCCTTCACCCCAAACCTTGCCACATAAACCCACCTAGTACATCTCATCTCCTGCAGGTTGTAGCTTTTTTGCCCCACTCTAATGAAAACCACCTCCACTCCCAAGCCTGATCTGACATGGATAATCAAAAAAGGGCCAGCCTGAATTGTTCCATTTTTAGTTTCTATGCTTTATCTGTAATAACATCCTTAAACATGGCAAACCATTTTTAAGTGGGACCCCACCACCAAACCAAAGCCAAATCCTGATAAAACAGTATCCTAAACCAACCAACTTTGAAAGTTCTGGACATGCACTTAAATCYTGACCATTGCATTAGTGGGTCTCAAAATAATGTTGCAGGGGGACTTGAGTGCTCAATAAACACATTAACTCTTCTAAATGTTTTGCTTATGCCAGCTGGAAAARAAGGATGATGGTTTCACTGCATCTGCAAGCTTTCTAATTGTGTTAGTGGATGGGCCAGAAGTCTGGCAGCCATGGAAATCCAAGTCTTCATTTCTCTTTAGGCCAAGAACAGTATATTTAATAGCAACAGGAATGGAGCCACAGTTCCAAGTGTCAGCACTGAGGGTGCTGTCTGAGGCAGGGAACAACAGCATATGTTCAAGCTGAGGCTGCAGGCAGGGAGTGTGGGGAATTACACATCTGTGGGGCAAGCAGGGCTACAGCAATAGCAAGAAACACAACAGGAAAGCAAAAATATCTCATCCCTGGAGGCTGCTTCCACCCTAAGGGCTGCAGGCTGCTTGGTGGTAAGAACAGGCAAGAGAGGGATTCCTGCAAGGTGGCCCAGCTTGTAGCTGCATAAACSACTATTTATATAAAAAGATAAATTCATAAATTTTTTCCTTTTATTTTCTATGCAAAACACATGTGCCATAGAAGTGACCTCACCAGGACCTGGTGAGATAAAAGAAATGATAAATTGYTTCTTGTGGAGAAAACTCAAGGCACAAACATTAATATTAGCACGCAGAGAAGCTTCATGAAATTATACCTATACTAATGCTATTTATAATATATGCTGATTTGGGAAAAAGGACTTTGATTTGAGGAATGAAAGTTTAATTAAGGTAAAACAAAAATTTCCATTAATCTTGATAGAATTCACAGTCTGCTGCTCTCCTTCACCATTCACTTCAGCTACTGCTATAACAGGATCAAGAGCAGTCCCACATACTTGAAACCTCCTGCAGTGCAGACAAGGCTGGACCAGAGCACGWGGCCCTCCCCAGGCTTGGGAAATAGGACACTTTGTCCCCTCAAGATATTGCTCCAAAAATGCCCTGAGTGCAGCAGGCACATTTTTTCACTAGTCAGGACACACAGGAAAATGAAGAAGGGATGTTGATGAACTTGAGAATGGCAAAGAAAAATGGCCAGAGCCTAAGACCTGCAGGCAGGTTCTGATGGCATGCATCTCATGTCACGAGCACAAGTTTTCTCTTRAGCAGGTAAAATTCCAGTGATACTTCAATCTTCTCCCTGTGTGAATTCAAGTCACAGCGTTTGTATCAAAAACATTTCCTTTCTTCTGTTCCACAGTATAGGTAAGGATGGGGCAGCAGAGTATCTTCCCCAGCCAGCAGAACCATCTCCTACACACCTGTGGCCAAGAAGGGGTTTAAGGCTGGCTTGGCTCACAGCCAGTGAGGGCTCTGTAAATTTATTATAACTGTATGGAAGAGGGAGCTGACCTGAACTGTGGCCAGGTCATGCCTGCAAAGCTCTTTGGAAGACAGGGATCTTTGCTTTGTACAGTGAAAGATGCTGGGATGTCTGAAAGAAGATAATTTCAAAGCCATTTTTGCAGGTCAGTTTTCAAAGTAAAGCCACAATGCAAACTACCAGCTTTCGTGACAAAATTGTATGGTATTGATAAAGACAATATGGTAAATTGCATTTTAATAAGGTACATAAAAAGTGAAGAACTTCATTAAACAAAATCATGCAGAGTTATAGATGATACACATGAAGTTGCTTTCAATATCCCACTCCTGATGCTTTCCCCATTGTATTTATCTGAGGGGAGAAGGGAGTGAGAAGACAGTTGTGCCTTAGTAGGCATTGAGAATGATGAGAGTACAGCTTTATAGCTTTAGTACAATAAATGCAAAGCATGGCATATCCCCTATTTCGTTCTGCAGAATGAACTATTCAAAAGATAATAATGAACTTTGCATCATCTAGAGGACTCAATTGTGCCTTCTGCCTGCTTCCCTAATCTCAGCCTTCTAAAACACTCCTGAATCTGGRAGCATGAGGGAAACCAGCAACTAAAATGTATCCAAGAAGTCAGAAATCATTGGATCATTCAGGTGTAGAAAAGCATTTTAGATTTGAAAACAAAGGATGTGAAAAGAACAAACAAGGAAACCCTCCAAGGACTGAGATTAAAGTCAGAAGCAAATACAGGATGTCTTAAGACAAGTTCATTGATTGTGAAAGGGAAAARAATATCCAAACTCAACACACAATTCTAGACAATACTAGACAGAGATTGTCTATTCTTTCATTCACCTTCCAACTTTCCCTCTCCTCAACTTGCTCATTCACCTCCCTGCAACCTACCCTCCCTAAGGAATACCAGGAGGCAGCCCCTGAATTCTAATTGCATTTGCTATTCCACKAAATCCCATAGAGCTAAATGGGCAAAATTAGCTGAATTCACCTATCAGGCATTCTCCACAGTACTAGAGGAGAAGGCACCTGAAGCTGTAAGATGGGCTTTCTTTTGTTTACAGCTTTTAAATAATTCAGAGAGGAGCTGTCAAGTTGAATCTGCAAAGCTCCCTTGACTTTGGACTTGTGCTATCAGACTGCTTGCCTATTGTTTATAAAGACAAAAAGGAAAACGTTACAGGATCATATGTCTGCACGGGAGGGGAGTCAAGGACTAGGAGAACAAGGGCTGTCAGGACAGAAGTCATAAAAAATACAGATGGGAAAGTAAAAGTAGGCAGTAGGTGAAATACAGATGTACCAGCAAAGCAGCAAGAGCCAGTTGCCAGTTTGGTTGTGCTATAAATACACAATGCTTGCAGTTTCTTGTGGAATATGATGTTGTCCTTTAAAAAGGAAAACCCCAAATGCAAATGGTAACTTTAATTAGCAATTAAAAGCCCAACTTCTCAGCTATACAATTGCAGCTGCCTCTCCCAGATCTGTCTCACTTCTGCAAACCCATGACAGCTGTCAGGCAGAAGGCCAGCACTTAATAATCATTCCCAAACCTCAGACAGCACAATTCCATGCTTTCTTTCCTTTTTTCCTGGGCTCTTTGGGCAGACAAAGATTCACTAGGTTCTACCTGGGGACACCAGCAAACCACAGGTGATGGCCCTTGCATCCCAGGGAGTTCATACATTTCAAGGTGCCTTTTAGAATTCTTATTTTTAAGCGACTCTGTGGCATGCACAGTTCTGATGGGGTTTTGCAGAGTCATTTTGAATCAAAGCTGCAAACCTGACTTTAAAGCAAATGACTGTTTCTTGAAGCAGCAAGAATGGAGAGAGGAGGGAAAACCTTAGGACAYGCAGCCTGCTCCACTCAAGCACATCCCTCCAACCAGAACGCAATCACCTCTACAGCCAGTTTGCTAAACCTAAAAAGAACTTTAAAAAAAGAGCATTTTAATACAAAACCCAATAACTATGATTACAGTCTTGCTCTAAGCTATTGAGCTGGATTAACACTTGGCAATTATCCTTAGCTGTGGATGCTGCAAACAAAATCCTGCCCAAGGGCTGTCCCCACGTGGTGGGACATGGCAGCTGAGGATGCTGCAGGAGCTCTCCCACTGCAGGATAACACATGTGTAAGGAGGGGAACGATCTGATTTAGCTGGCTGTCCTAAAGCAGACAGAGACCTCCACTTTGCTYTAGGAAGACTGCAACAGTGGACAAAAAAATATTTATTTTGCCCATGACTGGTCCCAACTGGTCCCAGCAGCTTCCAGTCCTAGGAAATGTCATGATTACACCAGCCTTTTATACACTGTCTTTTATCCTGGGCTCTTGACTGTATCAAATCCTAAATGAAACACGATGTAAGGCATGCAAATAAGCCAAAGAAGAGAGGATTCACATAATAGGAAAATATCATTAAGTGGAAAAGTTTAACTCAGGTCAAAATMATTCTAACCAGAAGAAGAGATGCTGCATGGGGCACACTCACATGCCCCAAAGCCTTAAATGTGGCACTGACAGTGCCTTTCTTACCCACTCAGTGACTGCCAGCCAACAGCACAGCCTGGAGCTGCAGTGTCATTAATAATTCCCTAAATTTCTTGGCCTTGAATACACTCCTAAACTCCAGGAACAGCTTGCCAATGTCCTGCCTGCAAGAGTCCCTACAGCAAGATGCTGCTTCACCACTCCCTGACCCCATCTCTTTTTCTTAACAATTATTTTAAATGAGGTCTATGCATCTGAAATAAGCAATGCCAGCTCCYAAACTTTACTGGTAAAAGTCTGCACTTAGGTAAGAGCCCTAAAAGGAACACAGAGGCTGTCAAGTTTCCATGTCCCAGGCTGGAAATCCTTTAATTAGCTGCTTCCCCCTCCATGCTCTCTCCTTGCCCTCAAAGAGCAAAATCCAGTTGATATCATAATTCCATTCCAGGCTGTAACTGGAGATTTAGGATGACCTCATAGGTGTACACACTTCCTGGCAGAATACAAGAGGTTAAAAAAAGACAGTAATTTTTGAAAGCATGTTTTTGTTGGGGCTAGCAGCAAAGGGGGGCAGTGGATCACGCTGTGGCTCTGCTACTCAGAGCTGGAGCTTGTCTTCCCCTGGATTCTTAAAGAGGAATCAAAGTTGCATTAAGGAGCTTCATCCTGCACAAACCCAGGAGCAGCTCAGTTTGTGGCAGAACTTAAAGCCAACAGAGGCTTTTGCAAGTTGAGTGAGCTTTTTTAGTGTATACCAAAGTAATTTCTAGCTAGTACACAAAACAGATTTAACCCATTCTGTATTACACCTCCTAACAACTTTATTCCAAAAGCCAGAAAGCATTTCACTTTCTAATGAGCCAGCAAATGAGTAAAAGCATCTCTCTTTGTATAATGTACTCACAAGCAACTCTCTCATGCTTGTGATTTCTCAGCACTGTGAGGCTGAAGTGAGATCTGGGTAATGTTCTACATCACTGTTTAAGAGCAATTCAATCATCTTTGTTCTGGATTAAGTCTTGCTCCCGATTAAATTTAACAGAGCAATGAATAGGAAATCCATGACTTGGGAAGTAGGCAGATTTCATCTTTAAACCCAATTCATGAGTAAAATCATCTCTCTCACAATAGATAATTTTGCTAGTGTTCAAGTTATTTTCACATAGTGGCTATAAAAAAATTATCTCTAGATATCTGAAATGGAAATGACTATTTTTAATGCTCCCTGTCACTCTGAATACATGCTAAGACTAACAATACTGCATCAAAAAGAAGAGCTCAAGAATCACGAAATCCATTAAGCTACCAATGACTAATAGAAAAAAAAAGAAGTTAAAAAAGACTCAAGTATATAAAGAAAAGAATTACCTACTGGGATTACAGGAGTGAACAAAACCCCTTGTGTTGCACTACAGGACTTCTGATTTTCTAATACCCTTCAGCTACGTAAACATTAGAATACAAACCCCACCTTTGCTGACAAAGGGTGAGGGAAGACAAACACTTCTGGCATTTGATTTCTTTCTTTTTTTAGCTAATCTGCTTCATCCTCCCTTGATTTTAGATATTCTCTCTGAAGAGTTGCTGCTGTTGACTCATTCCTCAACAGACACCACARAGCTGAAGCACGTGGTAGGTGCTCTGCTTTTCTCTGAGCCTGATGATGCTTAAAATGGTCCAGAGCAGAGATGGTGAAAAATACAGGACAAAATACAGGGGACATAAGAAAATAAAAGTTATTGTGCTCTGTCAGGACTTCACAACCTATTTCTTATCACAGCAAACTAGCAGGTAGTGCTATGAACATCAGAAGCTCCCACAACGAGCTCATGAYCATGTCCTGCCCTACCTAAACCATCCAAGAAGAGATACAAGACTGTATCATGAAACGGCCTCTAAAATCAACAAAGCCACACACACAGCACATACACAGCATGTGTTTGTGGGGATAAGGAGAGCCAGAGACACTGGCATTTGGGGTCACATTCATTACTTCATTAACTTTGATATGTGATGAGCTGGGCTCAAATTTCACATTCATGTGTTACCCGAAATCAATACAGAAGCCCCAGCCTGACTGAAAACACATTATAAACCTACTTCAAATCTGTTTGTAAAGGAAAACAGCAGAAACTTCAAAAACCTATACAATAAAAGCATTTTCTTAACTCCCCATCTCACTCCAGAATGGATAATTCACAGGTTCAGAATGAATAGCAAAATCAAAAAATTTACTGGTGGGCTGAAGAGGAGACTGTCCTTGTCCCTGCTGCCATGCTCAGGCATCTCTGCTGTTGAGGGAAAACCAAAGGGAATTGTGAGAGGAAGAGGAGGGTTGGCTGCACAGGTGGCCAGGAGGCATAGAATGGGCCTGAGTTCACATTCAGGATATGCTGGGARAGCCATGGCCAAATTGCATCTCTTCACCTGTAACAGTACATCCAGCAAACATTTATCTGAAAGCAATCTCCAAAGTAGTATTTTTCTTAAACTTCTGAGCCTTTGTTTACTTTTGGAAAGCTAAATATATATATATATATATAGATATATATATATTTTCTTAAGTTTTGAAACAAAGAAAATGCCCAAGCTCCCAATGCTGCTGCCTGCTATAACAGCACAAGGAAAGTTGCTAAATCCGGTTCTCCTTCCAATTTCCCCACAACCACTTCTTTTTTTATGCATTTCCCAACAATTTAAATTTCTTCTGTTGTCTTGTCAAGCAAAGCATGAACCTGGGAAAAACAGAAAGCCAAGAGCAAGCTGAATCCTTTTGTATTAAATAAGGACATTTGTATTTCACTTTCMCTAATTTTCTCCCTTTTTTTTTTACTCTTGCTGGCCCAAATTTATCTTTTCAAATGCTGGAGCTAATGTGCAAGTTGTGAAGCAAGACATGCAGAGAAGAACTATTARCCTATTTTAATAAAGGATATGTCACTCTAAACAAATCAAGATCTCCCCCAAGCACACACACTCCAGACCAGAGCAGCTTGCTGTTACTTAGTCTTTGCAGAAACTTGGCCAGAGCAATCTGCTTTGTAGAAGGTCTTTCTTGGAAGGAAAAAAAGGCAGCAAGGTCTCAATTGATCAACCTAGAAACTAGGAGAAAGAATCATGTGTGCCTGATTAAYATGAGGATTCTTGGCTGGTGATGCTGAGCCTCTGCCTGTGTGGGTCATGAGGAGGGACACAGTTTGTCCTGCTCCCACTCCAGTTTATTTATGTGCTATCTGCAGATTACAGCTAAAAGGAAATTTTATTTATTTAATGGATCAGAATCAAACTTTCTTCCCAGTATATGTAATATTACTTATCTTCCCTCCAGTGTCTCTCATTATTATAAATACTTGGGGAAAAATGCTCTGCCTCATCTGCAGCTCCTCAGGCTGCCCAGCTACACTTCTCTGCTCAACTCAATAGTCACTTCAGACATACTAAAATAAAACTAAAAAATCCAGTACTGCACCAAACAGCTCACTTCTCTTCAGCTTTAGCAACTAGATAAGCATTTTGGAAGTGATTATGACATACAATACCATAAGAGACATAATTATTTAAAGCAGCACTTCCCTCACAGAATTCAAAACACCTCGTGCGAGGGTGAACGCCCATCAGCTGCACAACCCCAAATTTAACAGTGCCATTTCTGTCAAAAAAGGCACTCATTACATTACTAAACATAACTTTCCTGTCATACTGGCTTTCTCTTCCTTAGAAAAGACTGATTATTATAATTCTGTGTGTAACCTATATAAAATAATTATGTCTCCTAATCACATATCAGGTAGTTTCAATTCACACAAGATTGCCTTCAAAGGAAGGACCATTTTCACTCCACGCACACACCTAGCTCATCTAGTATTACCTAGAATTAGAGCAGAACACCACCAAAAGAAATTTAAACGTGTTTAAAGGATACAAACCTGTGTTGCTGTTAGAAAACCTGTCTGAGCAGTTGTTTTCTGCAAGCCCTTATTCTCGCTTTATTAACGTGCAACACAATTGGCACTAAGCTGGTCATAAATTAGTGGATATCAAAAGGCTTTGGGGTTTTGTTCCTGTCAACAGAAGGGCAGAGGGTACACAAAAAACTTCAGAATGGATACCCAAAGCCAAGCAGTAACTCTATTAATGCACAGATGTACATAAAGTAAAGATTTTGCAGAGAAAACCACCTATGCATAAATGCTCCTACTTCCATTTCACCCAGAGGTTAAATTATCTGATCAAAACCTTGTGCTGGAAAGGAAAAAAATCCGTTCATATTTTTTCCACTTCATTTAGACTGTGTAAAACATTAAATTCTGTCATTAAAATTGCTTAATTAGGAGTGCTAGAGCAAAAGGTTGATGCAGCTCATGAATTGTAACTGCTGAATGGTGGTGGCCTGGCAGCACTTGCCATAGATATTAGCACTGAAGAATGGGGAAAAGGAAAAAGAAAAACACAATATTGCAAAGTTGGTTTGACTTTAATTGAAGCAGTGTCACTTGTTAGAGGGAATGAGGTTATAAACCAAATTCCAGCAGCACTGACAGCAGACCACCACCCTTGTGGGGCAATTCTGCATCTGCACAGAAGCCGGCCTCAAAGGCAGTGGTTAGCTCAGCACAAAACCTACCTCACTCTTCCTTTGCTCTTGCTGCTCTGAAAGCAAAGGCCTGCTTTAGCTTTTTTAGAGCTCTGTGTCCCACAAGTGCTGGGACACACAGCTCTACCCCTGCAGCTCCTGTCTTTAATGACCCTCTTCATCTGCTCTGCAGCACACTGAATACTGCCCGACTGGTATCAGCTCCCAGCACTCAACCTCATCTCACTGGCACTTTGTGCCAGCCAGGGACTTCAGCAGATGGCACTTCACACAGCAAACAGCCAGCATGAGCCTAGCAGTGCAAAGTAAAGCAAAGGCTGCTCATGCAGGAGATGCTGTGACTCAGAGGAAACCARCTTTAGTGAGAGTTTGACATCAGGCAATATTGGCTCAGTACCTACAGAACTTGGCAGGATCCTGCTGTGACCCAGTGCTTTCAGGGGGCTCTGCTCCAGGAGACTACACAGAATATACATTAGATACAGTGGGTCCAGAGGAGGCCACTAAGCTGATTACAGGGGTGGAACACTTCTCCTGTGAGGACAGGTGGGGGTTTTCAGCCTGGAGAAGAGAAGGCTCCAGGAAGACTTTACTGCAGCCTTCCAGTACTCAAAAGGAACCTATAAGAAAGATGGGGACAAACCATTTAGTAGGGTCTGCTGCAACAGGACAAGGGTAAATGGTTTTAAATTGAAAGAGGGTCAATTTAGAACAGATGTAATGAGGAAGTTTCTTTATAATGAGGGTGTCCARAGATGTGGTGGAAGCCCCATCCCTGGGAGTGTTCAAGGCCTGGCTGGATGGGACTTTGAGCAAAGGGGTACAGGTTTACTGCAGGGGGTTGGACTAGATGGTCTCTAAAATGTGCCTTCCAACCCAAACCACTCCATGATTCTGTGATTGTAAGTCCCCCTAAAAATACTAGGAATAAGCCTTCCTCCCCCCAAAGGGTAAGAGCTGTAGGAGGGCAGAGACAGAACATCTGCCACCTGTAATTCCCACAGCACCTGAAATGCCATGAGACAAAGGCACAATGCTAAGACAAGGGATGCTAAGAGAGAAGTGTACACTTCATGATAAATAGCTTTCCAGGCATCATTTGAACCCCCTCCAAACCTTACAACAGCCTAATCAGTGGCTTTACAGCACAATAGGGTCCATATCAGGGGCCCAACTGTTGAGACTAGTTGGAAAGGGAATACAGCTGTCCAATCATTTAATTCTAAAATGAAGTGCTTCCTGAATATGAACCTGCACTTTTTTTTTCTCTCCACCCCAGTATACATAAGACAAATAATTCTCTTTGAAGTTGTGCTGTTTGGGACATAGCTTATGTAAGTGCCACATGCTGTACCTTGCAACATTATGGTTCAGTAGCAAGCTGAGGATGGAGCTGGAATGAAGTCTAGGTTCCATGTGAATTCCTGACTTCAGTTCATCTGTTACAAAACTGATGCTTGAATAAAGCACTGATAGTTTCTAAAGCAGTTGAGTGCCCATAGGAGAAAAACATCCACTTACACGTTGAACAACAGCTACAGAGAGACTTCTTTGCATCCCCAGCTCACCATGTGTAACACAGCAATATCATTTGCAATTGCATTGGGACGCTCTCRTTTTATAAAGCTTAGGAAACAGCAAGAGCCTGCTCACACCTCTGCTTGCACCAGCAATGATCTGCAATCCATTATCTCTAAGGCTGTACCATTGGGATCAGCTACTGGAATGGTAATGTCAGCAGCACTCAGTGATGTTGGCCACTGTGTCATTCACTCAGTCTAGGAAAGATGACTCCATTAAGAAGGACCTCAGCTCTATCTACAGCACATGCTCTACTCCCTTTGGCATTAGAAGAGATGCACTGGTGAGCAAATATCATCTGTAAAAGTCTGAAAGAGTAAATACTGTCTTCATTCAGGAAATATGGACTTTCATCTGCCTTCAGTTCAAGACAACATTGACCCTGTGGCAATTTTCTGTGATTATGCAAGGAAAAAAAAAAGCCTCACCTTGCAGAAGGAGAGAAACTGAGTTTGCAAATGTAAAGCTAAAACCAACAAAGAAGAAAAACCTGAGCCACCTACATTTCTTGAAGAAACTATTCTTAAAATAGAAGCTACAATGATATCAGAGTGCTGCAGTACCACAGGGGACCTGAACTTGAGAGATGAACAGAAGTGCCAGACTCAGTCCTTGTGTCCTCAGCAGTGGCATGGACAGCTGCTCTGCATCCAGGAAAGGAAGAGTTAGCACAGCTCCTGACACACCAGCCACCTGCTGCTGTGCCACCTTGAGCCTGAAACAGCAACAGAAATGGTGCAATACRCTGCCCCAAACACACTGGGCAGGAGCAGCAGAGTGGACAGAGGCTGGGTTTTCAGGGAATCTCCTGCTACCTTCACTGTGGCCATGTCCTCACTGGGTGGAAGCTCAGAGGGTATCCTATAACCAGGGAGAAGACAGGAAGGAAAGAACATTTACCAGTATTTTTCTTCTTCTACAGAAGACTCAARATTAAACACTTCCTCATGAAGCTGGCCATTTGCATAATCAAATTATCAAGATGGTCTTTCACAGGGATTGGAGTGTCAACAGACTGAGATGTCAATACAGTGCACAAACTGWTAATAAYAGAATATGATTTTTTTTCTCCATAAATTTCTCCACACTTGGMCACAAGTTTTTGACACACAAAGGCTTTTGACAGGGAATAAGATATTGTCAGTCACCTGAGTATTTTCTAATTAACTCTCCTTAGCCACAGAAAAAATAGAGCCTAAACCAGAGCATTTGAAGAGCTATGGATATGAAAGGATATGAGCATATTCAGAGCAAAGGATCATACATAGCTTGTGACATCTTTTTATCTGCAAGTAGAAATTATTCTGCATAAGAAAATAGTTTTCAAGCAGCACATAAACCAATATATACAGTGTGTGCTAGTACACATAACTAATATGCTAAAATCTGAGGGGGGAAAAAACAAGCATGACACATCTTCTGATGTTCTGGGTCCCATTTGTTTTTAAACAAAATTTTAGATTTTCAAATGAGTAAGGGAGCAGTAGACATGAAAAAGGTAGGATGGAAGAGAAATCAAATACATTTACTACCTAAGGAAAGAGCAAAGTAAAAGTCAAAGAAAACTGTGTTTAAAGCATTGCCAATGACCAGAGAGCAGAAGGCATGTCAAAAGGAGTGGGAAGCCATCACACAGACAGCTGTGAGCACTGCAGCATGCAGGCTATGGGGATTAGACCGCTTTCCAAGGAGGGAGAGAGACCTTTGAAGATTTTCAGGTGTGGGAGAAAAAACCAGTAGAATAAACCTGATCAAAGCCACAACTTGCTTTTTTAAGAGGCTGATCCTTCTCAGCCTTCCATAAATTGCTGTGCATTTCAAGCACAAGAATGAAGATGAAGACCTCTGTGTTTCCAGCATGAAGAAGTGGTGTGGGACAGCAYTGGTGGAGAACCTGCAAGGATTCTAGCTTGGGAAATGCTGCACACAAATGCTRCAGGCCAGTCCTGGTCTAGGAAAGAAAGGAGGAGTCAGAAACCAGCAGATGCCCTTCCAGAAAGTACCACAGCAGAGACAAGGCAAGGGACAGCTGGGGTCTGATCRCTCCAGGCAAGCTTTTATCTCCTAAGCTTTTGGGTTCTATCTGGGTATTTCCTGACATCTGAACAGGTGAGTTGAGGATGCTGTGAAAATAAAACACCACTGAGTTGAAGCTGGAAGTTAAAATTCTCACCAATTTTGAGATTTTAAAATTTCAGCAGCAAAGAGAAACAATAAAGTTTCAAGTCCTTCTCGTTTCCCCCCGCAAAATCCCGCTGGAATTTGTACTTCAAGCTACAAGAGGTATAGTTACAGCTGATACAAGTTACTTAAGAATGACACTGAATTACCATTCAGTTACTTGGGAATGACAAAGGAGGTTTCATTTTTAATGTTCATAAGTCACCCAAATTAATTAGCGCTTTAAAGTGGCAATGAATCATTTCCTGAAATAATTTGTATTGGCTAAATTAATTCCTGTGAAGGGAGCCAATTTGCTGATTGTAAATTATAAGAGCCCCTGACTAGCTCCTGTGTACACTGTGTACCATTTATAAGACTACTGGGAAACAAAGGATGGCTACTTTTCATCAGTGAACAAGACTGCAGCCCTATTAAGTGACTTACTTACAGTGCTACAATTACAGGTTTCTATTTAAAGAATCCAAGCCAGACATCATTAAGAAACAAAGCTGGATGTTCAGAAGAATGGAAAACTAAACAGAAGAAAAGCTTGTTTTCTGAAAAGGTGCACCAAAAACCTATTTGGAGGGAATATTTCATCCTCTTAGATTAACAAAGAGAAGTTAAGAAGTTTGAGGCTAATTATGAATAYGCTTCCACCACAGGGCAATGCCCAAAGCCAACCTGAAGCCTGGAGTTCCAGAGCTGCCTTCTCTTACCCATGGTTAGATGACACGGTTTTGAGACCCCCATAAATTTAAATTACTTTTGAGGAGTGATGAAGTGAGAAAACACATACATGGGTTTCTACTCAGGTGGAGGAGATGTTTTCCTACCACTGGCAGCTTTCCTCCCGGGAGGATTCATCCATCCAGTACATCCCACCACCCACCCATCTCTGATTAAAGACTGCAGCACTCTTCCTAATGGATTCCCATTCTTTACTCCTCCAGAAGAAAAAGATGTACATAATGCTTTACCTAAGCTAATTTGCATGGCTTTCTCCTCTTCTTATCTGCATCTCCTCACTGGTATCAAAGCCTTGACATTTCTGCTTGTGAAATCCTTCCCTGGTAACCTGCTTATCAGCAGTAATGAATACTTGTGCAAACAGGTACAAAATTAAATGGCTTCTTTACAGTGATTATGATAGATTGAGCCATGCTTAATCTACATAATCAAATTGCTTCTGTGTTCAGCTGTAATACCTTTTTGCTGTCCTGGGAGCAGGTTCAGCCTTGGCTTCTCTTTCAACAGCTGCTTTCTGAGAAACACTAACCATGCCTGGGAARAGGGCTACTTTAGGTGCAATCATTTAACACAGCATGTTTGAGGTACAGAAACTCTACAAGAGGGTCCAAACAACCGGTGTCCCTTTAGGGAAGGAGAAAAAAACATCCTGTAGGACACAAAAGGGACAGCAAAGCACAAACCAATCCCCTCCAGCTATGATCCACATACCCAGATGTAATTGCAGTGACCCTTCTAAGAGAGATGACATCTCTACCCACTTAAATGCACTGAGCTACCACCACTACTATAATTTCCTTTCCCTATGCAAAAATATCCCTGCATTTAAAAGCATCCCCTGCTTACATGCTACTAAAACAGAAGACTGTTGTTTTCAATCTCAAGACCAGATTCTTGATTCAAATCAAGCTGGTTAAAATGGACAGCATGGGTATATTAAAAAATCCTTGACTTGGGAAATTAAAGGACTTAGTCCAGGGAATGTTCTGAAAAGCATCTCCATACCTAAATTATTAAGTCACTTAGCCAAAATAATCTTGAAGCTTTCTCTTAAATACTGATCAACTTTTAGCATAAAACAAGAAGGGAGAAATGTTTTTCCCCCACAAACAATAAGTAGGTGCTATTTTAAAAATATCTAACAGCCTACTTGCCTTTGTCCAAAACACAGCACTGCAAGAACCAGGTTTGCTTCATGGTCAGCCTGCTGGGAGGCTTTTCATTTGCCTGGTTTTTTCCAAAGAGTATAACAGAACAAGTATCCTACAACCTAGTGCTTATTTCTAAACATTTTTATAAATTGAAAAGTGAGTAAACCTGGTGCAACATGCTAATAAGCACTCAGAGARAATAATTTCTCTTCCTCATTATGTCTTTGATATAGGTAAAAAGAAGGTGCTGCTGGACCTTTGAGTCAGAAAGGTGACAGCTCCAATATAAAAGGCCTCTGCATCTTTGCAAGTAAAGAAAAATCAATGCAGAAGGGAAAAGAATAAAAAGATAGGTTCTGGCAAGGGCCACTAGCACAGCTTGACTTAGGCTCAGGAGGAAGTAAAAGCCTGAATTACATAAAAATAGATTTAAAGAAAGAATCAATGACATTTAATCTGAAAGTTTTGGTTAAGTTTTAATTAGGATCTGAGATTTTGCACTTAAGTGCATGAAGTGAAGGAGTACATGTACTCATGCTTCCCAAGATAACTGACAGATCTGAAACTTACTCATCTCATCTCAAAAGGTTAATTAAAGAACAATCCTTGACAGCAACACTGTATGGAAACCGGGAGTCAGCTCCACTGGGGAGCCCTGGGGAGAGGCTGTGCTGGCATCTCCCACCCCTCAGGGACAAACTGAAGATGCTGCCCTGTGACCACAGCATGGAGATGAGCAAGATGCTTTGAAACAGCCCAGCAAGAAATGGAGAAGAGCGTGCCCACAGCACATTAAAACTTGCTTACTGTGCTGCCTGTGGATGTGGGGCAGCTTTCCCAGCTGGTGCTGGGGCTCTGCATGGCTGCTGGCCTGGAGCTGCTTCCAAACACAAAGTCCTGCAGCAGAGCAGGTGGGATCACAGCCAGCACTGACAGGTATKTGTGCTCTTATAATTAGGAAACTAAGGCAGAGTGGCCCACCCAGGATCAAAATTGTAATTAAGATGAAAATAGGCTGTAGGTTCCTTAAATCCTACAGATGCTGACAGCACTTTGAGGCACAGGCCTTCTCTAGTACAGCCTAGTATCAGCTTTCAGGGAAGCCTGTATATGCAAAGCTCATTTGAAAAAAAAATCATGGCAAACTGAAGAAACATTATCAACATGAAGTACAGCAGAGTTCCATCATTTGAGTAAGATTTTGTGGACATAACTGAACTTTGGCTGTGCAGTAATTTGATTTCCTAAGAACATGAGCAAAGTCTCAATTAGGTCAGAGAGGACTGCTGCAGCAGCAGAAGAGAACAGGAATGTGCAGCTGGATCAGTGAAAAGATGGTGCAAGTAAACACTGAGGCCTCTTGGCAGAAGCAAGTGAGGCTGCTTGCTTGGTATGTACCACAGGCAGAGGCAAAAATCACCTGCAGGCAGCTTTTTGCTGCTCTCTTTAAAAGCTAGAGCCAGGTAGTTTCTGCCACAGAAGAAACAGGCTCATTTAGAAGCAGCCCAGGGAAAAGCACACAAATGCTAGAGAAAAAAAAAGACCAGAACAGCAATGGATTCTGAATGCTGCCTAATGGAGTGAAGCCTGAACATTATTTGGTGTGATCTTGACGGGCCTGATTTAACTATTACATTTTTGTATGGTATTTTTCATCCTGATTATGAAGAATTGTTTCACAGCCCTTGGTGACAGCTTAGAAGCTTCTCAGCCACTTAAGCAGAAGGTCTATCAGAGCACATTTATCAGAGAAAAGACTGCTGAGGAGTGGACAGCAACAGACATAACCCCAGGGGTGAGACATCTCTGCTTTTGCCTGTAGAAGAGATACCCAGAAGAGCAGCGGGCAAGACAATCCAAGCACTGAAGTGAAGGCAGCTCAAGGAAGGGCATTTTTGGACACACAGGTTCCCAGAGCATGTTTTTATCCAGCAGAAAGACAAATTACCAAACTTACAACAGCCACTCTTCACCTGAGACATGTGTATACCAAACCTTACAAAATCCCCAGCCAGAAAGAAGCTGGTGATCCTACATCACTGATTCTAATGCCCCCTGTTCAAACCACAGCAGCCCACTTACTACTTTTAAACACAAAGGGCAGTTCCAGATGTGGATTTATTTTGATTTTGACTCAGAAGCGTCCATCTGAAGTGAGTTTGGGTCACAGTTGTTGGGKTAGCATCTACACACTCAGAAAGCAGATTGGTAGACACTGTCTTTGTGAGTAGGACATCTCAGGACAGCAATTATGCAACATTTCACTTCATCTACTTAGAAGACTGCATTTAAGATCAACTCCATTTTGCCCCCTCCCAACAGGCCCCTTCAAGTATCTGATCTGCAAACCTTGTACATACAAGGGTTACTTGCTCCATGTTTTTAATGCAAGCTTTCAAGAGCACCCTGAATTCAAAAGCAGCATTCTGAAAGGCCACACTCACAAAAGCTGCATCAGGTCTGCCTGCCACATTAGTACACATGCTAGGGATGTGAATTCAGCGCCACTGGAACAGTCACTTTACATATCTACTCATCTAAACACAAAGGCTGTGTTCCAATGAGCAAACCCAGACAGACACAGGAACATTGAGTCAAGGCTTCACAATGAGTATCTGCAACAAAAACCCCACTAATGCACCCACAAAAACCATCAAATGCCAGAAATACAATGCTGCTTTTAAGATTTCAGATACCATACAGAGGAATTCAAACAGCCAGATGGAAGAGTTAAGATCACAGCTTAAGTTAAGATCTTCTCCCCCAGCATTTCAGTTACCCTGCAAATCATCAGGGTTCTCATAACGACCTGCAATACTCTTACTTTTCCCATGAAGAGGGAAATACCAAGCACAGACAAACCCTCAGCAAGGCTGTTTTGGGAGAAAGCAGGAGGCATTCCTTCTGCAGCCAAGCAGAAAGCTTACCCCATCTGGAAGTGCCCTCCAGCACACGGCGCTCACAAACTCATTTGTGTCATCTTCTTTCCGGTCCTTGTCCAGGACACTTTTGACTGTATCAAACTTGAATGTCAGCAGTGTCTTTGAGAGGCCCTTATAGTATAAGTAAAGGGAATTATTTTCACTTCCTAGAAATAAAAAATACAAGYATACAAGATCAGGTTTTGTAAAGACAAACAGAAATAAGGGTTCTTAGCTCTTAAGAGGTTCTTAGTTCTTTCATTGCTTAAAACAAGTCCAGACATTTCCTTGTAGTTATCATCGTGGTCATGGTGCCTTGGCAGCTGGAAGTGCTCCACAGCAAACTTCCATCACACTTGATAATAGGACATGGTTTTATTACAAGACAATTGCAGCGTGCAGCACACCTGCAAAACATACAGGATTCCAAGAACCCTCCACAAACTCCTCAAGGCAAAGCATTTTGGGAAGAGTATCTGCACTACTACACAAATCACTGCTACATCCAGTCTGCTCAGAGCCACAGCTCAAAGGCAGGTAGCATTATCAAAGTTTTGCCTGCCATAATCAAGTATGACAACTTGGTCTGTGGAGGCTTAAGCAAGGGAGACCAGACTGCACAGGCTTTATTTAGAAATCCATCCCAATTTCTGCCTAGCAAGCTGCACAGCAATCAGAGAACACACGAGCTAAGGTCCTCCCTTCAGTGCTGGCACAGCTGTCCTGCTCATCCCACAGCTATCAGCCTGTCACTGCCTTCCCAGCAAGAGCTGTGGACTTACAGAGCTTTACAGATTTTAAGCAGTGAAAGGACAGAACAGCCAAAGGGGTAACGAATGATTCAGCCTTCTAAGGAGCTGTTTGCAATGTGGGCACTCTTCACTTCACCATGCAGAATGCCATACTAAGTGACAACTACTGGATCCTCACGTGGCCCAGGCTACTGGTGGTGCATAAAGATGTGCCAATTGTTGATCTTGAAATACATAAATTATATCAGCAGCACTGACATTAGTAGTTCATTTTGATGACAGCAWGCTTGAATCATCATGCACAAACAACTCGTCTGCGACAGAAGAAAACCATCTACAGAGCCCCTTGGGTCAGGACTGCCAATGCCATTCCCTGGGAGGGGAAGGTGTGGAAAATCAGAAAAATAGCACAAGTGGTGGTGTGCTTTGCTACTGGTGAGACCCCAGCTCTGAGGAACCCTGTTAGCACACCAGGGYGGCTGCTCTACTCACCACAGGCAATGTAGTCTCCGTTGGATGCCAGCCCCACAAAGTTCTTCTCGTTGATGTGACCCTTGAAGGAGCGCAGGCAGTGAGGCTTCCCTACGTTCCACAGCTTCAGCTGACTGTCTGTTGACCTAAAAACAACACTTAAATTTACCCTGCTGCCATATGGCAGGAACTCCTTCCTCCCTGGCCACCCTGCTCCTCAACGCTCCAATGACAATGTAAATGTAGGAAGCCTTAGTGCACAACAGGAGATTTATCCCACTTTCAATCATCTGGAGCTCAGCTTGAGCTCAGGAAGATATCACCTTATTTTAAAAGCCTGTCAAAACACATTACAYGTTTGAATAAAAACTTCCCTGAAGTATTACCCTTCCTTTCTCCTATCAATTGCAGAGCCCTCCTCTGAACTGCACGGCCTCTGGGCTATCACTGCCTCCTCCAGATCCTCACAGATCCAAGACACACYGAAGTTATTTATATTTTAAACCTTTACAGCACGGATAAAATCTGTTCCCTTCTCTGTGCCAGCTGCAACTCTCATTCATGTCTTTCCAGGGCTTGGGTAGGAAGGAAGCAGTCTCCTCACTCTCCAGGTGCCCTAAAGCACATTCTCCTCCTCCTCCTGCCCAATACCAAGCAACAGCACAGAAAAACCCATGGGGGCTCAGAGCTGCTATTAAAATTAAATCTGTTTTTCTCATGTGTAATCAAGACTGCACAGATACAGAACTCAAGCTTCTACCTTTTTCACCTTGTCAGGGAAAGYTCAATATTACTATTCAAAATATAGAAAACACGTTTGGATTGAATCACAAGCATTGTTTCCCATGATTCCCCAAAATGCAAATATACCTGCCTTCAAAAYGTTTTTCTATTTACTGTGAGAAAACATTTTGCCTTTGGGGTTACTAATCTGCTGCCTGGCAGATCTCAAACAGGAAGATCCCACATTTCCAGAAGATACAGGATTAACTTCTTCCCCCAAAGCTGAAGAGACATRAAGATAATCTCTCACTTCACAGGCATTATTTCCTAGCAATTACAGCTTACATGGCTCTGGTGTTCTGGCACTCACTGAAATACACAGTTGGGGAACAAAGGGTGACAAGGTCGAACTGAAGTCCCATGAGGCCATTTTAAAGAAAGGGATAGTGCTGTTCTGATCCCCAAATCTGGAAGAGATTGGGGGCAGGACCTGTCAGCCTCCTTGGTGGGAGGGAGGGGAAGCAGGCCATGCTCCCCCACACAGGTCATGTCACCAACCTTGCTGCTCCCTGAATATTTAGAGCTGAAAGGAAAAAAACTCGAATCATACAACATCCGTCAAATATTACCAATGATGCAAGACATGAGCCCAGCACCAACGTCTCATTTACCTAAAAATATAGCAAAAGAGAGATGCACCTTGTGCTATCCTGCAAAAAGCTTATCTCAGTCCTCAATGACAGCTGGAATGACAAAGGAGCGATAAGGGAGCTGCAGCAAGATTTGTTAGGCAGTATTATTAGTTAGTATGAGGTTAGATCAGAAAGAAGGTATGAATTTTATCTGTAACACTGTGACTTAAGCAGGAGTGCATTCCTAACCCCAGGTTGAGATGGGAGGCCCAAAACAGAGCATTCAGCTTCTCTGCCTGGTGCTTGTTCCGCATCTGTGCCTGCCCTGTACTGCTGCTCATTCTCCCTTCCCTTGTCCTCACTCTCAGAGGAACAGCTCACAGAAGGTAAAAAGGGGTATGCTCCTGTTTTTTTATTTTTTTGGCCCACAAGTACAGGTAGGTGCTTTCTGTGCTATTAGGACAGGTGTATTTTTAAAATGCTGCTTTTAAAAGCTTCAGAGTTGCCTGGACACTAAACTTTYCTGCAGGAAGGAAAAAACCAGCAAAAGACTAATCCCTGGTCCACAAGCTGTCAGATTCCTGTCACAGCTGCTGCTCTTAGCTTCCCATCAAGAAGACCTCAGATACACAGGCACTTAACCTCTATATTTTACTGGCATACCTACTAGGTGTCTTCATTAAAATAAAACCACTTAAGTCTATTAGTAATGGGAAGGTTTTACTGTTTATGAATTCCTATCAAGCTCTAGCCATGTTTATATTGTTTAGGATAAGCAAGCCATGAAAAAAGAAAGCTATCCACCCTTGAACTGCAAGGAGAGACAAGGCCATTGATCYTGGTGGTGTTACACTGCTCTTCTGGTTTTATATCATCTCCAAAAAACATCTTGAATGTGCTGCTCTGTTAAATCTGTCTCTCTGCAAATCAGCACTGTAATCAATGTGTTGTGCTAAATACCAGGCAGTTCTGAACACCCCTGAGGTCAAAACCTATCTCTACAAGGCAAAGAAAATCAATGCAATCCATAAAACAGCTTTAGCTGGAAATTTAGAGAATCTGAATATACATATATTTTTTTCCTTAAATCAGTGCTTGATTTTTGAGAATCACTACACTGCTGTTGCCTCTACTCAGTCTGCAAAAGGAAAGGCAGGAAAAATAATCTGCTCTGACATTTCTCCCTGCTCACACACCACAAGGCAGTTGGACCCTTCAGTCAGTCCCCTCACCCTGCTGYTGCCTGTCCAAGTCTGACAGCTCTAACAGCTCAATCAATAACTCCTCTCAGAACTTTGGGAGATGCTTTCTCACAATGCTTGGCCCAAGCAGAACAGGGCCATTCTGTCCTAAAATACCCTATAAATGATGCTTCACTTGATTATGGCTGTAAAACATTCCCAGCCTCCTCCTGTTTCCRTTAAACACTTTGTCCAATGGAGATTTGGTTCAAAGCATTAAATTTAATTTTCTCTGTGTTCCAGATATGAATTTGCAGCCTTATATAGAGTTATAATGTTAAYAGAAGTAAGAAGAGAGAAGCTGATTAAATATAAACAGTACCAGAAGCCACCAGGGAATCCTCCATCACGCAGCTCAGCTCACAGTAACTCCCTTGCAGYCTGAAAACACCTTAAAATGCTGTGTTTCACTGGGTAAAAACATGGGACAGAACCAAGCTGGATAACCACTGGCTCAGCACAAGGCAGCTAGATCTGCTCCTGTGATCCATCCCTGCTGCCCTCAGGTGTTAGACATGAATGTGTTTGGATCCAGGACTCCCCGGCAGCCCCTCACCCTCCCCATCAGGTAAGAGGRGTTCACCTCTGGTTTACTGAAGAGGCTGGTAGCCAGCCACTGCCAATTTTCACTAGGTGACCTAGTGAAAATTCATTCATTCWTTCCCATGTGATTGAAAATCCATCCAGAAAAGAGGCAGTCACATCTGGCTTTGGGGCAGACACATCTGGCCATGTAACTGAACGGAAGCTGGAGAATATTGCTCCTCAGGGCCTCCAYAGCAGATCTTATGGTCTGCCCTGGCTCAAGAGCTGCATGCTATTAGAGTCACAAAACACAGCTTCTCTTTTCCACTTTCTAACCCAAATATAAGCCCAAAAAGGGCCTTCACAGAGCAGATAATAAATTACCAGAGAACAGATCAAACAGTCAGTCGTACTTGAGCTGCTTTCAGGCTGTGGCTAAACCTCCTCTTCAGACCATATACCTAGCAGTACTATTTGATCTCTTCTGTCACTCATCAGTTGTGTTCTACTGCAGATTATTATCCCCAGGGCTCTGCCAGCAGCTTTCTCCATCACAGAGCTCTGGTCAGGAGCATCCTCAGTGCACACACACTGCCTGCCTTCTCAGCTCCCTGCCCAGCCGCTCCAATTGCCATTTCCAAATCCCAGCCTCCTTCTTTTCCTTCCTCAAGCTGTCCCCTCTTTGAAAACTGTTGAAGAACATAAGGGTAAAAACTCAGTCTGCCTGCAAAGTCCACCCGCAGCTTCCCAAAGTAAGCACTTGGGCACAGGATCCACATCTAGTTGTCTTCATATCCCTCTTAAGCATTTTAGCTCCACAAAACAGAGCACAGCCAAGTGACACCACGAATGAATTTCTATTTTTGACTTGGAGAAAAGCAACGATCTGCCTCCCAAAAGCACAGCAGCCTGCGAGAGCAGCCACCCACACGGGTGAACTTGCTCAGCAGCTCTGAAGAGCACAGAGAAGTGAGGGCTGCACAGTTTTTAGCCTACATAAGTATCCATGCAAGGCCTCCCCAACAAAGGGGAGAGAGAATGATGATGAGGACTGAAGCTTATCTAAAGGCTAATGAATTACATTATTACACTACACTATGTACATTGTATCTAAGCTGAATCTGCCATGCACTCTTGCTCAGAACTGCACTCATCTCTGATTCTCTCGTGACTGTGCCATGACACTTAGACACACACATTGGTCCTGACAGGCCAAGGGAACAAAACATCCTCACTTTGGGTAAACAATCTCCATATTGCATTCTACTTTGGCACAACACAGGCACTGCAAGCGAGATAAGAATTGCGTTTTCCTTCCCCTCTGCTGTCTCACAGCTTCTCTCAGTTCCGAGGGCACGTGGATACCCCACGTAAGAGGCGACACTTACGCAGAGACGATTTCTTCGCCGCTGACGAACTTTGCATAGGAGACGGCCTTGCGGTGCCCCTTGAACACCATGATGGGCTGCTTAGTGTTGCGGAGGTCGTAGTAGTGAACACAGTGATCTGCACACCAGGAAGAAAAGGAATTTACATTTTGTCACTGACATATTTTATGAAAAATCCTTTCGCTAGATTTATTTATGAAATAAATTTAATAATTTTCATTATTTAACTATTTTTTCTCCTGAGAAGCTAAGAAGCCTCAGAAAAAATGTAAACAATAATTATCTGATGATTGTGGAATGTGGTCTGGAGGTAGTTTACCAACAGGTGCCTCTTTGGTTGCATGTGAATTGTTTTTAATTAATGGCCAATGACAGCCAGCTGTGTCAGACTCCATAACTCTGTCACGAGATTTTATTATTCATTCTTTTCTAGCCTTCTGATGAAATCCTTTCTTCTATTCTTTTAGTATAGCTTTAGTATATAACTTCCACATAATATAATATAACTTTCATATAGTATAATATAATGTAACTATAATATAATATAATGTAACTTTCATATAATATAAATGTCATATAACTTTCATATAATATAGTATAATTTTCATACAATACCATATAATATAATTTTCATAGCATATAATTTTCATATCATATAATATTATATAATAATAAATCAGCCTTCTGAAACATGGAGTCAAGAKTCTCATTTCTTCCCTTGTCCTGGGGACCCTCAAACACGCCCCACACTTAATCAGTTGGGAAGGATGCACAGGACCTGGAATGACCACAACAAAAATCCTGCCCGCAGCTTCCACATCTCACTTCAAGCCCTGTCTAGGATAAACTGTACTACAGCAAAAGAGGCTTCCTAAACAGCCCCAAAATTTGTTCTATAAGGGGCCATGCTCCCTTTCAAAGGGTCAGGAAGAGAAAAAGGTGCATTCACATGTGTGTGCCTGTACTTGTGTCTTCCTGCAAACCCCATGACCCTGTTCAAGGCAGCAGCTAAAAGGACTCTCACCTCTTCTGCCTGCCTTCTTAGCTCCCTGCCCAGCCACTCCAATTGCCATTGCCAACTCCCAGCCTCCTTTTCCTTCCTCAAGCTGTCCCCTCTTTGAAAACTGTTGAAGAACTCAAGGGTAAAAACYCAGTCTGCTACTTAAACTGGATTGTGGAAAAACAGGATTAAATTTGTCATGCTTGCTTCTGGATGGATAACATTCCTACTTTTGCTTTTTGCTGCTCTCCTCTGACTTTATTACCAATCAAGAAAGAATTAGCATTTCTGCTAATGAGGGAACAGACTAAATTCCAGTTCATTTTAAGATTTAATTCACAGATGTGCCCCAGTGCCACAACCATATGAAAGGGATCACGGTAGAATTAGTGGTAAGTTTGCTTTTCTGCACAGCCAAATGTCAATTCCCAAGAAACCAGAAAAAYGAGAAAACCTCACGAGACTTAAGCCCCAAACACCCCCTCAGTGCTCCTTCCAGCTTAACAAGGTTAATAAGCTTGTTCCTTCCCAACTTTCAGCCTTTAATGTTGAATTTCATTTAATTACCYCTTGCTATTCTGGAAGCACAGGGAGGGAAGGCCACATACATGGAAACCAAGCTGGACATCTCTCTCACTGAGCAACTTTCAGCCAGACATCAGCTGAAATCTGCTCTGACCTTCCTCCTACTGAAATCATGTCCCACTGGTGGAAGCTGATCACAAAGACTACATAGAAATGAATTAAAAGCCAATAGCTACAGCTATTTTTTTATTTGCACAGCATGTCAAAGCTGGTGTTGTCCTCTGTATAACTGAGAGACCTGCTGTCTCAAAATCCCAGATGGTTTGAGAGATACCCAGGTTTACATCAATCACCAGACCAGCAAGGGGAGCTCCTCCTCCAGATTAAGGGGCTAATTGGGGGCCACGGGGTGGGGACTGTGTCAGAAACACCTTCAATAAAATAAGGTGGGCAGGCAAATCACCGTCCCCTCTCACTGCTTCCAGCACTTTACTCTCTGCAGATGACCAGCTCAGAGGCCTCTCTGGGTAAGGATTCCTGGCTCTCTTCCTCCTCAAGGTGTAAAAGCAGATGCTCCAAGCAGCCACACCAAGTTTTCTCCACCACTTACACTGCCAAATTACTGTGATGTTGAAACCCAGCAGCTACTGCACCCCTTACTATCAGCACTGAAGATGCTGTGCCCCAAGCACTCTTTCAAACAGCTCCTGTGTCTTTCACCTCTGAAATACTAAACCTCCAACCAACCAAAATCCCAGTGTGCTCCTTCCATTTGGGCATTTTAATTAGCWGTAGAGCAACATGATGTTGCAACAGGCTAATTGCACAATGGGTTCATTTTCTAAGGGACTTTATTAAGCATTAACACTCTAACAAGATCTGGGCATCTTGGTCTCTTCTACTTCCCTGAAAGCTGGAGGCAAGAAACTCCAGTTTTTCATCTATCCAGCAGACCTGTGGGAGCTGTGAAACAGTTAACTAGCAATTGTTATTTTAATGAGCAGAATTATTCTAGCAGGGCTTTTTATTAGGAATCAGTGGATAAGACTTGAAAGTCTATTTTTGCTTACAGCTTCAACACTGGCCCATCATTAGGGCACCTTTTTGAGCACCAGATTTCATCCTTCAAGAAAATAGCAGGGAAAGGGATACTGTATGTGAGCAGCTGGAGCAATGCAGAGAGTGGAGAGCTGTGGCAGGGCAGACGAGTCTATTTGCAGAAGAGAAGCATGAAGTTGCATTCACCTTCCAAACATSCCAGTAAACAGCTCAAAGCCTGGCAGCATCTGGCCCCAGCACGGCTGTGCCTCTGGGCATCAGCAGGGCAATCAATCACTGTCTGCTCTCATCACAACAGGTCTGAGGGAACCAGCAAGGCCACTGGGCTCCAAAATTAGCCACTTAATTATTAATTGATTATTTCAGCAGACAAAGTGTTGGTGCCCAAATGGGTTTTAGTTTTTTGTTTGTTTTTTTAAATTCAATTGRAGCAGCTATTTTTAAGTAGATACATGAAGATGAATGCTCACTGCACTCATTAAAATCTGAACAGGTGGTCATGTTTTACAATTAAAGAGATAGTCTCTCTTGTAGGCCATATGGACTTCACAAAAAAACATGATAAAAATGCCATCTGCTGAGGAAGTAGAGAGCCCCAAAGTGAAGTGAAATGAGAAAAATACAACTCCCAGAGATCTCAGCAGAAGCCTTGCCTGGTGGACTTTGATGAGCTGAAACTGTCTGGGAGGGGCAGCATCTCTGGCACACCAGTAGGTCAGAGGTGAGGTGGCAGGGTGCTCTGGGAGGCTCAGAAAATGAGATTTTCCCAAGAGGCAGCTCAAGGTGAGGGAAATGAGGGGAATCAAACACTTCCTGAACTCCACAAGAACATCAGCTCACTCAGCATCCCAGTTCTGGCTCCTGCCCTCAGCATCCCTGCAGACCATAGAGCATGCTCCACTGCCAACCAGCAACAYCAGGGGTATTTGCTTCCTGTTTGCTCCTCAAAATAAACATTAATATCATAATTCAGCTAATTTCCACCCCAACTAGAAAACTCACTCAGAACAAGTTCATTTTTGAATTCACATTTAGAGTTAAAGCCTCCTGCCTGCCCAGTCCTTGGGCAGCAACAGCTCCCTGCTTTACCTTTTCTTCTGCATTCAGACTTAATTTAAATATTGATGAAAAAGGGAAAGAACATGTATATATTTCATAACAAATTAAACACTCCAGAACAATTCTCATCTAGTTCAATGTCACTGCAGAAGCTGAGCATGACAGAAATCTGCTGCTATACCTTCTGAATTCAAATGTTTGCTGGCAAGTCRTTTTATTTTTTATACATGTATTTTTAAGTGATCTCAGAAGGCAAAAAGGACAGCTGAGCTCTGCCATTGCTGCAGAGAGGTCTCTGACCAGAAGCCTGAGTTTTTAAATAGTGCTTTTCCATTACTCTCAGCTTACTTCCCTTAAGACACTGCTGCTTTCACCTTTGAGCCATCAAGTGACAACTAATCAAGGATTCAGACTTCTCCAAACTCCTGAGATCTTGCCACCTCTTCAGTAAATACAACCCATGTCAGCAAAGGATGGCATCCCTCTCTGCTCAGCTGCTCATAAATTCACACAACTCCAGCTGGCAGGAAAAGGGCAAAAGAGAAGGATGGGTTTGTGCTGAACAAGGTGAAGGGATCAGCACCTCCTCAGCCTCAATTCTCACATTCAGCTTGGTTGCAGGGGTGGGGATGCAGTAAATGAGCTGATGAGGTGGTTACACATAGTCATAGAAAATCAGGTTTCAGAACTTCTAAAATAAGAGAATTGGGAATTGCCAATGGAGCCAGCAGCATCATCACAGGTAATCTCCGAGTTGTTTAGAAAAATGGAATTGATCTTGGGTTTTCAGTTGTTTAAACAAAAAAAAGAAAAGGACAGAGTCTGTTTTTCCCAAAAGTGATTATCCTTRCATTTAGACTTGTTAAAAAAATTTACAAAGCTGCTGCTACCAGCAGGCATTAGGTTCAACACCACCTATTGTAAAGCTCTTACTGTGGGGTGATGTGCAGCAGCTCCACAAAGAGCAGCAAGGGTTATGACAGGGTGGCACACAGCAGCAGTTCTATCTTTCACTGAGCACCAGCACACACAAGGCAGCCACACACAAAAACCAGAGAGCAGAGCAACCCCCCTCTCCAGGTAACATTCATCTTGTAGGTCATGTGTTGCACCCACTTTCACCAYGAACATTAATCAGCACCAGCTAATCCACAAGACCCCCCAGGCTTTTTTCAACCAAGAACCACTTACTTGAAGGAATATCAAGGCAAGGACAGCAAAACAAAAATTTACCTGCAATGCAACAGTTTTATATTCAAAGGATGTAACCACTAGAAAGACCCAAGAGCTGCATACAAAGGYTCTGTGGCTCTCCTCTGGAAAACTAAATTGCTGGAGAATCAATGCCCATTTTTCTTATTTCAATCATTTAAAAATGCACATTTCTCAACTGTTCAATATTTAGATTATTGATCCATTAAAAAAAGAAGTTCTTTACATGACTTGGATTTCTCAGCACTCACAGACTTGAGAATATAATGACGCTCCTTGTTCCATAGCAGATAAATGTCACAGACAAGAACATGCCCATATTGAAATGCACAGCTGTCAGGTAGGCAGCCAGATGTTAATTAAGTGGTCTGATAGAAATATTTTGTGATCAAGGCACATTTTTGACTTTTTTAAAATAAAATACATCTTCAATAACAAACCTAAAGGTCAAAATAATTTCATACATTAACGCTCTGGCTGGAGCCTGCAGTCCTGCACATCTCATGCTACAAATCTTTTACTAAAACAGAAGCTCAGGCTGGAGTGGAATCTTTAACCTGCTCTTGTGCTTCTCTACCATGATGGTCTGATTTGTTACATTTAGTAACTCGTGTCCTCAGCTCATGATTGCCCCATGTTCCTCATTTGTCTGTTTTCCTCCATGTGAACCTCAAGCTTGATCAAGGCTGGTTGTTTTCACCAGTGAAACTCTGWACATCAGCAGTAACAATAAGAGATGTTTATAGTCTGAGGGGGTGTATTTAAATGACCTGTTTAACAAGACAAACTGAGTCAGAGCAAATTTGGTGCAAGATACCTCGGCTTGCCATCAATTAGATTATGCTGGGGAAACCAAGAGAACAGCAAAACAAAAGGGTATAAAACAAGCCCACAAGATGTTTTTCATCAGAACGAAAGAGGAGAGACATGACTTTGTAACATTTCATTTCAGTTTTATTTCCATTGGCTAAAAAAAAAAAAAAAAAAGATTCCAGAATTCCTGGAGGAAGCCTCTATCACTCAAACATTGAAGGGGTTAGCTGAAATCCAATTATATATATTTAAACATCTACCTACACAAATTGATCTTTTTTCACTCATTTCTCTTCTGTATACCAAGTGTAAGCAAGATCACTCAGTTTTCAGGGCTCTGAGAATTGTATCTAGGCAACTTGTTTAGCAGGAAAATATAACTACMTCCTTATGCCTTCAAGTGTCCAGAGTACATTGGTTCAAATCAAAGCTTGCTTTGAGTAYCTCTGGGTAAAAAGAAAGAGCACCCACTGTTATCTCCCTACCTGATGTGTCATGAAAGAGGGGATGAGCCATCCTGATGAGTATTTGCTGAACAGAGATAAACAAGAGGTAGAACAACAGAACTTTAGATAGGTTAACCAAAAGTCTCTTTTTTGGCCAAACTCARTGTGATTTCTGGCTATAAAAAAGGAAGCTTGAATCCACAAAGGTAAAGGCTTTGGCTGGACTAAAAATRGAAACAGGATCAGGAGACTCACATGAAACCTCAGTTTTCACCAGGAAAAACCTTTCTTCTGTTAGAGAGGAGAAAGAGGAAGGAGATAAAAAGGAAAAACATCCAGGTTTAAAAATAAACTCAAATCACTGTACTTCCATACAGTACACTGAGGATGACATGGCACATGAGGGTACCTTGGTCCTTAGAGAAACCTGAAAAAGGGCAAGACAAACAACACCTGAGAAAAGGCTGCCATCAGAGCCCAAACCCCACAAATTAAATGTTTGAAAACACATTTCCTTAAATTCCAGAGGAAATCTACAAAAGCCATCTACCTAGCTCGAGAATTATTTACAGGCTTACTGAAAAGCCATTAATAAAAAAGCAGAACTTCTCCAGTGGATCTTCTATGTACCTGTGCACCAGGAAATGAAGTACCCTATCCCTGCCAAGGCAATGATATCARAGGCTGGTTGAAAGACAACTTAGAATTTAATTAAAAGGAAGCTCAAATGAAACTTAATCCTATACAGAATGCCATATCTGTTAGAAATCCATTTTTGCTCAAGGGCCCTGAAAGTCATGGAATACTGTAGGTAGGAAGGGACCTCTGAAACCCAGCCAGTCCACCTGCCCAGTTAAGGATGGGAGAACTACAAAGTTGGATTCAATTTCCAAGTTAAATTATTCAGTCACACTCCAAGCATTTCCAAAGACAAGTCTATAACCTCTTCCCTCAGCTGTCTTCAAAGTGCTCTTATGTCAAAGGATTAGGGAGTTTTTTTTTAAATACAAACTTGCTTAAGCTATTTGCTCTTGACATAAGAAAGGCAAGRCATTAGCCCACCTCTCAGCACTACAGCAATAATGTTTGGGCTGTGYTTTGCTGCACAGGTTTCTGGCTTCTCAGATCTTTCAGGTTTTGTCTATCTACACCCACACAATGGGGGTGGCATGAAGCACTGTCATACAACCTTAGCTCTCCTTTAATTCACTTTTTTTTTTCTTACTAGTGAAAAAGAAAAAGAACAGCTCAATTTCAACTGCTGCCAAGCCTGTAATACCAAACAGTACTTGCAGATCTTCATGTGACTGAGGTGGCTTTATTCAGAAAGTTTGGGGTGGAGGTTTAATCTTCCCTACAGCAGAAAGGCAGGCTGGAGTTTGAACATCCATATGTGGGTCTTGCTCTGGAGAGAGGACTGGGGACATAGGACAGCTGAACATTCCATCTTTGGGAATAATTCAACTCAACAASACAAGTGAAATTTCATGGAGTGACAACTCTCCTCAAAAAAAAAAACAAACTCTTCCAGGGCAGAAGAGACAGTGAGGAGGAAAAAAAGGATCTTTATTTCAGCAACAGAAATGTAGGGTAGCATCTGGGCATTTGACAAAGAACGGTGAAGAAGCCTTCCAGCCAACAAAACGCTCTAAAGAGATCTATTTCACTTGAGAGAGTAAAACTGGAATGGGATATGATGAGCACAGTGTTTGGCCTATTACAAACCACTTCTGGGAGGGAAGACAGTGTGATAGTTTCCACTACATAAAAGAAATAGATGCTTCAGGAAAAGAAAAGAGATGACAATGCATTAGGGACAGGGAGAAGTGGACTTGAATTCACAGGAACAAAGCCCTGCACTAAAAATTAGCACAAGAATTTCCTGAAGAAGGAATTAGATAATATCAACACACTAAGTTGACATCAGTGCCCTCTGTACAAACAATTTCCTTTACTGTAAAGGCAAGAGATTAAAAATGGGTTTGATACAGCCTGAAGCAAAGAACCTTTGCAGACAAAACTGTCTGGAGCATCCTGCTGAAGAATGCAGTGTGCTGCTTCTCTCCTGCAGCATGACAAATCATCACATGAGGAGCAGACAGCAGAATGTCACCCAATGACCCATGTCACTCCAACACCTCCCCCCAGAACACTGCAGCACAGGTAAAGCCAACTGTGCTAAAAAAAGCTAATTTTTTTTTATTTTTCCTGTTTGTACCTTCCCTTCCAAAAAAGCCCCAATAAAGCAAGAAAAATTTATCCCAACAGCCATTATCACAGGCAYATTTAAATGTTTGCTGGATATAGCTTTATATTCACAATTTTTTCTTCCAGCAGAAATTGCAAGTGCTTTGTTTCTATAATTAASATAAAATTACTCATTTGATGCATTTGCTTTTTTCTCTTTTTTTTTACCTGGAGTTTCCTTTGCAGTGAAGGAACAGTTTTTCTCTGAATAACCATTTTTCTGCAGCCCTGGGGAAATCTCAGCAATCTCTTTTAGAAGCAATGCTCTGGTCCACAGCAGCAAACTGTAACAATGCCCTTATTTTGTATTTCAGGTGTGTGTCCAAGATGATTTGGGATGCAGTACTTCATTTATATTTGCTCTCAGAGCTCTGTCTAGACAAGTGGTACCAGACTCCTGGGGAGGTCCTGCACACCCCATCTTCATAGGTGTCAAACATTCAGTGGCCACCCAAAAAGGGACAGAACTTGAGAAAAGGATCCAATACATATTTTCCCTGCAGGTGAAAACCTCCCCCATGTGCTCTAAAGACTATACAAGATTAAGCAAGGGCTCTATGATTCATTTTGCTGGTAGCAAAATCTTAAAAAAGCCCAAACAACTAAACCCTTTAAAGTGAGGAAGCCACAGAGCCCATGATGTTAGTGAGGAGATGAAAGGAAGTTTCTAAAGCAGAGCAAGGCACATGGGTATTTGGAGATGACAACTTAATCTCATTTTCCTATACTGCAATACAGATGATGGGCAACAGCCTCCAAAGATCAGATTTAAGGAATCCARTGGAAATCCACCCTCAAAAAAAAAATCATATTTAGGGAATTCAACACAAATCCAGCCCAGGTCTTCATTTAAACAAACAAAGAACACAGCTTTGAGAAGAAGGAAAATGACCAACAGTGTTCTGTTTAGCAAAATGGATGATAAAAGGGGCACAATGAGAAAGCTCCACTCCATGAAAACTGAAATAAAGAGCTGAGGTTAGACTGAATGTCTGTCAATTTAATCTCTGGCAAAACCAACAGCACAATAAGACCCTTCTACAAAAGAAAGGCTCAGGGGTGTGCCCRCACAGGGTTTCAGGTCAGCACTTGAAATATTTTGACAGAGCTCTGCAGGAAACACTATACCCTGCTTCAGCCAGGGATTTGCATCTCCTACTCACACCAACTGTACTATTTTTTAAAAAATACATACCAACACTAGCATTCCTCTAAAGATCTATATCTCCCTCTGCTGAACAGATAAAGAGAACAGCAGCCTTGATGGGAACTGCCAAATGGRTTTTTAACCTTTGTATTCCACAGATTCCCTATAGCTCAAAGTTACAGATGACATTTGCCAGGTTATGGATAATGGTCTTTACACACTGGGGACACTTTTTTACTGACTTGTCTAAAGCTTTTGATACAGCAGCCCATAAAGCCTTCACCCTAAATAACTTGTCTTACATTAAGGAGAGAAGGAGGAGACATAAAACATTAGATATTAATCAGTTGAGAAAAGGGCTCTGATGGGAGAGGGAAGTAAAACAGATTTCTCTAGAGCTCTTTTGAAACTTTGACCTTTATGGTTTTAAAGAGCTATAGCAATTTCTCACAGGAGTAAGGGATATATGGTTTTTGTGCAACTCAAGGGTTGTTGTCTATCAGACTGTTGGAGAAAAAAAAATATTCAGTACACACAAGCAAGATTTACTAATGCTACAAAACTAATGAAGAAACAGCAGTAATAACCTGCAGTTTTGGAAAGAATTCATTCTTTACATCTGAAAGAGCAAAAAACAATTATGCACTGTTCAGATGCAACATTCAGTTATGCTCCTAACACAGCTTTTCTCACTGACTATGTAAATGCACAACTCTACATGCACTAGTGCCTGTAAGCTGATGTCCAAAAAAAATTTTATGACACCTATAACGTCATTTTATGGTAAAAGGTGCTTCAATCCATGCTGTTTAAATGGACTAGACCTTGAAAGAGATTGAACTTCTTACATGAGCAACAGGAGCCTTACTTGTACATGGAGTGCTGGGTACATCTATCAAAGCTAAAAATACCATGGCACTTGCTGAACACATCTCTCTCAATTCRAGATACATACTGCACACAACAAACACTCTTCTTAATGCTAAAGCCATGTCAGCTCTGGTTCTTGAAAAAATCAAAGTTGCACAAGTCACAGAGCTGTGATGGAGGGCAGCACAGTCAGATTCCCTGGAACCACACACTCCAAGAGGTCAAGATCATGCAGACAAGGGCTCGAGGCATTACAAAAGATGGATGTGAAAGGAACACCCTCCCTAGGATTTTAAGAGTGCACATATGAAGCTTTCAGGTTTCTGTTATATTAGCAGACATTATACAAAGAGAACCAAACAGGCTTCAGAGTAGTCAAAGCAGCTCTAAGGAAAGAAAAGTGCAGGCTCCTGAGAACTTGAGTTGGTCAAATTATCAGTCAAACCTGATTTTAGTCCAGAACTACATTCTGCTTCACTAGCCTGAGGAAATATTAGTCTTTAACTAGCTTCTGGAGATGATGATCTGATTCATTATCTAAACTGACCTCACAGCAGACTCCACTGGAAGAGAGGAAGGATATTAGAAGTGTTACAATTGCTAAAATCCAAGCTTCAGATAAGAAGGCTTAAACCAAAGGTATGGTGGACTGTGTACACAGGGAAACAAGCGTGTTACAGGTATCCAAGGTGGAAAAGAAGCAACATACCCTAAGTAGGCAATGAATGAAACAAGTAATGTGAAGAGCATCGGGATTTGCACATGCATCCAGAGTCTCATTTTTTGTCATTTTCTTGAGATTTAAATGRCTGATACGAACCTTGCCCAAACATTCAAAACTCTACTCTTAAAGACTCATGCAGTGTTTAGATGCTCAGACACTGAAAAGATGCCTTTGAGATGCACTCACTGGTTACAGATTTTCCTGTGCTATGTGACAATCTTTACCAGTTAGTATGGAAGCACAGTACCCAAATAAAAGGCTGGAACAGTTAATCCATGCAGTGTGAACAGGAGAAAACACAGGAAGCCATTACAGAGGATGTCATTCCAAAGAGCAATTCCTTTGAAYGAGCTACCAGTAAAACTGCAGAGGTTGGAAAGCATTAAACTCTTAAGKGATACAGCAACAGCTAGCAGCAAGAGCAATTTGGCATTCTGAGAAAAAGATGAATGTTGGAATTGGCTATCTGTTCCTGAATTCCAAGGCTCATTTCAATTTAAATTTGAATTTCGTCACATTGACAAAATGACTTCTGTGCCAGTTGTAAGACAAAATGTTCATGAAAAGAATATTTAAGCAAACAATTAGCACGCTCATTTCTGCCAATGACAGATTTATCCTTTTCTCTAGAGAATCAAATGGAGCTTTTCAAGTTCATTTTATTCATTCACTTGTTACTGAAGTGTGATGACCTCTGGGACAAAGTTAGGAAACTCCCCAGTAGGTCTCTATATTGTTAGTCACTATTCATTGCAATTGCTTTATCCAAGACAAGTCAGACACTGCTTTTTCTGTGTAAGTRAAAAAGTTCTATCAGCTCTTGAACTCTTAGGGCTTATGTGAAAATTGCACATGAAACACATCCTGCACGCTGATGAGAGGTTTCATGTCCCTTTGTGATTTCCCAGGAAGCAGTGGCAGCAAGGCAGGAAGACACTACCTGACAGATCTTGCAGCATCTCTGATGTGCAGGAACTGAAAAATCAGCTTAACTATAAAGATCTTAAGTTCAAATAACATGGTATAGGTGCAGTTCTTCTCACTGTCAGTCCCAAGCAGAAGTACAAGGTGGTCCACCTACCAGAGCCAGAAAGATTGCCTTCACCAATCTTTGTCCTTCATTCCTTTGTCCTTCACCAAGGACAGCAGAAGGCTTGGTTTGGTATCTCACCTTCATTTACATCCCACAGTCCATGAGGAGGGATGACATGTAAGTCAAACCTTCAAAGATTTGTCCTCACATAAAACATCCCACTAAGCCCAGTGTTTATGATCCCAGCCTTACYGGCCAAAAATACAGATTCCTCCAAACAACCCTTAACTGACTGAAGTGCTGTAAATGTTTTCCAATGCAAAGCAAGCAAAGGCTTTGCACTGAATTCTGGAATGAGTTTGAATTAAAGGTGACAAATGTGCACTTCCAAAACACAAATCTTGTCCTCTGCTTCCCCTGCCAACAGCCTCAGAGATCATGGACTAGAGGAAGGTTTATTATTACCTACCCACAAAATGAAAAGACACACTGCAGGTAAAGTCCTATCCAAGTAATGGGCAAACCCTGAACTGCTGCATGCCACTGCTTTCATCAAGGTTGAATTCTGAGCACTCATTGCTGTGAAGTTTTTCACAGGTTTGAAAGGAATGCCTAACCTTTGTCTGTGCCTTGAAACACTGAGCTCAATTCATACACTGAAGGTAATCTCGTAGCTCAAGCCCAAGGAAGCTGCCTAACTCCACCCTAAACATGTCATATATTCACACAAATAGATCCTTCCTGAGTCACTGCAGGCTTTCAACACAACACACTGCTCACCCATGAGAATCTATTAAGGTAAGACCTYGCTCTCAGCTGGAAAACATTAATTCTCTTCCAAAAAGGCACACTATACCTTCTCAGTCATTAATATCCCATCATTCTTCTGAGCTGAGTGACAAGGCAGGTAAGTCACCCAGATCTGAGACAATGTACAAGGCTAACTCTACAGGGAGATGTTTGGAAAACAGAAATCACTGATCCAGTTACTGCAGCAGAAAAATCAATATTTCACTGGCCAAGACAGTCCCCAAAGTGGCCCCACTTGGACACCAGGTATATTAGAAAAATGGAATGATGATGATAAAAAAGCCACTTTTGACCTTAAGTGTAAGTGCATCAGGGTGCTGCAGAGACCTTAAGGGGTGGGTAAATAGCTGCAACTGAAAACAAAGCTGTTGACACAACAACTGGAGTCCCTCATAATGCTCCTACTGATCCACAGCATCAAATTAGTTTTGTGATCATTCAAAACCAGAATGCAACACCATTGTGCAATGCTGAAGATGGTGCACAGGAAACATCCTTAAACAGCCTGGAAAACATGGTGGGGAAGAGTAAAATCACCTTCAAAGGAAAAGCAGAAAGTGGGGAAGGGAATAAGGAAGAGAGAGAGGCTGGTAAGAGAGAAGCTCAGCATTAAGAGCAGACCTCAYGCTCAGGGTTTGCCCCTTGTTAGTAAATACTGGCATTGATGCAGGCTGCCAAAAGCCTGTCTGGGGCTGGCACTGGTGCTCAGTGGATCAGGGAATAACCTAATCCAGAAAAAAGGCTGTTCAGTTTTAGCCAAGCAATTGGTAGAGTGAAGAAGAGATGGAAAAGCAAAATCTGGGGTGTTTAGGAGGCAGTATGGCACCTCCAATGCAGGCACTCTCCAACTCTGCTGCTCTAAGTAGTAAGATCAGCATCAATCAGCATCACCCCACTTTTTCCCTGCTTTGGTCACTTCATCTGAACACACTATCAAGAATTTGTGACAACATAGCAAAGCTGTTTTAGAGACTGACCAAAGCTAAAACTAATGCAGCAAAACTTTAAGTTCTGACTATGCTGCAGCTGTTCTGTTGCCATCTTGTTTCTGTGTTTCTCTGCTGCTTG
Organism: Cardinalis cardinalis; assembly: GCA_014549065.1. Lineage (NCBI taxonomy): Eukaryota > Metazoa > Chordata > Aves > Passeriformes > Cardinalidae > Cardinalis > Cardinalis cardinalis. Next base: position 590,917 of record JACDOX010000108.1, read on the forward strand.
CACTTATTTTGTGAAGCTCCTGGAGAAGAGACAGTCTCTGTCCTGCATCTCTGCAGCCCTGAGAAACCTCTCTCCACCCTCAAACCCCCCTCAATTGTGGGTCCTACAAGGAAAAAAAATAGTGTTTGAGGAGATGATGCACCTAATGTCATAGAAACTTCAGATCTCTGAATTCTTACAAAACCTCTGCATAATATATAGGAAATAAAAAGTCAGTGGTAGCTGCTGACACTATTACAGCAGGCTGGGAATAAAACATTCCTACTATCAATAGCTACACTGAGCTCACTGGAGTTAGCAGACAGTCTGATCTCACCCAGACTGCACAACTTGGACATTCCAGCTGCGAAGTGCATGATGCATTTTCAGCCTTTAGTTTTCTTTTTAAAGCAGGGAAACAGCACTGCTAGAAAATATATGGGTTAAGGACATCAGTGCTATTGCTGAGGCAGAACAATAATAACTTCAGCCGTGATTTATATAGCTAATTTCAGAATAAAACCCTATCTGTTTTTAAAAAAAGACCACAGAATGACCTGATTTTGTATTTGGCAGTGATTACAGTTTATACTGGACAATGTTTCAACTCAGTAAGCATGCAAATAGAATATTTTATTAAAGTAACAGACAAAAGGGGTCTTTTCTTCTTTATGTGCCCTCTCCACTGCAACAGATTTTATCAGGCTGCAGCCAGACACACCAGCTTTCCTCTCACCTGAAGTGCCTGATTTTAAGTGAATTACTTCTCAAACCAATATCCATTTCTCTCTTCTATAGGCTCTATTTCTAGTTTATGGCCCATTTGTTCTGTTTTAAGCTACCCAAGATAATTTTTTTTKGTCATCTAAAAGCTTCAGAGTGAAGAGTCCAGAAAAGAAACTTATATATCATCCACATCAGATGCTAATCCTGGGATTTGCTTTTATAGTGGCATCTAAAGCTTGTTTCCCTACATCATCTGAWGCCAATTCAGTGCTCTCTACTAGAGAAGAGTGTTCCTCATGGAGATATACAGTAYAACAACACTTTTAAAGATGGTTACATTTAAATGAAAGCATCACAGCAAATCCTGTGACAGARCCCCCCCATTTCACTCACTGTGCCACAGGGTTCACAGCCTGACTTTGCTCCCAAATCCACCCCCTCCAGTCCTTCAGTTCCCTCCTTCTATTTGGCAATGCAGCATGGAAACTGGGYGCAGGTGGAAATGGTTTTATAAACCCAGACCTCTGGTTCAAKATTCCCTACAGAGAATGAAGCAAAGTCAGGCTGTGAACCCTGTGCTGCCACAGCTCACCTAATTCATGCCATGTGCTGGTAGATCTCTAAAGGGACCTTCCTTACAATTTTCCTGTAAAAGAGAGTTTTAAAATTGGAGAAGGCAGAAAGGTTCCCCTCAACCTTTCACCTGTGCACAATGCAGCATCATGRGCTGTGTGGGCCAACAGCCAAAATATTACAAACAAGTGAGGAGAAGAAATGTAAGATAAGGACAGGGTGGAAAGGACAAGGGCCTTAAGATGGTCATCCTATTTCTGTGGTRAAGGCAAGGGAGGAACCAACACAGAGATGCTGATCTAGCTGAAGCATCTGATTCAGAAAACTCACTTCAAGGAGGCATTCTGAACAGATGGATGCAATTGGGCAAGATGCATTTGTCAAGGGCAAAGAAGAGCTTTTCTTAAGCAAGGTGTGAAAGAACAGGACATTATGAAAAGATGCTCCAGCTTTATGAATGGTTAAGAGAGAACCTTTAAGGAAAATAAAAATGTCAACCCTGAAAAAATTTCTACTTCAGTCAAAATTGCATTGCTTAAAGAAGTTATGCTGGCTTTCAGCTATTCTRCATACAGAAAAATGAACTGAAATGTGTATGTAATTAATAGCACAGTAAATCAATTTACCTCTTCCTTTTATAGTTCAAATATTATGTACCAATACTTCCTCCCTAACCATTTTATGAATTGTTTACCTCATCATGTCTTAAACTATAGATATATATATATACACACACAAAAATACAGACACATATAGAGCATTAAGCTCCATCAAATCAGAAATAAATTGAGAGTACATACAGAAACAGCACTTCTGTTTAAATACAGTACAAGACTGTGTGGGGCTCACAAGTGAAATGCTCACAAGTCTTGGCTCTTCTATCCTTGAATAAATCACTGAAACAGTTTTCAAAAACTGTTTTAAAAACTGTGTTTTAAAAACTGAAACAGTTTTCAAAATGTGAAAATCGTCTTAGCATGTGAGCAAGCCAAGGCAGGGCTAAGACAGCTTTCTAAAATTGGCCACTACGCTGATCACTGAATTAGTGTTTAGTATTGTGGACTGCTCATTTCTATTTCTGCTGGGGGCAAACAGGAGTGATCAAGTCAGTGTACCCTGTTCCCTGCTTGTTTTTTCCAGTATTACTCAAGGAAGTCAGCTTTGACTCTTCCTTTATTAATTTTATAGTCTATGTGACAACTCATGCTATTCAACAGTTATGTTCCTTTTWCCACAAACTAAATGAAATTATTAAGCAAGACTAGCTGAAGCTGATGGAGAAGAAAAACCTTTATCTCCATCATAACACATTAAACATGACTGTTTTACTATATGGGGTATGAAAGTAGACACTAACTCATTTCTTYGCTCTGATTATTTTTTAGGAGTTCACAAATAATGTCTTTCAAGATTCAGTATTTCTTTTAATATGCCATTTTCCCCACATGTATTTATGGCTTAAAGAKCAATTAGAATTCCATTGTGGGAATTAATTTCCACTGGTTCAATTACCCCATGTAATTGTTTCAGCAATCATAGTATCAATCAAATATCTATTTAATTTTTATTTAGAGATTCAATTGCCAAACATCAAGCAGATGTAAACACTTCTTTCAGTACTTCTTTCCCTTTTACCCCTCAACATCCTCTAAATCATAGAAACATGCATGCAGTCCTTTAAAACCTCCATGAAACTTTTAGGGCTCCCTAATACTTTCTCAACACACTTACTGAGGACAAACCCAGTTTGTTAGATCTGGGTGTGGGGAAAGAGACACTCCCACCTGCTCCTACCCCATGAGCCCTCAGGCTCCAAAAGCCTTCCTTGATTTATCTGTGCCTTATCCCCACTCTGCCTTTCAGATGGCAYAGAATCCCAGTTATCTATTTATCAAGAAGAATTCTACTTCCTAGTGCTTTGACAGGTATATTTAATCAGTAGCTGATCCCTTTGGAGCTAGTGCTCATCTTTCCCTAGAGTCCCTTCTCATTCAAATGCTGCTAGTAGGTATTGTTGTTCAACTGTTTTTACATGTAATCCACTAAACTTCAGAGAGATGCCTGTCAAGCAAATCAGTATTATACACTCCAGCTCGAATCCATTTTTGGATTCAAAATGCAAGTTTATTTTTTGCCTCCTAAGAATTACAACCAAAGTAGAACCGGCCTGGAAATGAGAACACCTGAACAAAATGGCAAACCAGTGGTTGCAAGAATAATCAACGCATCTCCCAGAGTCCAAAGAAAACAAATGTTGTCAGAACAAGTAGTTACAAGTCCATTAAAACTCCCCAAGGAGAAAGAAAATGCAGAGTTGGTTAAACATTTATAGGCACCTGTGAGTTTTAGTTACCGTATGCATAGCACAGTACAGCTTCCTCCCTAAGAGACACCTGCTCTGCTCTGAGATCTTTGTGTTACCACCAAGAACCATTTAATCTAAGTGAATAAAAGGCTCCTTGTGCCTTCCCCACTGACTAACTCAAAAAAATAAAAATGTTAACAGCCATCTTTGCCCAGCCTAGGAAAACATCAGCCCCCCCACAGGGATTGTAGCTGGAGCTACAGGAACATGCACAGTCACAGCTTTACAGCACGCTTCAGGTAAAACCAGTTAAAACTCCCAGTATGGCTTTGTAGCATTCATAGAACAATATTATAAATCAGAAAGAGCAGCTCTCATCATGATAACACATTGAGACTCTCAGAGCTGAGCTCTGCCTGGTTGCCTTAGAGATCCCAATAAATGCACTGGGTGATTTCTTTACCTGCCTTATCTCTGATAGAGGCACCCAAATGAAAAAGCCAGGCTGGGGCATGACATTGACACAGCACTGTGGCACTTAAAATGTCTCTCAGTAAAACTTCTCAACTGCAAAGACACTTCAGTCTTGGGCACAGCAGTCAACCTCACATCTTTGGGGAGAATAAGGAATAAAGGAAGGAAGAATCCCTTCACCCCAAATCCCTTTTACCTACCTGCACAGCCAAATGCTAGGTGGTACCTAGAAGATGGGCTGAATTTGACACAACACACGTTAGCCTTGGCCTCAATGCTTGCAACTGAGTTGTCCAAGTTGGTAGACCACAGTTTCACTAGAGAAAGGGAAAGAGAGACATTAATAAACAAAAAACAACAAAAACATGAACTTCATCTGAAAGGCCTAAAATCTAGTTATTTCATAAATAAGATTCTGGAAAGCCTCAGTTGCTAAGATGTTAGTGAGTCTAAAGGGTCAGCTGTCACTGGTGCTTGGTAACTTTGAGAATATTCTGAAGTCCACATCGTAAATATCAGAGCAGGTGATTAACCACATGCTACAATCTCAGTGCTGAAGGTTACTGCAGTGCAGATTCACACAATCAAGGACAGGAAGGCTTATATTCTTTTTTGTTCCTTCTCCCTGTGCTGGGATGCAAGAACTCCACAATCCACAGCAAAATTGCTCTGCACAGAATAAATATACCTAATTGCATGCACAGTGAGTAAGAACAACTTGTTTTATTCTTGAGAAACTGGCACAGACAGGAGAGAAATCAGTATGTTGGCTTCCTATGATGCAATAATCCCTTGGTACAAGAACTTCACTGTTCTACGAGAGTACCACATGAACACTGATTAAACTATGTGCTAGAATGGGCTCTTCCACTAAGCACTCCAGTGCTTCAGAGAATGACCAACAAAAAAACACCAGGGCTTTTCAAACCACAGCCTTCCCCACCTGCCAGGAACACTTCAAGCACCATTTAACCTTAAGATGAAGAGTGCCAGGTGCTCCTCACATAGTTAATCTTATTATTAAAAGCTAAACAATGCACTGCCTTYAGCCCAGATAAAGGAGCAGCAGATTGGCATCAAGCCCCACTGATTCATACAAGGCAGAAAAGACTTAAACATCTCCCCTCCCTCTTTTCTTGATGAGTGGATCAAGCTGTACTGGAGTATCACAATCTGAGGCTGGAAGTAAAGCAAGCTGGAAGCAATGTTAAACATGCATTTGCTACATGAAGGGTTAAAACCCTCTCAAGAGATCCCCTTGAGCTGCAAGGGCTTCTTCAGATCTGTAGCCAACAGATCCTCCAGTCTCCTTATTGAAACTTCACTTTGGAGATGAAGTGAGCAAAAATGGCAAAACAACAGGAACCTTACAACCCACTGTGATCAATACTTGAGAGATCAGCAATTTTATGGGGTGTCCCCCACCCTCTGAGGGGCCCTCTGTGTCACCTGTTAGTCAGCATCTCCCACGGGCTTTCAGGGAGAAGCAAGGTTTCCAGCTGGATTATCCAAGGATTTTAGAAGATGAAGGAAAAGGAGGAACACTGGCAGGTCGGTTCCAGTGCTCTTTTTGATAGTATGGCAAGCAATGAAAGCAGCAAGGCTGGGCTGTTTCTGACCATACAAGGATGGARGAAACAGCACAGCTCAGAGCACACCAAGGAATCATTGTAAATACAGCACTGTGTGGATATCTGGCAGCTGCCTGGAACCATCATAAAGCAGCACACGAAGACACCAGCAGAAATACAAACCCCAGGGGCATACTCTATTTGCCCAGAAGCATTATGTAAAATTCAATGAAAACAGCACCCAGCCTCAGGTTGGTTTTCAGAAATAAAYGCATTCTCATTGATCAGAGCTATAATACTCATCCTAAACACTTGACTACATTTTTAAATGTAACAAAAGCTTTGCAAGCATGGCTTAAGAAGCTCTCTTCTCCCAGGCAAGATGGGATGATAAAGCTTCTCCACCTTGTTCTGCACTTGCAGACAGAGGGGAACAGGGAAGAATTTTGGAGAACAAGAAAGTATTTATGTTTTGCTTAAATGAACAGACACCAAGAGATGAGTAGCCTAAGTTCTGGTGGCAGTAAAGGCCATCAAGTTTATGGATGAGAAAMGAAGCAAATAAAACACATTTATGAGAGAACAGTGTCAGCAGACAACACCACTTCAACTTGAGGAGTGTGGGGTGGTACACAATCTCAAGTTCAGAGCAATACTCTGCCAAAATCTTGTATTAAAACAACACAGGCTTTCTTTGAAGCTCTCCACCCAGGTACTTAAAGCTGCATCCAAAGCAGCCAAGTCTCTCCTTGACAAACAAATGGCCATCTGGTCCCAGCTCAGTATCAAAAGCTAATTGAGGGCTCTGTTTCAGCTTGGCTCCTTTTTTCATTCAAGCTTGCAGGTCATAAGCTGAGCCATTTAATCTGTGAAGAGACAATCCATGTGCTCAAAGTCATCATAATATTTGTTACAACTGACAGGCACAGATTAGAGCCTGCAATTTCTGTGATCTAACTGCTGTGAGATATGCAGGGCTCCAATTATATCTTAGTACCATAAAAAGGATAGATGGGACACATAACAACACATAATGAAACATGTCAAGTTTTACCTAGAACTGCCCATTATTTTTTAAAAAGAACTGACAGGTTAATAAAGCATAATTCATAAGGGTAGAGTTTATTTGCTGCAGCTTTCATGGGTTTTGCTGAGGTCGAGGCAGTAATTATCCAACACAGATGTCTTGGTAACATCCAGATTTGTGTTGATGAGACAAGAAACCATCTGAGATTGAGTATTTCTGAAACACATGTTCTCAAAGCATATTTTCTCTCATTTTGCAGCTGCTGAGAGACATCTTTACGTGGCCAAATACCTACCCCTCACTAGAGTATTAMAAAGATGCCTCCAGAACAGTTTTTTCAATTCAAAATGTTTCAGCCTTTTCAAGATTTTTTTTTAGTTGAAGATTTACACCAAATGTGAGCTCATCAGTTAATTTTCCATGCATCAGTTCTGTGTCTAAACACTGACTGGAAGAGGCAGAAGCCTGTRCTACAATAGCTGAAGGTTGATGTTCACAGTTGGTACACAGAGTAAGGATGTTTCATCCAGCCTGTCACTTGCGAGTTCTTATSTGCTCATCTGCTGCTACTCTGGAGAAGCTCTAAGCCAGGAATAGGATCTTGCTACCAGAAAATTCATTTGCAGAGATTAGCAGAATCCCTAGGAAAGGAAAAAGCTGCTGAATTGTACTGCTAGGCAAAATTTTGGATCCACTGTCTCATGCAGGAGYCAGGAAGGTGGTGTAAACTGATGACTGGCAGCAGGCAGTGACTGCAGGGCACTCCTTGCACAAGGCACAGACTTTACTGTCAATAAAAAATAAATATCAACATCATCTTGACTTCTTCAAGGCACTTACACTAAATCAATCCAACAACCTCACTAATCTCCAGAAAATTACTGAATTTTTAGCCAGAAAAATGACCAAACTGAAGGTTCAACTTGATATTTTGAGAGCAATAAATACCTACACCTCAAGTCAACAGAAGCTGAAGGAATGAAATATCAATGAAAATGAAGTCCCAAACAATCCTGTGGAAGTTGGTGGAGCAGACTGAGCTGCAGTTCTCAGGCCATTTCCCCTCTGTAGAAGGCTTTTTTTAAATGAAGCCRTATCTGCATATCTGTGTTGCCTTGCTGAATTAAGTGCACTATAAAAAAAAAWTAGCTGCAGGACAAGTACCAGGGTCTCATTTATTGAGGCAGCATGGAAATTACTTTCCTTAGATGTAATGAGACACAGGCCTGCATTCTTCTTGGCACAAGACAATGAAAAGTAACTATTGCTACAAACTCAGAGCTCTCAGGTGCTCCTGCTCTATCCTACCTCTCACTTTTGAGCCAGGAATAATGAAGGAACTACAGATACAAAACCACRCCTCTTTCTTAATTTGAATTTATCAGTGCTTCTTCTATTTTCTTCAGTTTCAGAGAGCTTCAAAAACAAAGTCAGACCACAGAAACATTTGATCACCCCAAAAAAATGCATCTATCCCAGTGAAGACAAATTCYACCCACAGAGCATCACCAAATATTTCACTGTCCCTCATCTGCTAACTTTACCATGGCCATAAAACTTCACCCTCAATACAGAATAGCCAGCTGAAAGTCATTAGCTAAGTGGATTAGCCCTAGCCCTGTCCTGGTACTTTCATGGCATCATTCTGCCTTCACAAAATTCACCCTTTCCTACTTACATGAATATCATAGCTCCTGCCATTATTATGTGCACAAAAGAATTTAAATTAAGGCTGTACCTACTCCCCAAGCTCCTTGTAGAACAAGTAAACACCAATTTTGCTCACTGCTATCTAGTTAGAGTATACCTTTGGGTCCCTACAGACATACACAAGTACCTTTGCCCCTTGAAAAAGAGAGTGAATAACAACTGTAGATGAAAGTGAAGGGTTTGTACACACACTAGTTATTCTAMGTACAATAATGCTTTTATGCTGTCATTATCTGCTGTGAAAGTAGGAAGATCTTCCACAGATAAGCATATTCTGGATTATTTTCATCTCACAAGATGGACAATGCAAGAACCTGGGGCCCAAGGAYGCTGCTGCTAATGATAGGAGAATCATTTTCTGCCTAACAGCACTGTTAGCATCCCCTCTGCAGTGCCTGAGCCTCGGCAGAGAGAGCTGAAAAGGATTTTACATTCATAAGCACCTTCTCCAACACACATCTACTTCAGAATTAGCTTCTGACTTGAAAAGACTGAGGAGAGACAGGCAGATACACAGGCAAGCAGGAAGAACTGGCAAAGCTGTCCCTTTTTTGGCTGCCTTGTCCTGACCACTTGACAGGGAAATGTGATACTTGTGCTTTGTGATGAGATTAGCTCCTGCACACCCAGTGTGGCCTCAAAGGAGCAGAGAAATCCAAGAGGACAGGAAAAGCAGATAAAGGATCTTTCCTGCCAGACACTCTACCTGGCCACACATGTATTATTGTGTRTTAAAAATGACCAGAACTCGACCAAACCACCATGAACATGAGCAGAAGGACRAAATTTTAAGTTAGGCAGGTTAAAATTAAGACACTTGTCATGAGTGTTACCATTCCCTCACATTTAACCCTTTCAGTGTGATCACCCAAATGGAAGATGGACACTACAACATTAATGTGGACATTTTGCTGCTATTGATCTGTACCTCAAAAACTTCTAAAATCTCTGCTGAGACTCATTTTGTCTCTAAAGGGCTCTTAATATATGCAAATCACAGGCAAATCATGGTAAAAATAAAGGGTAGAATGTTCCAGACCAGTTTTATCTACCAAAAACCCAATATACCTTCAAAAGACCTTTGTGAATTGAAATGCAGGTTATGGATCTGCAGGCTTTATTACAATAATTTCTAAGTAAACAGTACACTTTTACAGACAATTACTGAAGAAGTGAACAGTTAAACTGAAGACAGAAGCTCTGCTTGCAGCAGGGCTTTGCAAAACTGGACACCTTGTTAACATGCTAATAAATGCAGATCCACCTGCCAGATTAGCTTTTTATATGCATGCCAAGAGTGGGGAGCACTGATGAAGAGGCTGTTAACTTACAAGGTGAATATTCACTCCTGCTGCATTTAAGCACACAGAAAACACACCTGTCTTCCACSAGAAAAGGAAAGGGAAGTGTACTGAAAACATTTTAAACTCACCTTAAATATAAAATAATCAAAGTTTTATAAATGGAATTACCAGCTTTGGGAATTGTAGTGACAGGACAAGGGGAAGGGTGAGATGGGCTAYTGGGAAGGAATTCTTCCCTGTGAGGTTGCTGAGGCCCTGGCACAGGGTGCCCAGARAAGCTGTGGCTGCCCCTGGAAGTGTYCAAGGCTAGGCTGGATGGGGCTTGGAGCAACCTGGGATAGTGGAAGCTGTCCCTTTCTCCAGCAGAGGCTGCAAAAACCAAGCTTTAAGGTTCCTTCCAACCCAAACTATTCTATGACTCTATTATTGCCAAATGTAATTGAGGAACATGAATTTCTTTTGGAACAGCATTTTAAAGCTTTTTGGAAGGGGGAAGCAGCTTACAAAGTTTAGCACTGATGAAAAATTAATTTATCATTTCAAAGCAAATCACAAAGAGCTCTGTCCAGAGCTCTTGTCAGCCCATCTGGGAGAAGTGCTTCCCAGTGCTTAGGAAAGGAACTTTTAAACTCTTACTGTTAAAATAACTCTGATTTGATATTGTAAACACTACAGATAAAACTCTCATTCATTAGGGAGGAAGAATTCTACACCTCCCTCAGTGCCATCCTCTTCTTTAGGAGCYTTCTATATAGAAGAGGAACATTTTTTACCACCATATAGTAAAGGGCTTGGCCAAAGGGCTYTCCAAAAGTGCTTTTTCAAATAGGCCCAGGAGTGTGGAAGGCTGAGAGCTGCTCCCAGCACTCCTACTCAATCCACCATCCAGCTCCTTAGAGCTCCAAGAAACACAGTCTTTAACATGCAGAGCTACAGGTAAAAGAGCAGCAGGCACTTTTTAACTGCTGCTGTTTTACTGACAGCCTTGTTTTTGAAATATAAATACATGCTGTTCTTTTGAAAGGCCCTGAGGCTTTAACTCAACAAGTTTAACTAATGTTAAAACACATTTTGGTTTGTTTGGAGTTCAGGAGAATGTTAACTGAGAGTACATTACACAAAAAAATGTGAAGCAAGAGATGCTAATCCAAACAAAGCCTCTCCTTCTGCAAGATCCAAACTGTTTGGTAATATCTTGCCACATTACCTCAGCAATTACAATACTGAAGGCAGCTGAGGAATCAGCTGCTTGAAATAGCACATTTTATTTTTGTCCTTCCCATGGAATACACAGAGCCTGTGTCTTTTAYACAGAGTCTGAAATAAAATAGTACCTTTGGCATCATCAGAGCCTGAAGCCAATAGYTTTGGGTCCATCAAGTTAAAGTCAACACTCCAGCACCTTTTCTCATGCTCCTGTTGAGAGAAACAAGAACAATATTGCAAGGTAGTGAGTTGTAATATGATAGAACAGTAAAGGAAAACACACATGTTTGGTATAAATTGTCAGCAGGGACCTGGAGAGAGAAGCTTACTGTGTTYAGCAGTTTCTCAGAAAATATATTTTCTCCAAACCAGGCCAATCCTATCCATATGCTAGACATGCCAGAAAAGCAGAGAACACTAGAATGGTTTTTTTAAAAATTAAAATTKATTTCATTTTTACTTGGAAAGAAAAAAAAAATTCAGGATACACACATTAAAAACCTGGTTTTGCAGCATTATTTGACTGGCTGTGGTTCCACCATGAGCTGTTGCTTATCCTAGATTGTAGTTGTATCTTTCAATATTAAGTATTTCCCAATACTGACAAAGTGCTCATTTCAAACATCTCCTCTCTGAAAGTCCAGGAAATCCTCACCTTCCTGTTGAGCTATTAAGTAAATCTCCTGGTGTCTAATTCTCTGTTTTACCACCGAAATAAATATTATTAAGACTGCACACTCTTCCTCAAAACACAGAAGAGCTGTAATTGCTATGCAATCCATCTCACATGAAAGCAGAGCATTACATTGAATAAAATCTGAAATTCAGTCAAATCCCTTGTGTAAAGCCTTCACACAGGCTTACAAGACAAAAAGCTCACAAGGATGAAGTCACTAAAGGGTTTCAGCACATGCAAAGCAGATGTCAATGCCTCTATGCAAATCCAGATAAAAAATTCAAGTAATCTGATAGGAAGCAAAATGAGTTTGTTTTAACATAAGCAACAGCTGGTTGTCTCTAGGTTCATTATTCAGCCTCAAAGAATTGCAAAATGTATTTGAGGGGAAAACAGACTAGATTTATCCTGTTCAATATAATTTCGCTTTCATTGAGATATGCAAAGGATTAGTGAAAACAGGCATTATAAAATTACTAAAAACCAATGAGAAGGTAAACGGTGGCCTAAATAGGAACTTTTTTAAAGTTTCTAACAGAACTTTTTAAAAAACCTTCCTCTTTTGTTTCATAATTACCATTGAAATCAACTGCAAAATTCCCACAGYGTGACATRTYAGGACTGAAACAACAAACTTGAGTTTCCTAGATTGGYCCAATTCTTCACTAGCTTACAGGACAGGGGCTAACAAGGCTCCTTCTGTCTGGAAACGAAGACCTGAATGAATCAATAAATGCTAAATCCGCTGATTAGACATAAAGCTTATGTTGAACTGGCAGGGAGGCTGTAGTTCATCCATTATCACTGACCAGTTTCAATGGACTGTGCTACCTACACAACAGCCTGCAGCACCTCCAGCCTCTTCCCAAACACAACAGCCCTCTTCCAACCTCCTTGTTCTGATCATGAGCTCCTCAGAAGCCATTAGATACAAACACAATGTTTGAGTTTCACAAAGAAACAAAATGCCAGAAACTTCTCCTGACCAGGTCTCGTGTGGRGAAGGAGCTGCCTTGCTCTGCCTTGTGCTCCCTTCTCCCAGCCTCACCGCTCAAGGCTGCATTTGCACCTCTGCACYTCGAGCACCTGTGCTGGCAGTCACTGCAGAGTTTTAAAAAAGGCTTTTGACAAAGACTGAAGTGTGTTGTCATCTTATTGCAGGGGTTCCTCACTGTTGTCTCCTTATTGCAAGAGTTCCRTACMTCCTTGGTGTTTCTCCTGGGCAGCTCCTCACAGCATTGACTCTTTCCTCTTCACAAAGCAGCCAACTGACTCCAGTTCCCCTCTCACCCAGCCATCCCACTCTTTTATAGCACTCTTCTTCTCACTGGTTACAGCTGGGGCCTGTTAAAGTCAGGCCTGCTCCTAATCTTTGATAATTGGCCCAGCTGCAACTCCTWAGGGGTAAGATTACTTTCTACACTATCTTCATTTTCTTATATTCTATCCCCCTACAGAAGTGGAACAGGTATGGAGAGACAAAGGCTTCTAAAGAAAGGCAAGACAGCTTCCAGGAACTGATTTCTCCCTGCATAGATTCCCTACCCAAAAGCAGCAGCAAGAAAACATCAACTGCCTCACAACTGTGAGAGGAAGACAGAGCTGCCTCCCTTGGAGAACTACAGCTCAATACAGCTGTGCAGATGAGAGGCATTTACTAAACAGGAGAAATATCCAATTTCACCCTGTGGAACAGAAAAGCCTTTTGCTGGACTAGGAGCAGAACCTCAGACTCAGTGCTGTACATGCAACAGGAAACATTCCTTGCTGACTGTGCATTACCTGGTAGACCTTGGATCTCTGTCCTGTGAATCCATCCCAAAGGATGACGGTGCCTTCATAGTCACTGCTGGCTAGCAGGTGCTTGTGGTAACTACTCCAGCTGATACAGCTTAAAAAGAGCAAACCCTGGTCAGTCTTACAGTAAATCAATGTACAATACAAAAATCACTCTGGCAATACTTTAGCAATGAGTATCTTTGCAAAGCACACAGCATCTTGATCAAACCACCCCACTGAAACATGCAGCTTAGGGAAAAAAATACAAAACCCACCAGAAATAGAACAAACATTATTCCACAAACTAAAAGCAAAACTTTATTCACTGAAGACATTTGCCCCTTGATATGAAGTACTAGGGTCTAGAGTTTTTTAAAAGTGCAATTATTTCAAACGCTGATTTTTTTTTTGCTATTTGAATACCACACAGATTCTCAGAGAGCTCAAGGTTTGACTCCTTAACCTCTCAGCAACACACACTACGGTTATTATTACCATAAACAAATTATTATACAATAAATAATAATAATTATTATTAATAATAAGCATTATACCACATTATTATACCATATACTACTTAGAGTAGCTGTATATGTAAAATTCATAGATGCATGGACAGTAAATTAAGCTTTCCTGCAGCACACAGCTAATATTCTATATATGTACCTATGTGCACATGAAATTTTGACTTCTGAGAAACTACTTCCAGCTTTCTGTAAATGCTAAAAATGCCTTCATATCCAGGAGGAAACAGCAATTTGTTTGCTATGAATATTTTAGGAAATGTTTCTGATCAAGAACTGGAAAATATATCACACAGGTTTTTATTTCTAACTGAATTGAGGCRCTGTGCAAAACTAAATGATGATTCCACTGGCCAACTCTAACGATCAGCAGAGAAAACAAGAGCAGCAACACTGCCAAGTCACACTTGCAGCATTCTGGCACTATGCCTCCACTCTGACTCCCAATGACAGAGGTAAGAAAATTTGTAATACTTGTTCACCAATTTTTGGACCATCTGGCAAAGAAGCATGCCAGTAGGTATCAAGTGTGATGTACAGAGCAGAAGCTGAGCTGACAGATCCCATTCATGCAGGACCTCGAGCAGCTCTGACACGGATAACTAGATCATGGTAGCCTTGGGGCCAAGTTTTAACCAACAATACAAACCACAAGTCCACAATTCTATAACTTCTTAGTACTGCTTTGATCAGAGCAGCTACACATTGAAATATGATGTAGATACATGGATACTGATTTAGGAGTATTATACCTTGCTAAATTCTTGGTTCCACTATACACTTCCATCCTATTTGCCTTAACAATTTACACACAGAAGAGAAAAAATTCTTTTCCTTTCTCATGGTAGTTAAACATTTATTTTTCCATGAGTTAAGTAACAGTAASCAGCATTGGCATTCTTCTCCTGACTATGCTGAAATTTAACAGCATTCCTTGGTTTTTAAACTTTACGCTCAGAAACTAAAAATTTTATTTACCCAATATAAGTCATCATTTTTAACCACCAGCTGCTAAGATGATGGTTGCAGTGATACAGCTCMTGCAATGATTTCCCTGGCTTCACCTCTTCCATGATATGTCATTARCGAGAAAATGTTAAGTATCCCTAACCCTTGTAGGCATGAGAGCTGTCCACAAATGCACTATCAAGGAGCCATCACTATTTCAGTTCTACTTCCATTAGGTACCCACACAGAAAAGTGGGTCTTGGCAGCTTATGATTTACTAGGAGTCTTATTCCAAGAAGCTTAAGTGACTCCCTGAGTTCCAAATGGAGTTGGCAGGCACTGCCCACCAGTTCCATGAGRTGAAGGTTGCAGCAGCCCAGAGTTAACCACATCTGGCACCTGGAGTCATGTTTCCAGGTGGAGCAGTCCCTGATGGAAGCAAAAGCAGTTCAGAGACCTAGAGCTCCACCACACTGAGCTGTGGGCTGGGAACAGTCTCCAGCCACTGGCAGGGAGGTAGAAACCACAACAGGAGACCTTTATCAGTCCAAACCTGTCCTCCCAACYGGATTATCTCCTCTCAAATCAGGGCTTCAAGGAGCTTAAGGAAGGAAGGAAATAATCTGTGAGTGAAGCCATCATGTACAAGCAGAAAGRATACAACCCAGAGCCATATCTTAAAAAGCAATCTCCTATCTGGATGGCTTTGAGAGGACATCAGACAACATCAGCAAGTGAAAAGGGTCCTAGAGGAAGGCTGATGTGCTGGTGACACTTTGGGTGGTTAGAGGATGAATATTCTCTTCATACTCAGGTGGAACAATCACATAACCACATCTTGTCAAAAAAGAAATCACCCCAGACAATGAAAATTAAGAATTACTGAGTAGGTAGAAAGATGTACAGGACAAGAGTTTAACAGTTCTGTTTGAGATGTGATAGATTTAAAATACTTCACTGATGGTACAGATGGAGATAAACATGGTTTCTGTGCCCAAAAGCATGTTCATTAGTTCTGGCACAGCAAAGATCCCACTGCAGCATGATGGTGTTAAACAACGGGTTAACATTCCTTTGGAAAGCATTTATAGACAGACTTAGAGGGGAAAACAGGAACTGACAGGTGAAAAATGGTTAGGGATTTGCAGCCACTAAGTGGTTCAATTAACACCCTTTAAGTCACACACACCATAAATCTTTCATTTTTAAGTAATATGATTAAAATATCATAGTAAGACAAAATCAACTCTGTTCCAGCTCTCTGCCTTAATTCATCCCCACCTAACTCTCTTCAGAGTCTGGAACTAGAGCTTTTCCCTTAACATTGCAATACCTGAGCTTCTTTCTAATTTAAATCCTCCAAAGTAACCTTTGTAGAGTGCAATTTAGAGTTAGATCAGGTGGAGGGAAGCTCCCCTTCCAGGTAGATTTTCCCAAGGGCTGACCTTTCATAGAAATCACAGAATGGTATGGGGTAGAAGAAACCTTAAATATCCCCTCATTCCATTCCCCTGCCATGGGCAGGGACTCCTTCCATCATCCCAGGTTGCTCCAAGCCCTGTCCAGCCTGGCTTTAGACACTTCCAGGGATGGGGCAGCCACAGCTTCYCTGATAACCTGAGTTGTACCACCCTCCTAGCAGACAGCTTCCTAACACAATCAAGCTCTCCTCTCGAGCTTGAAACCATTCCCCCTCGTCCTATCAGTCTCTGCMCCTGTAAAAAGTCACTCTGTAAGAAGTCCTTTGGTTGTATCCTCTGGCATCTGAGACAATCCACATCGGGAAGAAGGCTGTTCTGGATCTGGGATGTGTTTTTCTTCCATATGGCTTTCCTGGGACCTGCAGAGGGCTGAGAGCTCTCTGCCACATTCCCCTTAAGGGAAGCACTGATMTTTCTTCCATGCCCAACACAGGCAATTTTGCTGAAGCTTTAAAGACTCTTTTTTTCGGGTTCCCTTGAGATGCTATCATGGGTAACAAATTGAGTTACAAACTCAAAAAAGGCATGGAAGAGCAAGCTGGAGAAGGGTAAAGGAAAGTCAAAGGTGACATGAACCAAAAATGCAGCTTACCTAGTCCTCAGATTAACTATCAAACCCCTACACATTCATAAAAACAACATTTTGTAGACAACCTTTAGATGGTCTGCAGCCACATCCAGGAGAAATTGAAGTATCAAGGCTCTGAGATATGATATWAAAAAAACTATCTAGGACTGAGAGAATGTATAATTCACTGGACTAAAAGGCATTGTGTGATGCCATCTTTTATTTTAAGTATAGTAGCTGCATTTTTTTTTCAGTTTGTGCTTTGTTCTTTAATCCAGAGAGAGAGTGATAGTTACACCCCAGAGATTTATCTTATCAGAAGTTGTGATAGCTTTCCTTCCTAGGGGATTAAGCTGGAGAAACTGTAGTTGAAAGCTAATCACCAACCTCAGAAAAACCTTCCTAACCTCAGCATCTGATCCAGCCACACAGAAATCCTGACCCTGTAAAGATTCATGTGCATCCTTCATTTTATTCAGACACACAAGTGGGCTAGCTCAGTTAGCACTGTCAGTTATGCTGATCCTTCTTTCATGAGACAGTATTTTTATGGCTAATATGTCTCAAATCCAGGCTCAAGCTACCCAGTGTCAACCACYCCTCTGGCAGTGAGAGCTAAATAAAGTTAAAGCTTTTAATAAGGCACAAACTCCTGTGGTGTGATCTGCTTCTGAGCACCAAGTGCCTCAGACCCAGTCTGTCACCATGAGCCAACTGATGACTGGTAGTTTTAGGACTGAAATGTTTTTAAGAGCATGATCTACTACTGCAAAGGACATCCACATGAATAACAACATGAAACAAATACTTCAGAGACATATGGAATTACATTACTGTGATGAATGCTTTAAAATAAACCCTTTTTTTCCTAATCAATTCAAAGAAAACCCCTGGTATGGTTAAAGACAAATACTTCTGGAGAAAAATTTCATCTTCTTGCAAAGTGAATCAGTGATTCTAAAAACTTGAATTAATGCAAGTTGAAGGCATATTTCCTTATAACCTGTTTATTGTCAAACATCCTCTGCATTGGAAATACAGGCACCCAACACAACCAGCTCATACCGTTCCAAATTGCAGAGAGTCTACAATGAAAAAGACAATATGACAAGTTTTTGCTTAATTTAAACTTAATAGCAAAAAGCGGCTGCCATTTTCAAAGCTRACAGAATACACCCATGAAGCACTATTAGGATATAGCAATCACATATTTGATTTATTGACACCAAAAAATGAAAACTGTAAAATATTAGCAGCCTCCTAAAAAAGAAAGAATACTGATGCTTTGCTTTTACTGCAATTGACTAAACAGATGCAGCTGATTTTGGAGGTTTGTGGTAACATCTATCACTGAAGTACAGACGCTGCAAACACACGGTGGTGAGCATGCAGAATACTAAACACGGATTTCAAAAGCATGTTTACCTAACCACACTCACACATCACCTGCTGTAGATTAACGAGGCCGAAAGCCAATTTTTTACCTGAATGCTAGATCTCCTTATTTTTCTCCCCCTGTGACCTATGGCAAAACAACAAATCTGCCTCTTGAATAAATCAGAGCAGAGCTTGCTGCTAGCCATTCCTCTTCGTCCTTTCCCATCTCCTGCACGGGGGGAGCTGCAGATTAGTGCCTGCCATAGCTAGGGACACAGCAAGTCATAATTAGCTCACAGGGCGCTGTTTATAGCTACTACACAATGCCAGGATTTGTTTCTTGTACTGAAGCTATGAATCTGTAAATGGGATTTTTATGAGGATTTATGTGTCATCTTGTGTTTTTCCTGGAAGCTTATGCCACTGTTGTTCCCAGGGGATGCGATGCACATTTACCAGAAACCCAACACACCGACTTCCTCCCCACTCTTCAAAATAGGGATAAGAAGGCTTAGCAGATGATGAAAAAAGAATGTATTTAAGAAGCAGGTGGGTGTAAAAAAAGGGCGTTGGAAAAGAGGAAGAGACTCAGCTACAGCTGGTACCAGGGCTCTGCTCCAGGAAAGCCTACAATCAATTACTGCTGGCATGAAGCTCAAGCTTTCAGCAGGCACCCAGCTGGCACACGGCAGAGCAGGGCTGGGCTGGTGCCAGCCCCGGCCCAGGCACGGGCTTCCCTTCCCGCAGCTGCTCTGGGCCAGACTTGCTCTTGGCCAGACACAAGTCCTCACAAATGCTGTCACCTGTCTGCTTTTATAAAAGCCCATCAGAGCCTCTGCTCCTCTGAAAGCTGAGTCACCAACATCATCACTAATGATTTATGTTCCGGCATCATTGCTCTGAACAAGGTTAACCAGGATCAATTTAACCAGGAGAGACATGTCACCAAATCCCATCTGCACACAGACCCCTGCATCTCTGCTAGGAAGAAAAATACCACCCATTTGCTAGAGCAGAAATATGTTTGTCTTTGATATCAGGAGGGGCACTCACAGGTAAAGTCTCCTGGAGAAGCTGCACTTTCACCCAAATTAAGATCAACAGCTTTAAACTGAGGCTTTTTACAAAGAGCAAGCTCCACTTATTTAGATTTTTCTATTACAATATGGGCACATTTTTAGCCCACTGCAATATTCCATAATGAAATTGCAGCCTTCATCTCTAACTTCTCCCTCAAGCTATGCCACTTCAGAAAAGCAAGCAATTATGCTGCTCGACGCTGCAGCAGCGAGCCCCGGCACCAGTGACTGGCAGCACAGCTAATGGATATAGCAAGGATGCCTCTGAYTGACAGACCAACTTTATTTGTCAAAGCCAAAAGCACCCACCTGCCAAAGGAAGCCTGATATAATTGGAGGAGGCTGATGGGGGAAAAAAACCCCACCATTTATTTCTTCAAAGGAATGAGAGAAACTAGGGCAAGAAAATGAGAGAGGATCTGACCCTCCTCTGCAGAGGAAGAGGGTTGCAGGACAGTGTATTTAGCATTGTCAAATATACATAAAATATATATGTGCATGAAATTTGAGAATGAGAAAAATCTTGAAAGCAAGCAGCATCCTGGCTGGAGCACAAAGCCAACATAAGTAACACCAGAGAAGGCACTAATGTGACCCTCCTCACTGGCAGCTGGGGGAGAAGGGGGAATTAACAACTCTCAGGGTAGCTCCCCTGTCAAAACTGAAACTGCAAATTTGGAATTTGTTTCAAGTTGTCCAAGAAATAYCAAACACACATTGCTTTTCCTCTTCTAATTAAAGAAAAAGGTATTAATAGACTGCGAGATGGTTCTCCTATTATTCTGCTCACCTCTCCACAAAAATGAAGCTGAATGGTGCAAACTCAGCTCTGACTTGGGTAAAAATGCAGAACATYTCACCAGCCCAGCCAAACACGAGCTCCATAATCAGTACAGCATATCAATACAAACCACTCCGGCTGCTTTTACCCACTGTGAAATCTAGTCCCAGGGTCAGCTGCATTTACATCTTCCCCTTCATAAAACAGTGTTATGTAATTCCTGGGAATAATGAGCACAAGCAACACAGGAATGACTGAGCTATCTTTAGAAATGTGTCAGCTACAAAACAAAGCGTGACTTTTACGCTCTAAAATAGGCTCACAAACATTCTTAATTTTGTTGCACAACATTTTGTTTTCATGGAAGCTGGACTGTTACATAAATTTATTACTTGCACTTTCGTGGGTGCTTTACTGCTTTTAAAATGTAGAGTAACAAATAAAAATAAATTATTGCAACAGAGATGCTGGAGATTTGTATTATAATACTGAATGGGTTTGATTGCCTCTATTATTTACTTCTGAGGTTTAAGAGATTTTTTGAATTAGAATTTTAAAGTTATTTAGCTGGATTCTTTCAGTTGAGGTTCTAACATGGTCGTCTTTATTTCATTGGTTTAATACATCTAAAGGGATTAAAAAATGGGTTCACAGTAATGATAGCACAGAAACAAAAAAATCAAGAAAGGTCCTTTCTCAGGAGCTTTATATTGTGAGGCCCAGCAGAACAGTACTTCAGGCAGACAAAAATTCCTAGGTAGAAGATGCCAGTGAGGAACATTTCCTGAGAACTAGCAACCTCTCAGAAGAACAGAAAGGATCTGGTCAATGAAGAGGTTACCTTGGACAAGCTGTGACTTTAGCTGGAGCACGTATCCACCACTTTGAGCAGCTATCTAACAGCATTTGCAAGGAACACAATAGCAGTTTATTCCCTGTTGCCTTTTCTCCTCCAGATATGTGGGCTTTGTTCATCCAACCTTGGATGAACCCAGTATACGCAAGGAACAGTGCCTGTGCCACCCAACCTCAGTGCCTGCATTCCTCCTTTCCTCTCCAATTSCCATAAAGAAAGCAGAACAATTGGTACACATAAACAATCAAGTGGAAAAGGCACTCTGAGTTCAAATACAAATCAATGCCTACCTGATTTTGGAATTACAGGTCATTTCATTCTCAGGGTAGTGAATATCCACTGCATCCTGAATGACTGTACCATACTCATAGACTTTAATCTTCTTTGTCACTCCAGCRATGGCAAAGTAGTCACAGTCCCGGTCGAACTCAATACTGAGAAACAAAAACATATGTTGAGAACTCTATAAAATACCCCACATACTTACCAGGAGGATATTTTACCTCCTAAACATCCTGGTACGGCAGAGTTGAAAATCACAAACCGCAGTTTTCAAATATCCAGTTCAGAACACCCTGGTCAGATAGTGTGGAGTTCTTGCTCCAAGCATTGTTCTCCAATCCACCCCCCAACAACACACACATCTCCATTTCTGCGGCAGCACAATCACCCTCCACAGCCAGGGTATTTGTTCACCCGCTCTGGAGGTTTTTCAGTTCAGCCACACCATCTACACTGCATGGTACCCAAAGGTCAAAGCCAACAGCTTGTCCTGGAAACSTGCTTAACATTCCATGGCATGACTGCCCTTTGATTGCTCCTGTGTACAAGCTTCAGGAACTTTTAAAGTGCTAATGCAGAGCAAAGCGGTATTTGTGGAAAAAAACCCTTCTAAATTCCCTGGGTAACCACAGGGGGTTGAAATCAGATCATCAGTACTGTAATAACAACTATGACTTCCATTTAGGGTTRCTTGTGCAAACAGAGGCACCTTCTTTCTTGACCCGCAGGGCAAGTTTGTAATAAATATCAATGAAGCTGGAAGTAAAAGCAGTCAACTTATAACAAAGTTAAGCTGCAAATGAGAAAAGCCTGAGGTTGTACGTGAAACACATCTAAGAGAAAGGCAGGCAGCAGCTTACAAACAGCTAATGTCATTCCTACCTTCACGGCTTGGAAGGGCTTGAGAGAAATCTGCTAGACATGCAGCAGCTGGGGAAGTAATCCTACTTCCCAGGAGCTTCTGCTTTCTTGCAGCCCACGGCACTGCTGCCAGGGCAGGTGCACATACACCTGTCTCCTCTGAGGGCATCAGCCTCAATGAGACACCTCCTCAGAAAGGGTGGGGGCAGCATTTGCCCTCAGTCACAAGGTTTCTATGATCAGTAACCAGCTGTCCCCAAGTCTTCTGATTAAGCAATCAGTCTACTGTTTACAGAGGTCTCTTTTGGAGTTGTTCTACTCACTAATTCATTTAAATCCCTGCTGTCTCTATCACTTGTTTTTTCCCCCCTTTCAATTGTTTTTTCTCCCCTTTCACTTGTTTTTTCCCCCCTTAAGAATCCAGAGCATTTATGAACCAGAGAGGAAGTTCTTAATGGCAGAAGGAAAAACTGAGTTTACACTAATTCCACATTCAAAATCCTAAGAGCAGGGGTATTTAAGGTACCTTTCTACAATTAGAAAGCATTAAACCAATTACAAGAAGAGAAAGGGCTTTTCAGGCTGCCCCCATTGCTGTTACAGCAAGAGCCTTCCACTCCTCAACAGAGCTGAGAAGTCAAAGGCAATGCAATGTTTCCAAGGGAAGATAAATTTAAACACCAACAGAATTTTCAAGTCCTTTTAAAGGAGATATCATCAAGTTATTTTTAAACCATGGAGAGAAAGACTTGATATGCAGTCTCTTGCTATAAAATAATTCAATGAAGCAGCTTGAAACTTGGCCATTTAACTCAGGCACCCAAACTTGCCCCAGGAGTGGCAGGAGATGGCCCCCCTCACAAGTGACCACTAGAGAAGCTAATCAGGTGCAGCCTGCACTCATGAGCCTCCAAAATGCAGGGAGGACCATGCTTATGGCTGGGGAATTAAACAAGCATGCAGGCATCTATTTAAATAAAATGGGAGAGGGAAAGAAGCACCTAAGCATCCAGGCTGCTCTCCCCACTCCCCAGATCTACACTAATCTAAATCACTTTTTATACACACAGGATGAAAACACCATTCAGGTCTGTCTTGTTTTGTCAGCTCACCCTATTCTGTGCAAGAACTTTATAATCAAAGCCTCTGTAACAATACAAAGGATTTACTTGTACCACAATCTTAATTGAACTGCTGTCTCCTCTCCTGTTCTCTGCCCTGTGGATTCAGGTAAAGCACAACTAAAGTGATGGCAGTGATTCATCTGCCTGGATTCAATTTAAACCCTCAGCCTTCTGCTGAAGAAAGAAAAATAATGCATTACAATGTCTGGTAAAAAGCCAAGTTATTAGAGCAGAATAGAACCTCTCTCATTTGGGTTGAGTTTGCTTCTCTAGTATTAATTCATTTTTTTTTTTAATAGAGACATGCTGTAGACAAAACAAATTAGTATTTAAAGACGCCCATAAAAGTTAACACATCATTAAAAAAATAAAAAGCCTTAAGTAACGGAATTGTCAGACCTGTGACCTTCAAACAGCATCAAAGACACTGCAGGGAGAAAAAGAATGCAGAAATAAACCAYTACAGTGCAGACCAACACACACCTGCACCTTGGCCTCCCATCACCGGTGCTCAGTCCTGGAACAGCCAGTGTTCTCTCTTTCTGCCAGTCAGCTTTTCAYCAGTGATTTACAAATAAAAATAGGAACAATCTAGCTACCTAACTGAGTACATTATATACCATATAAAACAGTTCCTAGTATTTGCAAAGCTCTCCTTACACCTGGACTAATCAGCATTAGAACAAACAGCCTACCTGCACAGCAACCATTATTTTTATGCTTTTCTTGCAAGTCTTTTAAATACACTTAGTATTATGCAAGCCTTATTTGCATTTAACTGGCTTGTGGGTACTCCTGTCACCTGCTGCTTGAAGTCTTTGTGTCAATGTAAGCTCTTGCTTATACACAAGCTTACCTATATGAAAATTCACTGGAGAATTTAAGTTTTGTTTTGTCTTGTCAAAAGACTCAACAGAGCCAGCTCAGAAAGACAACATTCTGCTTTGCAGGTGATACATTTCCACAGTCCAAGTGAACTCCTCATTGGCACAATAACAACATGCAACAGAATAATAAGAAATAATTAAAACCTCCATTGAAATTACCTTTTGGACCAGCAGTGGTCCTTGCTCCTCAAAGATTTGTTAAAAACAGTTATCAACTGCTCCTTTTTGTTCAGCCTATTTTTAAAGTCCACATTTCTGACCAACAAAGACTAACCAAATTTCTATAAGGAATCTTTTGGGGACATATGAATTACTGGATATTTGAAAGAGCTTTATAAACATGCCACAGAATTACTTACAGAAATCAAATTGAAAGGATCTGACAGTTTTGTTTTAGGGAAAATAGAAGAGAGACATCTCTCAATCCCAAATCACTGCTTTCTTTCTCCTAAGAAGTTGACAACCAACATCTTATGGAAATATCACTAAGAGCTGCTAGATAGTAAGCACACCCTCAAGGGTTCTGGTTTCTCCACTGCTTATCTTAATTCCCAATCTGTGAGATTATAAATCAACTGCTTTATTTTAATGGTAAAGCCTGTGACCTTGGAGAACACTCCTAGCTAACAAATAGAATTATGAAATAAATTGSTTCTGAAACATGCCTGGAAGCCTGCTTTGGTGTTGAGGATAGAGCAGCAGGGAAAGAGTAAAGAAGGAGTATTTAGCAGCTCTGCYATTGTGTAAAGCCTTAGTACATTTGCATCCTGCTGGTGTGTGCAGTTGTTCTCCACATCCCCGGAGGATGCGCTGGAGTTAGGGAATGCATACAGATGGGCAACTAAATTGATTAAAGGACTGGARCAGCTGCCTCCCCAAAAGGGTTATGAACAAGGCAACAGCAAGACCGRCGTTCAACAAGTCACACTACAGCTAGGAGATACTGGCCAGAAGATTTGATYTGGGACAGAGGAGGGTTTCCTCCCTCTCTGTTACACTTTTTAAGAAGCACACACATGTTTCAGGTAGTAACTCCTGACAACAGCAATCCATGTACAGCTGGTTCATACCAGATATTAACAGGGATGCACTGTACCCACTGCTTGAAAACAGGAGAAGGCAGGGAGAAGGCATCTAAGTGCACTTGCCTTTAATGCACCACTCGTTACAGCTAAAGGTCTTCCGCCAACTGCTCCTCTCCCCTTCCCATACACAGCCTACAATTGCTACTGTAATCAAAAATGCCTCACCCTG
Source organism: Cardinalis cardinalis (assembly GCA_014549065.1). NCBI lineage: Eukaryota > Metazoa > Chordata > Aves > Passeriformes > Cardinalidae > Cardinalis > Cardinalis cardinalis. Next base: position 616,269 of record JACDOX010000108.1, read on the forward strand.
ACTCCTTACCAAGATCTGTGACTGCAGGAGTTGCTATTTCTACAAAGTAGATGATTCAGTCCCTCTCATGGAACTGTATATATCTATATAGACATACATAAAGAGACACAGACATACTGTCCTCGTCTCTGGATATACAAAGCCTTTCAATTCTGTTTCTCCCCAGCCTAGTGCTGTTGCTATTTCTGTATCTCTAACATCAACTCCTATCTTGCTGTGGAATCCCATATTTAATGACAACATGAATATATTGTTGGGACTTAATTGGTGGGAAGAATGAGAGATGCCAGCAGCAGTTTTTGTCCTTCACTTATTTCCTTAAAGTCTTACTCTGTGCTTCCACTGCATGGCCTCCAAGGGGTGTCCCGTCACTCCTAACAATCCCAAGCCTGGCTATCTCTTTCCAATGCTCATTTTGAGGCATCAGAGCCAAAGATTAGAAATTTAGGTTACAACCCAATACTGTGGGCACCAGTGTAGACTGTTAAGCACCTGGGGCCAATACAGAAATTGGTATTAATATCACACACCTGAGAGACTGCTTACAACAGACTGATATTTTAAGTAATTAAGTAAGGTAATTAGTGTCACTAAGTATGCACTACTAGCATACTAACATGGTTTTTTAAAAACAAAGCTATATTCAGGCATAGGAAGCTACAGTAAAGCACTCAGACTTTGTGTTCTATCAGCTCAAAGCCTACATTTTGTCACACATAAAAACAAAAGCCACCGAAACAAAGCATATGAAGTTTCAGTACCAAAAGCTTGTTCTGGTAAAGCTGTGAATGGATGAAATAAACCACTGAGGTTTTCCTCTATAATAAAGTAGCAGTTCCATTAGTTACTCCTTACTCCAGAGCACCACCACCTAAGTAAGGTCACTGCTTTTATTTCTGAGTCCTTAATCTGTGCCACAGGGACAAGGACAGACCACCACTGCAGAACATATTTCTTGATTCAAACTCCCAGGCTGCCAAATGTTTTCTAAAATATAAACTGAGCAAGCATGTCATGATCCCAAACAGGTTGCTGCTATCTCTAGCCAGAAAGGACCACTTAAACCTCAATTCTCTGTAAACTGTTATTTGGATAGATAAGTTAAATGTATAAATGAGATTATCACTCAAAGTCATTCTATCAGACAGCAAACACTTTTATCCCTAAGAATCACATTACCTTAGGTTAGATGTGACTCCCAGATCATCAGAAAYTTGCCAGATTTGTCCTCTGATCAAGGTGAAGTCATCTTAGCTACTCTCAGTAGAYCAGATTCAAGTCTAATAGATGTCTAATAAACACTGTGGGACAGAGGACCCTTAGTTATTTCAGACTGATGCCACTTTGGAGTTATTTAGAATATCCCAGCTSCAGTGGCACCAGCAGTTATTGAATGCACCCAGGGTACCCTTCCCATCTCCTCCTCCAGGCTCCAAACATCCAATGAGAATGTTACCCCTAATCAAACCCCTATTTGAAGCACAAAACCCAGAGACTAGAAAGTCAGCTCTGTGTGTTAGTCAACTTTCCCCCATCATCTGGGAAACAGGCTGGGAAGGCCGCTGCATTAGCCCAGCAAAGCCTGCACTGCACAGGGAAGGGCAGTCCTCAGCTCTGGGCTCCCATGAAAAGACATCATTGCACAGCCATGCTGCAGTCATACTGTCAGGATCTCTCTTACAGGCACAGTAGCCTGGAGGGCTGTTCTGCTCTGTTTGAAGAAAGGCATAAAAAGGTACCACATTAACAAAGTAATGTCATTAGACCTAGTTCCAGGCCCACTTTTTGCTTATAAAAATCCTTTTAAGTGTAATGAAATGCCATCAGTTCTAACAGGGACCACTTTATAATACTCCTGTTCCATAAAGAGCTTGTTTAAAGGAGAATATTAAACCTGAATCGAGGAGATTTAGCGGGCTCAGATCCATCTCACAGCTCAGAAATCAAACCCAACAGAGCGACTTTCATGCTTTGTCATCTCTAGATAAAACAGAGTCACTCTTTTTTCAAACTCAATGAGAGCATATACTATGCTGTGAGATTAATTGGGCTCCTTGCATTAGCTCAGTTTTCAGAGCCATGCTCCTCTCTACTTTGCAAAGAAGTGACCATGAACCTAATCTCCTCTAAATACAACCCAAAATATCCCAGAAAGCCATAGCAGAGTCCCAGTCTTGGCTATAAGATTATAGCTAGAGACAATCTCTTCTGCTGCACAAGGTTTTTTTTCATACATGCATTAGGGGAACTTGGCTTAATTACCACTAATGACAAGAAAACCTATAGGGAACTGTTGAATTCTGCAAGCCACCAAACAAAAAAGCATATTGATAAAAAGCCACTTTACTGCTGGGTGATGCTCTTCTGCATGTTGAAGAGAAGATGACGACAATGCCAGGGTTTCTATGCCAGATCCACAGAAGCACAATGAGCCAAAGCTGCTGCAAATGACTGCCCTGCAACTTAATGAGGATTAGATTCAGTTTTTCCACAAACACCATTTTAAATAATTTCCTGGAGCAGGAGAAATTTAACTAAAAATGCCAACAGTTAAACGCAGAGTGTTCCTTATGACACTATTTAAAATTCAAGCCAAATGATCAGTCTGCCTGCTGCAGTATTTTGGGTAACCTATATCTATATTTGAAACCTAGGAGGTACCATTTCACCCAGCTGGGCTGGTACACAATGGGTTATGAACAGCTGATAGCAGCCATAGCACAGCGTCAACAATTTCAAACATTAAGGTGGAAGAGGTTACAATTATCCAAACATTCTCATCTGCCTTCAAGCTTGGGAAGTGTTTCCACTACAGAATCACTGAATGGATAAGGCTGGAATCCACCAGAGTGGGTCATCTGATCCCACCTCCCTTCTCCAGCAGGATCATCCCAGAGCACATGGCACAGGCTTGCATCCAGATGGTTCTGGAATATCTCAGGAGACTCCACACCCTCTCTGGGCAATCTGCCAGTGCACCATCACTGCAGAGGAAAGAAGTTCCTCATGTTCAGCTGGAACAGAACAGAGCAGCCTCTACCAAAGGTGAGGTTTTAGAGAGGAAACCCTGCTCCACAACACYCTTAAGGTAGTCTGAACAACAGCACCATCTTATCAGGATTACACCATTAAGTAGGAAGGAACTCAGTTGYGGCAAGTACTGAAGTACCTTCTAGATACAAAGCCATCCAAAAGCCACTCTTTTGTTACCACACCAACAAGGATGTTGTTTCTTTAAAATTAAGCAGAGCAACAGCTGACAGAGCTGACGAGGTAGGGGAACAAACAGATCTGAAAGAGAAATCTCCATCAATACTGGGACTTTAAACAATGCACTGTCTGTAGGCTCCAATTCATGCTTCCTCCCTGATTTGGCAGCAGCAGCTGAGGATGTTTGTCTCCAGCTTACCACACTGCCAGAGGTCCCATTTCACAGGACAAATCACCACCCCAAGCCTCTGCCTTTTCCTGACACTGCCACCAGTTCTTCTGCCAGACACCCTGCAGAGAATCTGGAGGAACAGCTGGAGACAGTAACCTCTTTAGACAACTCAGCTCAATCCAASAGGCACCATGAGTCAGGGCACCAGCCTTCCTAAATACCAAAYCCATACACCACAGACTTGCCTTTCCCAAGCAGCCAGAGGATGGGCTTGGGCAATTAACTGCAATGCTCCTACTGCCTGGTAATGACAGAACAAGGTTGAAGCATCATTTGAAGCATTTCTCATCCAGCTGACAAAACTGTTTAATGAGATTTGTTTTGATTGCACTTTGAATCTTATTTCATCAGTATTTTGAATGCTATCCTTTTTAACTTTTTCAAAAGAATGATTTACGTATACCCTTAATTCCACAGTCTCACAGAGAAGTTGCTCTGACTTCACTTGCACAAATGTATGCATACACTTGTATATAATCCCATGAAAACAAACATTTCATAGCTTATTCTGTGTTAATTTATTACCTTRTTCTATGAAACAACTATGCAGCCCATAAATCCCAAACATGCTTCAGAAACTGTATTTATTAATGGAAATGATGATATATTAATAATCATGAGCTCAAGCCTCTTCTCCAGGCTGAGCTGCTTGTAAAGTTTATTCTCAGAATCGTTTAAGCCCACACCATACATCTTTGATGCTTTAACACACTCTTATTATATTGCTCAACTACCCACCATTTAACAGGYTAACGTCTCTAGTTGGCCAGGAACAAACAAAAAGATCCAAAGGCTTGCAAATGCTTTTCAGATCATTAGCTCTTAAAAAAATTCAGGCATTTACAACAAATATGGCTAGAAAATTAAAAGAATACTGTAATAAGATACAGAAATCCATGTTCTATTAATAAGAGGATTTTGTCTTTATGGAGAAACAAGAATTCAGTGTATCAACACTCAATGCCAATSAAAGCTATAAAATTGGGGGGGATTAAATGAAATCCATCTTTGACTTTTACAAACACTGTCAGAATGTGAACTGTGTGTCTAAGATGCTGGAACCAGAGTTTTTGAGGCTTGCCTGTCCAGTTCTTGAGGCCAAGACACACCACRGCTGCCTGCTGGCACCCATTACCACACTAACATCACCAGGAACAGAAGGGCAGCTACCCCCAGCCTCACTGAAAAGATTTTCATCCTGAGCAATCAAGAGGGGTGGATGCAATGATACAAGGCAATTTCCACGTGGTAATGATGCCATTTTGGTTTTTGCTTTTTTTTCCTATATGCTTTTTTCTCTGTATTCTTTGCACATATATTTGTAGCTCTGGAGACTATTGCATTAGTGACTAGTTTTCCAGTAATTTTCCATGTCCTTTCTGTAGGCAGAAAGATAAAACAAATTCCAGGGCCCCAATACTATCTTGGTTCTTCCTGGCTACCAAGGTTGAGAACTCAAGATAGATTTTCATAAAGTACAGCTAGTACCAAGGGAGGTGGTCCAGAGAAGGGGCTTGACTTGGAGGGGAACTGCATCACCACTTGTCCTCCTAACTGCTTTTTTGTCAATTATGCTAATTTGTTAAATTTATAAAAACTGTATTCACCCCATGTGGACAGGCTTTGGGGATATTCTCCATGACTGCCCCTGGAGGCCTCAAAATAAAGATCYACTTTTATATTACTTTCTATATTMTATTGAAAGCATGTGTTGTTTCATTTTTAGGTTGAAAAAGGCATCAGTACCATCCTCCTACCTGAATATTGATTTCTCAAAGTACATTTCTGACACTACAGCATCCATTGTGAGTTCCTACACTTTCAGGAAACTTCTCTTCAACAGAAAAGCAATCTTAAATCTAAYAAATACAGTCCTGTTGAAATTGTAAGCAGTGATCATAAGGTTTGTAGGAAGTGAGATATCCTTTGCACTACAGGTGTTAAAGCCACATAACAGAGTTCCTCCTTAAAACCTAAAGTCAAAGGAAGATGCTCAGTAGAAAGTGAGGSCAAAATGTAAAATTCCTAATGCTCTGGTCATGTACCTTTATCACAAGTACAGCCCCAAGCCTCTGAGGTCTCTAGTCCAATATCCTGGTCGGAGCAGGGGCAGCTCTGATCAGACCAAGTTGCTCAGGRCTTTCTTCAGCCTGTTCTTGAATGAATCTGAGGATGGAGCTTGCACCACCCCTCTGAGAATCCTACTCCAAAACTGGATACCCCATGCTGCAGGCAGCGACTGCTACATGGCAAGGCATGGAAACTCCTTGCATAAACTGCATATAGATCCTTCAAGATATTGAAAGAAAAAAGAAAAAACCTGAAGAACAATCASTACTTAAAACATTTTGTTTAAAAGCCAGTTCCCAAATTAATCAAAAGATTGCTCAATACTTTTAACAGATCATTTATGAAAATTCATAAAGTTGAAATTCAACTAAGAATTCTCATCTAATTGTCTGCAGATGAAGACAGGTTTCAAGTACTAAGAGACCTTAATGAGAAAAAGATCTTCCTACTGTCAAATTGTCTGAAATTCGTAGGAAAAAAACTAGGTCCCACTGGCAGCCATGCCACTTCCATTCATTCACCTCTCAATTTCAAGTTTTAGCTCTTATGTTGATGAAAGAAAAAACTTCTCTCTGCAGCATCACCGTGGTCACCAGAAGGTTTACTTTGCAGGTCAAGACTGGAGATAAGAGCAAATAAGCTCTTTTCTGGTGTTAGTGCTTGGTACCAGCAACCCATCCTGGGACTTAGAGGGCTGTGTTCCAGGGCAGAGTGTCCCTGAACTCTGAATTCAGAGATCAGCACTGACCCCTGCATAACCCTTTGGYTGGGTACAAGTCACATTTAGCTTCTGTTCAAGGGACCCAGACCCAATCATGTACTAGGAAATATATCAGTTCAGCACTCCAGAGAAATATGGGAAAGGAAGGGAAAGGCTCTGTACTTCACTCAGCTCTAATTAAACAAAAATCCCATTTCAGCCCCAGACAATGTCTGATCTACAGGCCAGAACTYCAGTTGAAGGAAAGTTAAAAAACCACAGGAGAAGCACAAACTTCAAGCTGGTTGAAGAACTGTACTTCAAGTTTCCTAGGTAATTCTGCAATTTAAATCTCCTTATCCAAATATTTCTCGCTCCCTTCTACTTTTGGGAACAGTTCAAATAAGACAGATTCATCCAGTTTTGAGCTGCCACTTGTAAATAAGAGTCCATTTTAAAAATGGTTTATTTAACAGGCTATAAGTAAAAATCCAGCCTTCCTCATTTCTTAAGGAGCAGCATCTACTATACTCAAACATAATCCTGTAAAGGATAAACCCAYTTCTATTTCATTCATTTATCTTTACCTGCAAGATAAAGAAGCATTGCTGGTCACAAACTTAATAAAAATGGCTCATCTAATCCTGGGCAGCCCAAGCATTTATGAAAAAAAAAAAGGCTTGTTATGGTGGATTCAGAACCAAAAAAATATTTYGTTAAAGTCCGGATCTGAGAATTTATATGGACAAATAATTGTAGTCCAAAGTAAAAAGGGCAACAAAAAAATTAAACAGTTCAATGAATACATTAAAAACTCACTCATAATGGATTTTTTTCTATTAAGCTCACCTCTTGGAATAAAGATTTCAGGTCATGTTACTGAAAGGGTGAACAAAACAAAAATGCCATCTTGAAACAGAAAATCATACTGTTTGGATGCTAAGAGATAGCTCTTCACATCTCATTCACTACTTAGAAGGAATGGAACAATGAGCAAGCAATGGAAAAAATATAACGGACACCAAAGGTAAGATGCATCTTTTGATCATGATTCAATAGACAAGTTGACCAAGGCTTCTCCAGCCAAAACCACAAGTTGTTTATTTCCCTCTCTCCAAATCACTGAGACTTTAGATAGTGATAGAGCCTTTAGATTTAGATGGTTAGTGTCACCTATCCAAAACCTTTTAAATGTCACTTTAAGATCTTTCAGAGAAATAGTAAACTAATCTAGAAGAATCTGAAGTCTGAGCCAATAACAGAAACCCACACAAAGTCCCCAAACCTTAGAGTTTACTCATGTTCCCAAAGCTGGGAATCACGGAGCAGGGAGAACCAGCTCTCTGGTACCCAGGCTTCTGAGAGACACCTCGTTGTGGTACATTTCTTGGATTTTCCTGCTCTTTTTCTCAGATATGAAAGACTGCCACATTATTCTCTGAAGGCCCCTGACAGTGGTAAAGCAATTTTCTCCATAAATCATTGTAATGCTAACGCAGCAGTTTACAGACTCATCTTTAAAAGAAAGACTTTACATTTATTGCCACTGCCAGCAGAGAGAAGGAAAGTTAAGCTCTGACAACTGCTCTGTCTGGGGGAATAATAAATGGAAAATTTATTCCTTGGCCCAATTCTAACAAAATTTAATATACTTGTGAAAACTGTAAATACTTTGTACTTAAGAGAAGTGAGTGTATTAAAAAGCCATTTAGCATACTGAGATACTTGCACATTCATAGTGCAAGCATGCTAAAGTCCCCTTGATGTTTCAGCCAAACTCAGTAACTTGCAAGAGCAAAGCCTCAAATAGGCTTTCCCTGAACATTCTTCTTGATAATCTGGTGTTCTTGAAGAAAATAAGGGAAAAAGGACAAAGGGTTGAAATTTTCCTTCTTTGCCTCCTCTTTCTAAAAGGCAACYGGAGTGTTTCTAAACATTTAATCAGATTTTTTTTTTAGTAACACAACATACATATGTTTACAGTTCTTTATTAGTCCACAGTTAAGTTCAGACAGCCATAAACATTCTTACCACAAGGCTCTCAGGAGGGTATTRCTGCTGCCCAGTTCCAGTTTTTTCAGCCTATTTGTACACAGTCTTTAATTACACTTTTCACCCTGTTAGCATAAACCCAATTTTATTTCACTTCTAAACATCAGTGTTTTGCAGATAAGGATTATTTACATTCTTCTCCTTTGTGAACCTGAATGTAATACATCTTATTAAAAAAAGAAAAAGTYGTTTAAGCCAGCAGATCTTATGGAGTCATCTGTGAACTTTATGTAGGGTTAGAGCAATCAAACCAAACTCTTGTATTCKGTCTATCTGTAACAGCAACTTATTAAAAAAAAAGGAAATTTAACTTCCAGTCAGTTCTATCTGTATTTTGAAGTATACTTAAAATATCCCTTTAAAATACTGCCTAAAAATTTTATGAAAGCTTCTTATGTATTAGCCTTGTACTAACTCAGTATTTAAATCCATTTGTCTCAATAGCTAAACATMAAGACTTAACTTTCTGTCATTTCATCACTGTTTCCTACTGCATGCCCAGGAAAACATGTAAAGATCAGTGTAGTGGACCAAATGAACAATAAACTTTTCACAGCACTTTAAAAGCATTATTTCACTTTTTAAGTACATTAATTTGGTTCATGTGTGAATACCTAAAAGCTGCTCTTATTTAGTTTCACAGACTGTCTCAGCTTGAGGCTATCAGTTTAAACGAAAAAAAAGGTGAACACCAGCCTGTGTTGGCCAACACACACTAAGTGTAAATTCTTGATTAACAAATTCTGATTTACAGGAACTGTTTCAATAGCCAGAAGCCAACAAGAACAATGGCAGCAGCACATTCAGCAAAGCTGCTTTACCAAAGCACTTAGGGACATGCTCAGATGTGAACTGTCTTAGCCTACACACGAAAACCTCAAAATTTCTCAAATGCTTTGATCAATAAAAAGCATGAGCAGGGGAGAACACTGACTTGGAAACCAAGTTATTTTTCAGTAAAATGCATTTAATTRTCAATTCTAGGAGTGGCTTGGAAGAAGGCTTCACTGTATGTTCATTATAATAGTAACACATACTTTTCAAACATATATTTCACCCAAGAATTAGAATGCCTTCAAACATGAGTGTGATTTACTGTCCTTCCAGCATTTTCTAAGCAAATACCACAAAAATGCTGCTCTTGCAGAATGTCAAGGAGAAGAAAGGGCAAAGGAGCAAAATCCAATCCATGCTGAACTAGTAGCGGAGAAAGTTTGTCTACATTGCAGTGAGATTCCCATCTGCATTTCCTTGCAGCTGGTGTGAACCCAATCAGTGCAGGTTAAAGATACGTCAGATTCCTGATTACTGGGCTCTGACCTCTGCCTAAGTTGGACATTACACATTCCTGCTACATATTGCAGTAGTTAAGGAATCAATGCTGCTTTAAACAAAATCTGTGCTACACAATGTCTCCAATTTCTTCAATAGTGAAAATTTCTGGGGGTCCCTCAACAAACATTCAAGCTCTTCTGTCACTCTCCATGTGGTCCTTTTGTAAGGYACTAGATGAAAAGTCAGAAAATCTAAGTTTAACCCATCTATCTTGTCAATATAATGTTTTTTCCAAGACCTCAGCTATGGTCTCTTTGGATTTCCTGCTCCCCATATATAAAACAGGGATGATACTACTCCTCCTCTCAAGAGCCTGCTGTGAACAAACATTTAAATCAGTGAAATGTGCTTGCAAGAAGCTCAAACAGGTCCTGTACACATGCCATGCAGAGGAGACTTCCTAGGTAAGRTATTCCATCATTTCTTCCACCCCAAGGAGCTCCAAAGACAAACTACCACAAATAAGCAAAACCCCCAGAGTGGGAGAAACCAGTTTAAGGTTAGTGCTGCAGCAATTCCCATCCTCTTCATGTGCTCTATTATAGCCTAAGGCTGGTTCATGGACCTGAACTAGAAGAAAATGATTCTGCTGAAAGACAGACAAAAGCATTTCACCTGCTATGTGTCAAATTTGGTCCACAGGAGGCTCAGATGAGCTTCAGCAGCAGTACACAGGACAGGATCACCCTGCACAGCTGGGACACAGAGGAATTGCTGGCAAGAACAGAACTGCTCATTGGCTTTACAACCACCTCCTCACTAGTGTTCAGTACTACAAACAGCTTCCAAAGTCCAAGACTTAAAGCAATCACAGCTTCAGCTTTTTAATATTTGCCATTGTGACTGGACCTACCAACAAAATGTAAAACCACCACAGATTCTTAAGACTACCAAACAAGATGGTTGGTTTTTAAAATGGTAGAACTGCATCACTTACAACACAACTAAGCTAACATGAAGACAACAGGCTTTGTACAACAGCTGGTGATACTGGCATCTCAAAGGAGCTGGAYTTGGTCTTAATACCAACAGGAATAAGAAGTACTACTGAGGTACCYGAGTGCCTTCACAGAACAATGAGAGTTACAAAATCATCACACACAGTCACACACTGGCAAAACTATTTTTGGGAAATATATATTTTTGGCATATACACCAACAATAACTTGCTTAAAATGGGTTATTAAGTGAGCCTCAGGAGCCCCCACCCAGATGGTCAGCACCCAGTGTGCCCTACCTGGACACTATGCTGGAGCCATTGTAGAGGTCACTGGCGTAGGACAGCGTTGCCAGCGGTCGGACAGAATTGTAGCGCGTGAACTTGGACAGACACTCCTGAAACTCATCCAGCTGGCTGGTGGTTCTGCTGTCATCTAGGAAGAGGCAGCAACATTGGAGGAGGCAGAAACAGAGTAAGAAGGTGAACTCAACAGCAAACACAAAAATCAACATCTATGTCTCTGGGTGATGCTTGTTATTTGGGGAGGATTCTTGATCAGAACCAGGCTCTCTCTCATCACTAGCGGTCTCTGAAGGCATTCTGAGCTTTTCAGAGCACAAATAAAATCTCTCCACTGCAATGCTGGGTGAACCTACTGTGCTGAGAATCTGCCTAGAAGTCAAATACAATTTTGTAAACTCATTTATTTTACTCACATTCAGAGCTCRTGGGCCATATAGATTATTAACATAAAACTTTAAAGCATATCAAAATGCACTGCAAAGGATGTGTCTAGTTTTCAACAGAGGTGTGRGTATATCCTTTTCCCTGTTCTGTTACAGTATGTCTACATTTGGTGTCAATTACATTCAAAATACTTTTAGTAAAAAATACTTCTCTTGTTATTCCAAAAGCAACAGAGCTAAGGGAGAATCACTTCAGGGCTGGAGAAGGAAGACAAGCATGAAACCAGAAGGCTCCCTGTACTAAAAATTTTGTGAAAATTATGACCTTCAACAGACAAGGTGAAATTGAGCCAGCTTGAATAATGATGATAAATATTCTGTGGGAAATGGAACAGTTTACTACAAAAGTTAAAAGCWAATTGCAGTGTAGATGGTTGAAAGTCATTCACTGAATTCTCAGAAGTCCTAACTTTTCTTGGTAGGAACGTAACTTTATTTTAAACTATTTTAAATTTTAGTATTTTGTAAAAAAAGGAAAAATTCTTAACTTACAGCAATGCCTGAAAAGTAAATCTGGATTCCCAATATGATCATGTATCCACAGCCAAACATCAGGTAGTGCCTTCAGGCTTCATAATGACCCCCCCAAATTTGCAGCAATTCTCATAATCCTTTCTTTAATGCTTCCACCCTCACTTTTCTTTTTGCAGCAGTTCACTTTAGGGGAGCTCCAGCTAACACTGCTGGTTTACAGGTACTGCACACCTCAGCATCCACTGCAGCAGCAGAGAAATCCCACATACACACAACAGAGATGAAATTCCACCCACTAGTTAAGCCAGCCTTATCAGCAGCATAAGGAAACAAAAAGATCCATTTATTAAAAAGGCTTGGAAATACCGGGGTGAAAAAAAGAGGCTGATGTATAAAAGCAAAATCCAGCTGTGATTTCTTATGGGAAAACACAGAATAATCATTTCTTCACTCTGGTAATTCCTTGCCATCAGAAATTGTTATCTCTATACTTGTGAGGCATTTTGAAGTGTCCCTCATATGCACTGTTTAATGTTTGAGCATATAAAGGAACAGTGAAGGCTAGTAATTAGCATGCTCAGGGTACTAGCAAATACATTATCCACGTTAGAGGGATGAAAAGGCGCAAAATGAAAAAAGTGCTGCCCTAAATTAACATCATCAGCCCCTGACCACTATAGGAAACAGCTCGAGAAACAACACAAACATCAGTCAGGGTTTTTCAAAGACTCTCTTCTCCTTCAGCACTGTGATAGGGACAAATAGCTACTACCCTTCTATTTCCCTCATTCAGAGATCAAGCACACAGTCCTSCTATAATTTATTCTCTGTGTGTGCCTGGAAAACCGAGTATAATTTCTCAAGACATTTTCTCCATCAAAGTGCAAGGCCATTTGATAATTACAGTAATGTTATGTCTCCACTCCCTACTCAGACAGTCAGAGGCACTTCTTGCAAAAAGCTTTAAATCCACATTAAATCCCACTTAAAATATGTCAAAATGCAGGAATGACTTAGGAGAGGAAAACTTAATCAAGTATCATAGGTTATCCCTTATTTAGGAGAAAACCTGCACTTGCAAATCCTCTGCTCTTGGTGCAACTGACACATACAAATACAAAAAACCAATTTCACTGCATTCATATTTATAGTTCCAATTATGAAGAAGAATGCCTTCTACAAGGGAATGCTGGGAAAAGCCCCATTTGTTATCCTTGGTTAATAAGTTTTATTTTTACATAAACACAGTTATGCATCACCAAGACAGCTCTGCATGAAAAYATCTCAGTGTGAGCTGTGAAGAAGTGCATTCTGCAAAGCACCTGCTAGCACTTCACAGGGATCTGGCTGGACACATGCAATGTGATTCTCCAGTCTTTCAGATATTGAAGTAACCTCTCAACATGCTGCATTCCTTGTTAAAATCATTTTGCTGTGCACAATGAGAACCTGAGCCAGTCCATGCTCTCAAGTAGGTGGAAGATGTATTTACTTTTAAGAGTGAATCTCCCTTAAGACATGTTGCAGTCTTTATATTTGAAGCTATTTATAAATTAACTTTTAAAATTATTTTTAATTTATTTATTTTAAAGAGACTAAAATGAAATTCATGGAGAAGAAAAAAGCAGAGGTTTCTACCCCAGCAATCCTGCCTTGGGAGGTTGGTCCTTGCCTTCCAAGGCTATAAGTAAAGATACTTTGCTGCAGCAACCTGTCCCTGGCTTCCTCTCATCCCTAAGTGGTGTTTCCCACCCCCTGAGGGCTGGCTGCTTTCCTTGCAGTCTGTCACACTCAATATGGGCTGCAGCTCAAAGCTTGGTGCTGCAAATCTCTTACCTGCCACAGTCCACTGCCTGAAGCTTTTCTTGCCAAGCTGGTTTCTCCTCCAGAGAGGTTACAGAACAACCCTCCTCACCATCAAGACACACTTATTTGACCCTCTTATTTCTTAGAGAATCTTGTGTGTAATTAAGACCCATGCATCCACTAGGCAACGATTACTCTAGCTGCTGTCACACTGTTACTCAATTATGAATGAGGCAATCTAAGCAGTTTTGAAAACAGCTTCTAATTCTCCAAAACAGGCCTTAAATCTAAGGTGTGCCCCATGGGACAACAGCACTGCTGCACACTCAGCTTCTGTAGTCCAAACCATTTGTTAACCAAGACACAATCTAGATAAAGGATGACCTCCACATGTCCTCTTGCATGCTAAATACAGGAGAATGTATCCATTTATGTTTATACCTCTGTAGCATTTCAATAGCAATGTTTATAACTACTGGGTTTATACCACATCTAGTGGAAAGACAACTCAACCACTGCTTTCAGGCATTTTCATCTTCAGAACAGGCACCAGAGAAATTGTTTATTGTGGATGTTGCCCTTCACAGTAAGGGATTACCTGTGCCCCTCCAAAGTGACAGGATTAAGTTTTCCAAATTTAGCAACTTCAAAGATTGGTCTAGAATAGCAAAACAGGATGATCTGAAGAACACAAATGTGTATGGTGACATTCTCATGCAAGGAAGAAGAGAAAACTGCTCTCTCAAAAGCAAAGCTTTTCTGCAAGAGGTACCTGACAGCAGAGGTGGAACACCACGTGAGAACTCACCCGAGACACGAGTCATCCTGGTGGAAAAATAGCACTGCTCCAGGTCCTCAAAATGGGCCGTGAGGCGCTTGCGCCGCGAGGCCAGCGTGCTGTTATACCACGGCTGCTTTTTGGTCTGAGGGGGGGAAAAACACTTCAGAAAGTTAAAAGCCAGGCCTGGGTTTCACTTCTATAGATTTTACCCAATTATAAGCAATTATACAATATATGCAATAGGTCAGAAGTGTAAAATGACAATAAATGAAGGATCTTGGCACTGTCAACAGTTATTTCTTAGGGTCCTATCCTGCACCCTTTAACATAACAAAAACAAATCCCTGATTTTAGACAGTTTTTGCTTCCTGAACCTTAGTAAATTTAGTGATTCTGGCCTCACATACAGGACAGGCAATCCCAAACCTTGGGGAGTCCTGTCTTGCATTTGTACAGACAGATAGCATAGGCCAACTTGCAGCTTCACAAATCAAACAGATTGTACAACAAATATTCCCCAGATCCTTGGCAGACAGCTCATTAAAAGAGAAGGAAATGTTTATTTTAATGAGTTAGTTACTGAATTACTTCTTTTGAAGCAACTCAGTAACTCTCTGTAAAACTAAGCAAATAAAGCAGAAGCAGAAGACAGCATGAAGTTCAAAGGTTAATTGAAAAGAAGTTCCTGAAGCTCATCATTAAAGCCATTTCCCAACCTACCCAAACAGTAATAGTGAGATGTAGGAGCAAAGGATTTAAACTACATGAGTAATCTTTCCTGCAGGAGCAGACACAGAAAATGCAGTACTCACCATTTTAATCACAAGTGATGAAAAGGAATGAAACCCTCTACTACACAAGAAGCACAAAGAGCTCCTTGCTTTAGGTTCTATTTAAGTAGTCTCACATACCACACATCCTCAAAGCTACATTTTAAAAGATTTAAGAACCATCAAGCTCCCTAATGAACAACATCCTTGAGCAAGTACAGGACCTGTAATGCTACTCAATGGCACTAACAAAACCCACCTCGTGTCCAACTCCCCCTCAATCCATGCAGGGGAACAGCTTGTCCTCATTACAGCCACCCACCAAGCCAATGAGAACAAAATAAGTTTACAGCCCACTCCAATTTTGTTTGTACCTGTATGAAAAGCAATCTAACATTTCAGGAAAAAAGCAAACCCCAAGCAGTGAAACCTCCAAGCCAGCACTTCCCACACGCTGACATGGCGGCTCACGCTTGCCTGTGACAGCACCCATGGTCCTCACAGCTTGTTTCATCTCAAAAGCAGCTCCAACTCAACACACAACACTGGGAGGTGCTCCTATATCAATACCTTCAAGTACCATTTTCTAAAATTTTACATCTCCAAAAAACATTTARTAGAACACTTCTATAGACTCTTCGTATAATTTTTGTGCACCAGCCTTCAGTCTCTCTCAGCACATCAGTAGTGATTTGGGCTCAAGACAACTTCAGGCATTGAACAATCATTTCAGCCTCAAGGCAAGCTGCCTGAACCACAATGAGTGACACAACCCAAACCCAAGCCTGGTCTGCCAGGTCCCAGTCCACACTGAGATAGAATCCATCAGGTAGGAGTTTGACCACTGTCTCCCAGGGGAGATCCCTGTGGAGCTGGTCTCAGGCTGGCAACCTGCTCACATTTTGCCCAAAAAACAGATATTCATTTTCTATGAAGCTTCCTCCCTGACTACTTTCTAAGCAATACTGGGCAACAGGAAGAAAAAATTAGAAAAGATAGAAAAGATACTCAAGCAGTTTTTATTCAAYGGCTAAAACTACTGTGGTTGCCCTACTTGAGAATATCAGATTGGACTCCTCTGTTATCAGGAGTRATTTTACTGTCTGAACTCCATCAGATACTCTAAAGACTCCTCTAACAACTGTGAAAAAGCTTCTTAGCGGCACACAAGCTCCTTATTTCTAGCAGAAARAAGGTACAGCCATTAAATACTACCCACAGAATTCCCCAGGGCCTAAATGACTTGTCCACTATTTATTTCTGAAGCTCATCTTCTGGAAGAGAACTGTCCTAGAGCTTTGTGGTATATAAATTATACCCTAACAACATGTTTCTGGGCAATGTAATTATATTGAGAAACAAAGCTGTGCAGTCCATCCTAGATAACTCTCACTGCCAGCAGTGCCCAATATCTAATTTTTGGTGTGACTGACAATTAGGGAAAACCCCCACAATTTAATTTATATTCTTAAAACTCTTTTTATGCTAAAGTCTTGCTGAAATTAGACTACCTTTGAACAGAAGTGTTTAACTTCAAGAGTTCTCTTTGAACTCCCCATCCAAACATATATTAAAGTTTAATTTGAAAATTTGTACTTCAGAGTACAGATCTTGCACTCTTGAGGACAAGAAATCACATTTGAGGACAAAAAAGATTATTCTCACACAAATAAGGCTGTCATACAGAATGACTAGAAAGTCTAGGTTGTTTGTTTTGTGAGCTCACCAGCAGGGTAGCTATGCTATTAATTTTGGCTTTGAAATAGGAAGTACTGAGACAAGTCATGTCACTGGAGAACAAATACACTGTAGCACATTAGAGTACTGAACATAAAATCCCCACCTACATTACACCTGCCCTCTGAAATGTGCAGAACTACAACTCTCTGTTCAAGCAAAAACCTCCAAAGATCAGAGTAGCAGGAACAACAAGCATTTTCCCACAGACTAATAGATGGAATTTTCTAATTATCAGTTAGTTACACAGCTGTATTTAAACATATAAGTGCCCAGGTATTTTTTTTCCTTTAAATCAAATAAGATCCAACAGCACTTCAACCTGTTAATTTACCAGTTTTATGGTCCACCACCACCACCACCAGAGAGCATCCAAGGCACAGCTGGAATGTGCCCAGCACTCCATCTGCCCAAATGAAAGCTGTAAAACCTTTTTGGAACTGTGAGCTGGGTATGAGTGCCACCCCCYCAGCCCAGCTGAATCCCTCCAAGGTGCAAGACTACAGAAGTGCTGTTTGGAATTTGKGAGGCCCTACAGATCAGAAAGTTTGGAGGCTGCCTGCCAAACAGTTCCATTCCATATGCAGCTTTTTACCCTCTATATGAATTTATAATGGTTTGTAAAAGGCCCTGATGAGGACAAATGAAGTAACTGTGCCTGGAGATTCTTTTGTTTGTTTGTTTTGAAAGTTAAGCTTGATCTGTAGCTATTTAAGGCAAAGGGTTGGGGATTTATGTCCCTTCCCCAGTGYTGCCACATGGGACACAAAGAGCAAACTATATCTATCCACTGTTCCATGGAAGAGTCAGCTTTAAAAAAAAAGTCAGATGTCTAAACACATTACACCAGCTTTCTCTCACAACTGGGCACAATCATTCCTACAGCTGCAGCTGCCCATACAACCAGTTAAAAGCATTTTCAAGGCTCCAGCTGACCAGTAYTCTGGAGATGGATGAAGGTGCACCTCAATCCTGCCCAACCTCCACACTCACCCTCCATTCCCCCCATGCAGACATTTATATATTACCTTACCTGAGAACTGCCACTGAAGCCTGGAGGCTGGCTATACTCGGTGGAGTCAATAATACTACTGCAAAAATAAAAGAAATAKTCTGCTTAAATCACTGCACAGCCATCCTTTATCATTTTTAACCTGTTTGCTATTCCCTCCTTGACATTCTGCAGCATACTTGCCTTTGAAATCCATTTTACAGACAGGGAACACAAGGTTGTATTTTGTTTGGGGGGTTAGCAGTGATTTTTTTTTAAATACTGAGTTTTCCTAGAGCAGAATGCTGTCACACACAATTATGTGTAGTGCAGTCAAATAATTTCTAATTAGAACGCAAATGCATATCTTTCATATGAAATATGCAGCACAAGACATTCTGAAAATRACATGCTACCACTGGTTTTCAATTYCTTAAAAAAAGAAAGAAAACAGAGRAGTYTAATGCTCTRGCATTTGAATCAACACTGRAAAGGGAAAACCTAGAGAAATCAGTGTAAGACAGACACTAGTCTAAACAGACAACTGAGGAAATAYAGAAATAACCTAAAAAAATACTGACAGCCAGGATTACTATTAGTAGAAAATACTACACCATATTATAGTATCTATAATGACACAACATACATTTATATCACTGCTTTCAAAACACAGCATAGACAAGCAAACTCAATGGTATTTTATTTTCAAAACTGCAAAAAGATCTCCTGATCAAAGCAGAAAACAGGTGGTTCAGTGCTCTTGGACATACAGGCAAAAAAATTCAGCTCCCACAGTAAGACACCAGAGCAAAAAAATTCAGCTCCCACAGTAAGACACCAGAGCCAGATAAAAGCACACTTAAATTTAATATACCTCCAGGACAGGGAAAGATTAGCATAAAATAACATAATTTTATTGATCATGCAGAATACATTATGAAAATCACCATGATTAATTTCTAAAAAAAACTTTTTAACTGATTTGCTTCTGCTATGTCATTTGACTTGGACAGAGAAGAAACTAACTGGRATCATTGTTCTCATTATTCTCAGTCTTTCTTGTAACTTTAGATTTTAAGCATTGCCTGGGGTAAAGGTTTCTTAAAAAAGCTTCTAGAACATTGCTGTAGGTCTTAGTTTTGTCAAAGATAATTTTACCAATCCCTGCTTATGTAGCAGCTGACAGAACTCATGTGTAAACTGGAGAATCTTGGTCATAAACAAATTGGTTTGGCTGAAATGCCAGGCAGGGCACCTGTAAGTTTGGAAGAATGAACCAATGGTACCAATGCTTAAATATTTCTCTGAATGTTTTCAAGCTCCCCTGGAAGTGGAAACAGAAGATGAGGCATAACCACTGATGAGACTTAAAAAATTAAATTGGAAAATGARATTGACTGGACTTCTGTTCCAGGCATGACAAAAGCTACAAACAAAGAAAATCAGAGATAAAAATCATTATTTGTAGAAGCTATTGTAAGGGAAAAAACAGCAGAGCCATTTCAGGCACGAGGACAATGAACTTTAAATTAGAATGTGGCTGCATGACATAATGAAACAGGGACCACAGATCCTGCCAGAACTGCAGGAATAACACATTCAGCTAGAAAGCAATGAAAAACTACTCCACTCTGAGACAGGTACAGTGGCAATTAACAGCAAAACACTGAGACTTCGAGAGTCTGGTCTTGTTTTGCTGCAGCTTGTCTGGTGATGTAAAGCCTTCAAGAGTGTAGATGTCATCTCCCTAACCAGAGTAAAAATTCAAAGACATTTCTGTGCTGTGCCCATAGCTGAGTTAACTCATMTATGCTTGAATGTTTTTCCTTTCAATAAAAGGGAAGCAAGTAATCAGAGAATTATAGCGTCCTCCAAGTTATTTTTTAGAAGATGTAACATTAGGTTCAGTTTGGAAATGCAGCTACACTCATATGACATTTAAAAACCCAGAACAACAACAACAGCAACAAAGGCAACCCACAGACTATAAATCCCATTACAGGGATGGGAGGAGGTAATTAGAATAAATGGAGGGGAAGGAGGATCAGGATTTGAATAACTGAACCAGAGTTACCAAGCAACTCATTTCTAGATCAGAATTTTCCTTCAGACTCCTATTAGTGATAGCTTGTTATTGCTATTAGTCTGGGATAGCATCACAGAGAAGCTGCTTATTCCTATCTTCTGTTTGCACCATTTACTGGGAGCAGAAATAACACACATGCCTGTTCAGAAAAGCCATACACAGAACTATTTGTTCTCTTCCCTTCTTTCTTCCCCTCTTGTTCTCTATTAGTATACAAACCAAGCAATAGGCAACACTGTAAACAAGCAGTGTGCTATTACCCAATTTAATGTTTCATCACACCCTGTGTAGGCACAAGAGAAAACACGTGTTTCTTGCAGCCAAGGATGTACTGAACATCATAACTGTTCTGGGGTTTTTTGCTGAAGAGCTTCTGAAAGAAGCTCGGGGAAGGCAAAGTAATTTCACATTTTGTAGATGTTAAAAATGGGGAGCAAAAAAGCTACAAACAATGAAAAGAAACAGAAAGTTAATGAAGCAAATGTGTGATTTAAAAGAAGCAGATGAATAAGGGCAAGTCACCAGAGACCAGATAAAACTGAATTCCAAAGAACTCTATTTTCTTGAACTTTAAATACAAAGGCTAAAGAAGTTTTCTTCCTCTCAGCACTAGTCTGTGATAACCTTGTACTATTTATAAGGAACATTACTAAACTGTTATACAATTATATTTCATTAGCAGTGTGTTAAGTATGTGAAGTTATATTTCAATTTAAATACACCATTTTAATTTACTGATAAGCTAGAGTCTCTGCAAGTTCAAGATCATTTTAACATGGAAGTGAATCCATCCCAAACTATATTTGTATTTCACTCTTAGTGGTTCATGGCATCTCTAAAATGCACTCTGGAGATTAAATATTTCAGTTATGAGAAAAAAACCAGCATATTTCATATTAGCTGTTCTGCAGCATTCTTGCCAAGGAGGAATGTTGTTGAGATATTCTTCAAAACTTTCACTTGATGTTGAAAATAAAAYTAGTTTCAAGTGGTAGAACTTCATGGAATCTAAGTTATGGTAATTTACACCAATGCAATTACTTGAATTATATAAAACTGTCAAAACAGGGCARGGATAGAGGTTACAGGATTAACTTCTGGGAACAACTGATGCCTGGTCAGGTAATTCCTTCACACACTGATTTCTCTTCTACCACTTAAGGCTACTTCTTAACACAGGAATGTCACCAAGAAAAAGATAAGGGGTCTTCTAAAGCAGAGAGAAAAAGGCAATCCCACATTCCCTAGAAAACACCATTATATCACACCCCTGGCATGCTGTCCCAGGGGGAAAACCCCAAAATTCAAGACACAGCCAAGATGGATCCAGACAGGCAGGAAGAAAGTGCCCATGGTCTCTGCACCCACCAAGGCTCCATCCCACTGCCCCCTGCCAGCAGAGCCCAGGTGAAGCACATCAATCCACAGATCACTACAATTCTTTTTGATACCATCTTACATCTTCAAATGCAAGAACTGAGACTGATTGACCTCTGGCACATGAAATAAATAGGCAWAAAGAAATTTTAAGAAATTCTCAGTAGACTGAAACCAGTGTAGTTCTCACTGCAGACTGCTCCCCCCTCAACTCTTTTGCTAAAACTCCTGGTCTTAAAATGTTATTCCAGCCTCCAACAGATAAAAAAGTTCTTTGGGGGCTTCTTTGTTAGCTCAGCTCAAGTAATAGAGATACATTTCTACTCATAAGTAGAATCTCCTGTTAAAAGAGAAAGGTTTCTAGGCCTGAAGGCATCCAAGATCTAACAAATTGATGTTGCCCAACCAGTGCTCAAGTTTACCCCAAGCATCTGTACCATGGACTAAAACCAATCTATTTAATAGCCAATAACCAGAAAAGCAGTAGAACCTGACAAGAATCTCATCAGTTTCACAAAACTGCTTCTTGGCAAAACAGCAATACCCCATATCAAGAAACAAATCTGTACCCAAAAAGAATTGAAGAAGCAGTGAAGAACTGAATTAGAAATGCTGTTCCCATCCATTGYGACCATATTCCTGTCCTTTCCCTCAGGGCAGCCAGAGCTACATAGAAATATGAGAGATATTGGTCTCTATGTCCAGAAATAGCATCTTGGTAGGAAATTCCAGCCAATATTGCTGGGTTCCTCACAACAGCACTGTATCTAAGTCTCTGTAAGGGAAGAAATCTGAKCATTTTTTACTTCTGGGCTATTACGTTTAGAGCTGCTAACTGCAAAAAAAAATCTACCAGTACAATTTCATAACAGAAAATGACAGTTCAGAGAACTCTACTTCTAAGAGATAGCAGAGATGATCACTTAATAACATAACCTGGCCCTGTTGAAATTAGAGCAAAAGACATGCCTGTAAAGTAGAGYACTTCAAACTCTGGCACTTACAACTCAGATACAAGAAGCATCTGCATTATTATCATCAGAAAACCAGACTGTGCAATATTCCAGACAAAAATACACACGAAATTATGTTACTAGAAAGGCATTTCATTAAATCAAACCAGACAGCAGATAAACAGAATCAATAGGTTGTACATTTCAAATTCTGATCTGAGCCCATACCTTTAGCTATCCATGCTGATTAGGGAAGCCAGAGCACTCCAATATCAAACAAAATTAAGACCTTTCATGTGCCAAGCAGAACAGCACAATGTTCAGAAAAGGYAGCATATAAACACCAGTAATATTTTATTCCATAGCAAAGGCCTATGACTCAAGTTTACTAATTCACATGACATTTAAAGCCATCGGTTTTCCATGGCATCTGATTCAGAGCAGATTTCTAATCCAAATGCAGGCTCAGATGGCTTTTTCTTCACTTYTTTGTTCACATAAAGTTTATAGCAATTACAAACACAACAGGAAAATACTGTACAGCACTCAAAAACCAGTTCTGCTTGTGTTTTGGGCACTGCTTGGAAAGCACTAGCAAGCAGAGTGCAGCAWGTACAGTTTAAAATCCAAGTTGAGTTGCAAGCTCCATACCTGTGTGAAGGTGAGGGAGCCTCAAACTGTGGCACAGTGCTGTCCTCACTGACTGGGGAGTACAGGCCACTCATCTCCTGAAACAGAAAGCCACATTACATCAGAGCTGACAAAACACGTATGTCTAAWGCATGTGTTCACAGAATACTGCTGCTTTTCCATGCAGATAACCAACTGTGTCTACATCTAAGCAACTCTTACCTAAAAATCTTAACCTATAYATGAGAAAACATTGATTTTCTTTGATTTTTCTTCAGTTACCATTCAAACCAGGTTTCAAAAATCCTACAGCTGTGGTGCTCTGTGCTTCAAGAGTGGCAGTTTTGGAGCTTACACTCCAAAAAACCCAACAGATTTGTTTATCATCCACTTGCCTCTAACCCAGCATCTCCCTTAAATGTGGCAGAACAAGTAAGCTGTAACTGCATTTTTGAGATATGTGCAAACTTATCTAACAGCCTTCAGAACTGGAAAGTAAAGCTGGATATGGGTCATGGCAAGAATAGTCACAAGGCAACAGGGCAAAGGTGGTGCCACAGACTTAAAAGAGGATCTGTCAGTCCTCTGTGGGACCACTGCACAAGAGATAAACCTTGCACATCAACTTGGCTTTGTCCCTCCCAGCCTAAGTCACTGCTGTGTACCCAGTATGAGAAATGGCTTTCATCTGTTTGGGAAATGGAAGCTATGCAGGATACAGCAGCTCATTAGTTGAGGGGCAAAGTGTTCTCAGGACAATTATTATTTGTGCTTTCAAATTCCCACTAGGTGCCTATTAGTTGGTAGGTAGAAAGAAGGATATTTGTGACAAGAAAGATCCCAGGCTTTAGAGGTCAGAGCCAAGGTCAGCATCACACCCCAGGAATATACCCCAGCTGCAGCCCACTGAAATGCCTGATTAAAGAGCACAGAAACAGGTAGCTGGATGCTCTTTGACAGATCCCACAGCTTTTGGGAATTGTTTCTTCTAGACCTCAAGACTTATTTTACCAATCTGAAGAAAACACGCTAAGGTATATTTATTTCACCAAAGCTGAGAAACATTTAGGAAAAGAAGTCTGAAAAAAATCCAAATAGCTATCAGATAAATGGGAATTCTTGCAGTTGCCAGTCATATTTATATCTTGCTAATTCATCRGCACACATTAACTGCATTAAGAAATCTAAAAGGCTTTTTGGGAGGTAGTTGGGAACACATGCTGGCTGCTCAAGATGAACAAGCAGTGAGAATCAGACCTGCAAACTGATTCCCAAGAAGCTTTAARGGAATGATATTTGGAGAGGTGGCAGTCTGATGTATTCCTGAAACAAACTCCCTACTGCAAGATTAAACACCAGAATGATTAGAGGAAAGGACCAAGAGGAACCTAAAGACTCAGTGAAGACAAAAGGATTGCACTGATAGGGTTACAAATTCTTGGAGAATAATTCTTAGCAAAAACGTCAAGAGATTCCCATTAGTAAGGAATTAAGAGAACTATACCAGGAGGTAGCAGGAATCAGTTTTGACATGCAGCAGGAGCTGGTTTTGTTCCAGTCTCTGCATAACAACCCTCTTCTGAATCTCCAACACCTCTCAATTTTAAGACTTAGATGCTGCTAAGGTTTAAACAGCCTGTGCAAACAGCCAGCAACGTACAAAAATCTTAAATTCTGATCAATATACCAGCTGCTGATTTCTAGCAACTACTCTAAAATACTTACTACCAACACAAAGAAATGATTATATAAGAGCTACCTAACTGCAGCCTGCACACATCAACTAAATGAACAAATTAAAGAAAGAGCATCATCTGTTCATTTTCCCATTACTGACTTAAATGCCATAAATTTAAGCCARCAGCCTCACAGCAAGGCAGACAGCTTGATGAAAATGAAAAATTGCCAGAGTCAGAACAATGTCTGGGTACCTCACCTCTACACGTTTAATATCTTCTTCCAGAACACTTAGCTCCTTCTGGATCTGCTCCAATTGCTGTGGATAAGAGAATGGGAGAAGTCTAAATCAATCTGCACKGCACCACCACCAAGATAAATTACCATCTTTCCAGAGAGGAACCTGAACTATCTTCACTGGTGTGCCACACAATTCAAAAGTCACCAGGCAGAAGTTCAAATGTACAGATTAACTCAAGTGTGCACACAAACCACATTCAAGACAAAGCTATTACTTTGAAACAATGTGAAACAAGAGCAGGAGGTATGTGGATGTCAATCACAGAGACCCACATTATTCAAAGTAATACTATTATGCTCCTCTAACATGTCTCAGGCAAGGTGYAACTGGTTTGCAAACACTGAGTATAGAATCACAATGTGGTCTGGGTTAGATGGGACCTTAAAGATTATCTCATTCCATCCTCTGCCACAGGCAGGGACACCCTCCATTAGACCAGGTTGCTCCAAGCCCTGTCAACCCTGGCCCTGAACACTTCCAGGGATCCAGGGAGAGCCACAGCTTCTCTGGGCAGCCTGTGCCAGGGCCTCAGCACCCACACAGGGAAGAATTTCTTCCTAATATTGAAACACACACACTTCCACTTTCAAACCATTCTTACTTGTCCTGTACAATTAGAAAAAAACACAATGAAAGACAATGATCWTTTCACTCTTCAACTAAATACAAAATGTTTTGCTGAAAGGTATCAAGACTAATTCTCATCCTACTTGTTAACTTGTCACTTGCCAATTTAAACTTTGTCATTAGGTTTCTGGATTGGAAAAAACCTGTTATGACCAGAGCAAGATTTGTTCCTGGTACTGAGCAAGCACCACATGGTATGAGGGCATCACTCCTTCCAAAGGTGTGATACTTACCTTGGATTGCACCATAAACTCCAGTCAATTTGAAGGCTACACCTGAAAGGGTCAGAAGGAGACTTCCCCTCTCACCAGCCAACATTTCCTTTCCCTTCTTTGTGCCACAAGTAATATCTCCCAGGTTTTTAGTTACTCAGCAAGCTGGCCTCACTCACCTCAAGCAACTGAAGSCACAGACTTGACAACTGCTCACACCTAAGCAAGGACATCATCTCCTTACCTGTTTATTCAGCAGCAATGTTCCACCCAAACATCCACAGAGCCTAAACCCAGCCTTGCAGGGCCCAAACACACACACATTCTCCTCTAGGGAAAGCTCTCAACAAAACTCAKCTCCAGTGCAAGTCTGGTTCACTGAGACATATAAATGTAATAAATACATGGAGAACTGGAAATCCACCTGACTCTCCTCAGCTCCCAGTAAAAATTYAGACAACCAGCAAGGTGGCCTGTGACCAGAAGCATTTCCTAAGTTAAGTCTACTGAAAGCTTAAGCCCAACACATTCTCCAAAGACAAAACAATTTTTGTACTTTCAGCTTTACAAAAGAATATTAAATTGCCCAAATCCAAAGTTACTAGTTTGGTGAGACATATTACTTTTAGTATGACATATTCCAAAAAATATTTGGCAAACTACTCCCAAAGACTTATTCAYTCAAGTGCTCAAGTTTGATCCTTTAAGAGGCAGAAGTTTTTGCTTAAACAAAAAGCACAATTTAAACCTTGCTCATAGTGAAGCATTCCAAATATCTGTGTGYTCTGCATTAAATAATCCACCATTTTAATTTTTCTTTTAAACACTAACAAAGGCTTTAGTCTCTGAAAACAGGATAAGAAATGACTGCTGGGTCCACACCTATTTCTAACATGGCTGCTTCTTTGAATGAGATGGCATTATAAATGTATCCTAATCTCTGTACTCTGAAAGTTTCAGTTTACATTTAATTTGAGGCACAGACAGCACAAGTTTAATGGTTTAGAACTAGACTGCCACAGATAATTTACAAATCACTACACCATAACAGATAATTCCATTTTCACTTTCGAAACCTACAGCAAGAATAGCAGGTGGTGCTACAGCTCCAAGATTAGTGGCAAAGTTAAGTGACACTTGCACAGCATGGGTCCTGCCTGAACCCRGCTCTAGAAAATACCATTAGTCCCCCACATTCATAAATCCCATTTAAAAAGAAGTTACAAAACCACTTACAAGTTCCAAAATTACAGTGAGGAAATCAGCTATTCTACAATGTACTGGCTCCCAGCCAAACTGAGCCTCTGAAAAATAATTGACAGTTGTTGCCATGACATAAACAGGATATTTTTTATAGGAACAAGAGCAGAGACTTTTTATTGGCCAGCTTTCATTAACTATTGCACACAGCCAAGAGCATGAGATCTGGTACTTTATTTACCAATTCTTCCTTCTAGTTACAACCTACCATAAACTTACCCAACAGCAGCAACTCCAAAAAGCAGGCAAGAGTGTTTCATGCTTGTTTTAGGAGGAGTCTTCTCATGTCATCAGCATAAAATGAATTAATGTCTACACTGAAACCTTTGGTTTCTTGGTATGTTAGTTGAAGTGTTTTAATCTATCAAAGACCTTAAATCAATCCACATTCATTCCAATTAAACTTTGAAAAATGAGACTACCGATTTATAATTGCCAGCCTTTGAGGGACATACAAGAAAAGCTAAACGAATTATAGTTCTTGCAGTATATTCAGATTTAAGGACCCTTAATTTAATTTTCACTGTTGGGCACAGAAAGTAAGCCAAGTTCTGTCCCAGTGATGGGCAGAATCACACCTGTAGAACTTTGGATTAAGTCAGCAAAAGCACTTCCAAGGAACACTGAAATGTATGCTTGGAGAGAAGCACATACTGTAAACTCTTTCCRGACAGAGATGCTTTCCCAGAAATTAAAAGGCCAATATGGACAAGGAGAAGGTCCTTACCTCAGTGGTTAAACCTCAATTTCAACTCCAGTGAATGAACTACAATAAGCAGGTGTGTAACATTCTGGTCCCATTTTTCACATCAGGGCATATATACAGAAGAACAGCTACAACTTCAAAACATTTTTATAATCCTGGAAAAGGGATTTCAGACATTCAAATCAAGAAGCTACCAAGAACTTACACAACAGTAAACACCAGGTCATGGTCATGTTGTCTTTGGTTGGCCATCTACTAACAAGCCTATCAGGGTAAAGCCCTAAGGTTTCATCCTGGAGCTTCCTGTTTTTCCTGGAACAAGGGCCCCTTGGGAGGCAGCAACTTCCTGCCTTGTGTTTGTACAGCACAGACAACAAGCATTCCTGACTGGGTCTCCTGGTGCCAGTTCTAAGTGTTTGCAAAAAACTAAAAGCTCAGCAGAGCCTCCCAGTGACACAGACACAGCTTCGAAAAATGCACATGGGAAGGAACCAAAGAAGCTTGACCAACTGTTTTCCAATTCTAGAAAAAGCACAGAACAGCAAAGAAAAAAAAAAGTTTTTCTAGAAAAAGCAAAGAACAGCAGGATTTATTTCCTACAGAAATAATGCAAAATCAGCAACACTATTCTAATAAGCAGCTTAAACAGAGCATCTGGATTCACCCTTTTTGGAAGCTCACAGGCCATTTTATGTACAGTAACACACCTTCCAGGCTCTGATCCAGACTCCCTGTGGAGTAGATAGATCCACAGATCTATCATAGATACATAGATACTATAGATCCAGACAAACAGATGAGACTATTACCAGAGGGAACATCATTTTCCCAGACATACAAAGCCATTGCACCAACCAGGATGAAACAAAAATTATCACCTGCCCACCCAAGGAGGATAAACCAGGCAGTCACTGTAAATAAACCCTTAATTCTGTCCTGCAGCTTCATCCATCCAACATCAGAATCTTCCTACTTCCTGTTCTTCCACCAAATACTGCTTCAACAAACCACAGTGCAAACTTCACTATCCAGAGCTGAAACTTTCCTAAAGGTACCCAGTGAAATTAATTTCTATCTGTAGAATACAATACCTCAGTGACAATGCACAATAAGATCAGTTTYTCTCTCTGGAAGTCTTGCCTGTCTCTTTTTTCCATTATTGCTTTGGATGCAGAGCCTTTTACAACATACAGGGCAACTGCAGCATGAAAGTCATCTTCAGACCTTAGAGAAATTTTAGTCTTACAAATTAATTGCAAATACCACTTATGTTGACAAAAYACCACTCTGTTACAATTTCTTTGCACAACTAGAAGCACGTGCAAGACTTTTGTTAGTATGAAGACAAGAACACCTGAGCCTCCACAAGTTTCATTAGTGAAATATGGCATTCAAGCCTCTTAAACATGTGGACAGTCCATCTATAACACATTTATCTGCTGAGAATAYTTCTTCTCTGATGAATACTTCCTCCAAATGATAAATGTTTCCTCACAAGTGGAGAAGAGCTAACAGAAAGGCTTGAGAACATCCAGGCTGTTGAACACACAGAATTCCCAAAGGCAGGAGAAGGGAGATGCCAGGCTGATAAAGTATGCTTCATATCTTGAATATTCCTCCCCCTCATTTACATCCTACAGTATGGAGGAAATACGCTCTGAAAGCTTGGTGATAGGGTCTGATAGAGAAGCCTCCTGAGATAAGGACACCTGGGGAAGGGAACAAAGCTGCCTAAACAATTAGACTAATTGCCTTAGAGTTTAATGTATCAGTAATAGGTGCTTTCTTTGCAAGACCTCTCCAGTGCAGCAAGGAGAGCCAGCTGTATACACTGATACCACTATGATCATTTTTAGTTTGCTGCTCACACACTCAATGTATCCTTTGGCTTCTTATCACTGCTTCTGGAGCTCACATCTCTCATTCAGTAACTCAGAAATGCAAATAGATTTAAATACCAGGTAAGTGCAGTGGATAGGGACCAGATTACTGTAGCTATAAATTCTCAGGAGACCTGAAATGTAACCAAGACCACATGACAACAAAAGAGCATGACTGATTCCTGGTTCCGTCACCTCCTCCTGCTTACTCATTAGTTCATCCATGTGTGAACATGCAGAACATAAGGCTTGACAGGTGAAGTGATTAACACAGGGTAATGACATCCCTGGAGAATTCATGCTTAGAATTCCCAGCAATTACCCCACAATAAMTAATAACTCCTCTTATTTTTAGTATCTAACATTTGAGAGCGCAAAGAACAATGATGATTCTGAAATGCTGAGCAGGCACTCAGTGCCACAAGCCTGAGACACTTCAGGATTATTTTTATGTCCCAGGATGTTTTATCAGCCAAAAAACAGCCTTATGCATTAGCAGACATAAAAGAGGCCTTGTTTGTTAGACATGAGAGACTTAACATCACATTATTAGAAAGAAAAAATAAAAATRATGAGACATCTGCCAAGGGAAACATGAATGCACCCACAGAACAACACCTGTGTAGAACTTGATTTGTGATACCAACCATCAAGCTCAGTATTCTCCTTAAATGGAGCATAGTATTCTCCTTCAATGGTGTTGCTTGACAGAAACACCATCAGGTGGTAGCTGAGCTAATAATATTTAAGCATGAATTATCTACATGAAATATATGGGTGTTGTCTGTTTGGAGACATTCAAATCCTGACCAGACAATTAGCAAGATCTCTTCCTTAAAGTACTGAACATAAAAGTGGGGAGAATTAACCAACATAATCAGTTTTCTCACAAAGTGTTCAAGATGAAAGAGCACACGAACACTTAAAATTAACATGAACACTTAAAATTAACAAAGTTAAATTGGCAAAAGCATTCATGCAACACACGTATGAAAGCAAGAATTTTAAAAAGTCACAGGCAGCTGCATTGGTTTCCCTGGAAAATAGTAATAAACACCGACCACATTGAGATATAACATTTCATTATTAAACATGACCTTCCAGACTTTTTGAGTCCTTAATATCAACAGAGGAGGATGCTAGTTTAAAAAAAAAAAAGCAGAGTGTGCATTCAATTAGCTGTGCACACATATGGAAAGGCACTCAGCCATGCTAAGTCTGCCTTCGGGAGAGACATCCAACTGCTGTGAGTGATCAATACATTCCTCCCCTCCAAAACTATCTGCTGTTTGTGTGAAAAAGTATTTTTAAGCTTTAGCCATTTGTTTTCAATCTTTTCTAAAGTAAGACCTTTTTTTTTTTCTATTACTATTGCCAAGGATTTGGGTTTTTTGCCATATTGCTCTAGGTCAAAAAGAAAACAAAATACATACACTTCAAAAGAAAAAGGGCTTGCAAGCACCTTTGTGCAAAAAACATGCAGTAAATTCTAGCCTGAAAGATCAACATTTTGAAAAGTTATGAAGAGATCAGAACAGGATTTCTAATAGAAACTGCTGCAGGTGCTGAACCTCACATTCATCTTCTAGAGAAATTATGAGAAGGTGGCAAAGAGGCATTTGTCAAAAGACTTGACTGCACCAATATTCTGAAGTACAAGTCTAAAAGATAGTTTTCTTCTAGCAGTAAACCCACTGCAATATGCTCAGAAGTCACCATTTCATTAATGCAAGAGAAAAAAATCCATAATTTATGAGTGAAGTAGGCAAGGAGGGCTAGAGGTGGTTAATCATCTACTCTGAACTTGGGAAATACTATACAGGTACACTAACTCCGAGGCAATACCTGTATTCACTTACAAAAGTACCTCAGTCCCTATGTAAGAACTTGTAGTGTGTAGTAAATGAAACCTGTCAATAAAATCTTGCAATAAATAGTATTCAAAGAGGCATATTAGGAAGCAAAGTTACCAAAGTTCCATTAAACATT
The DNA here is from genome assembly GCA_014549065.1 of Cardinalis cardinalis. Taxonomy (NCBI): domain Eukaryota; kingdom Metazoa; phylum Chordata; class Aves; order Passeriformes; family Cardinalidae; genus Cardinalis; species Cardinalis cardinalis. The sequence continues at coordinate 647,811 of JACDOX010000108.1, forward strand.
TAAGTGAAAAATTAGAAATAAGAACTCAGGAGCATACATTAAAAAAAAAATCTTTATTTATTAAGAACTTATCTTTACAGCTATGGTTTGCTGAGTGGAATTGCATTTACTCTGCAGCTATCCAAGCTTGAATTAAGAAAGGAAAAAAGGTCGTGCTCCTCCCCATAATAAGGCTGCTTGTATGACTCACAATTATGTGCAATATAWCATTGTTCCAGGGTCCACACATATTCCTTGAGCTCAATTCCTAAGCAGTCACTGTCAGAACCCAAAAAATTCCTCTAACTACCCTGGAGGACTTGAGACCCTGACAGGGGGCTCAGAGACCTTAGCACAGAGTCAAAAACACCTGTACCTTTGATTTTAACCTGTAAAAACAATTAGCAACTTTGTGCTAAAAGTTACAGACCACAAAAGTTTAACCAGAATGATAGTGAATTTACCACCAAGTGAAAATGTAAAATTTTAAAGTTTTTAGAAGTTCAAGAAGTAAAATAAAAGAATCTAAGTGTGTCCAGTCTTTCTCCTTCTTCTTGTCCTCCATCTTCTGCTGTAATAGTAGCAGTTTAAAGTAAAACCAAACTAACATAAGGGATAAGTATTAAAAAAAATATTGTAAATAATGTACATGTAGTTTTTAGTATAAAAAAATAACACCACCCCAAAGCAGTCAGTATGCCTCAACCCGACCTACCAGACAAACCACAGCAAKTCAGTGAAAAAAATGTTATAGATGAAAAAAAAATAAACAACCTTGAAAATGAAAGCCAAAGAATCCTGTCTTCCTCTTCAGTCTCGAAGCTAAGAAAAAGGACTTTCTAACACCTCAAAGTCATCTCAACACCAAAAACCTGGTCAAGTCACCTCTCACAGCATCAAAAGAAACTACAGTGAACTTCAGAAGCTCAGATAACCTTTACTGAATTATTAATATGGTCACTTAACCCCCCATTCTCACCTTCCACCCCACCATCTCAGGCTTTCTGCAGTCTGGACACATCACCACTGCCTTACCCCAAGCAGTAACTCCTCTGTTATCCCCACAAAAGTCCCTCCAGGAAGGGGTGCTTGCCACAAGCTCCACCAGCTACAGGGAGGATCTCATTACTTACCAGAAAGGAAGCACCAATTTACTCTATGTGTAAACTGACTGCCCAAGACAGATTTTGAGATATAAAACTATCCTAAGGACTGGTCTGTATTTTGCATGCATCTACCCACTGATTTTTATCTTTCTTACTCTTATCAAGTGAGAGCAAAGGCTGCTACAAGTCTGACAAGTCCTTATTTCCCTCAAAATAAATGACAAGGCCAGATACTAAGCCCTAGGGCAAGGATAGAACTGACAGGCCTGCACAGAAGTCTTTGGAGAAATGACAGTCTGCTTTTCATGCTGGAATATAGAGGGGGGTACAAAATAACATAGAGGAAGTCTTGGCAACAGAGGGAATACATAAGCAGGGACATGGAGAGTCYGAAATAAGCTGTATGTCCCAATTGCCTTCAGGATGTTCTGCAGATCTGTTTTCAGAGATCTGCAGCCAAAATTAAGTTTCTTTGGCCTTAAAAGATGTTATCCTTTAAAAATTATTACTAAAGCCAAAGAGATAGATACTGATGCAGATGAGAAAAGCTTCCCAGGTACTGAAACTCACTGAATGAAGGTTGAAAGAGACCTTCAAGATGATCTAGTCCAACCACCACCATATAACCCCTAAACCACATCTTCCAATCYATATCCAGATGCCTCTTGGACATTTCTAGAGACTGTGACTTCGCCACCACCCTGRGCAATTCACTCCAATACCTGACACTCTTTCAGTGAAAAAAAAGTTTTCTAGTATCTAATCTGAACCTCTTCTGGTGCAACCTGAGGCCATTTCCCCTCATCTTTTCCCATGAGACATGGCAGAAGAACCTGACTCCCCCCCACTACAACCTCCTGTCAGGTAGTTAGAGCAATGAGATCCCCAGTGAGCCTCCTTTTCTCCAGACTAAACAACCCCAGCTCTCTGAGCTGCTCCTTCTAAGACGTTTTCCAGACCCTTCACCAGCTCTCTTGCTCTTCTTTGGCCTTCCCACAACCCTTGTTGGTTTTGGCCATGGATATCTGTTGGCGGACAGACTCCAGACTTGCTTTGGAATGACTCCATAACCAGACCCTCAAATGCATTCTGGACAAGGCCTCTTATACGATTTCAAGTTTGTCCTTATCACACTGTTGAGTCTTCTGTTCTTCACATCTTTTCTCAGAAACCATGGACCTTAACAGCTTGTCCTTCTACTGTTTTCATGATCATTTTTCTAGGTTTCTGGGCTGTTTGTGGTATCAGGGTTCATGCACTGCATGACCTTATAAAGGAAGAGACCCAAACCATGTGTAACTGATTACAGAACTCTCTCCTATTCCTTGAGACCCTCATTCTAGGACAAGTAAGGAAGAAGCACAGAATATTATTCTTTTATGTCACCCCATTAGTCATGCTATTTGATAAACTAAAGGAAAAAACTTGGTAGTGAAAATAATTTCAATCCTTCTCAATCTTTGAATTTTTTCTGTGTTGGGAAAACAATCTTCTTTCAAGAAATTGATGTTCATTTACACCAAGGAGTCTCTGTATTCCCACATGCTTCACCAGCTTGAGATGAGAAGGCAAATGATTAAAAATTGAAGCTGTCATACATAAAGAGATTAATTTTCCTTCAGACCCATGTGTCCGCTGTCTGAGATTTCCCCCAACACGCCTTGAGTTACTCTTTGCAGAAATAATGCCAGGCTGACACATCACTTCAACAGAAATGCACTGGGAGAAAGCAGCATACAACATTTCACCAACTGAAACACAAAACAAGTTACCTCTCGTTTATTTCTCCTGGCAACTTTAAGGAATTCCATAAGGATCTGCAATTGGGCAGCATGGGACTCCTGTAACACAGCAAATAAGGAAGTGTAACTCCTCCATGTACATCAAGAGAAACAAATACTCATTTTACACACAGAAATCCACACAGCACAGAAACTACTTTCATTTAGAGGTTACCAAGAAGAAAATAGATTAAGGAGGATTTTAAAATCGTAGTTTTACTTTATCTCACAGGTCTTAAAGTTCTGTTTGGTTCACAACAAGTTTTTATGTGAAGGCAACAGTCCTTGTAACAGTTCTTACTAATAAGTTGAAATGTTTATTTCTTCTTTTGCTACTGCACCTGAAATAGATTTTGGAATACGGGTTCCTCACAGACTGTCCCCTATCCTGGAAGATCCTTAGCATCCACTTCATGACCAACATACTAAAGGATTAAGTACTTATATTAAAAAAAAAACAAAACACTTTTTCCAAAATTTACATTTATGCTTATGTAGAAGTTATTGCTGAAGATTTCTCCAGAGTGAAAGACAACAACAAAGTCACTGATGAAACTAAACCATCCCTTTGTAATATTTTTCATAACAGTTTTTTTATCTCAGCCATCTGCATAGTATTTTCACCCAAGAACTTGACAGGGCAAGATAAAGAGAAACACAAGAGGAAAACTAACTAAGACCTATATAACAGCACTAATATAGCCTTAATCACACCACAGCATTCAAGGTTATTTTCACAACTTATCAAAATATTTATTATTAAATGATTGTGAACATACAGTCAAAAAGGATCAAGATATAGGAGCACACAAAATCCAGGAAAGGAAGAGAGGACAAGGAATGTAAAGACATTGAATGCAAAAATACTACTTTTCTAGTGTTATTTTTTTACTCCCCATGATCTGATAATAAGCGTGAAGTAAGTAAAGCTAGACAAGAAAAATGCTTTAAATTATTCTTTAAATGTCAGGTGTTATTTCACTTTTTAGGCTTAGCATCCTTAGAAGATATTCATACTCAGAAATACTTATATACTCAGTCATATGCCTTCTTTGCTTCAGATCTGTCACAAATCATACAAAAAGGTTTACAGAGGAAAAAAGTTTTATTCTCTTTTTCCCCACCAAAACTTCACTGAACCASAAGAAACATATTTACAAGTCCCCATGCAATAAGGCAACATAACAGTCAAGCATATTCTGGGGTTACTTTCTTTCCATCAGAACCACTGATTAGCATCAGAAGTTGCTAATATTGATTCTTTAAGAGTGAATAAGTTAAGATATTCCCAATACAACTTTTCCTCACCTGTTTCAAAGCACTGTCAAAATCCACTCTCCTATTCAAAGTTCACTGGGTCAAATTCTATAATAATTCAGTCTAATTTCTACAGTCTGGTTCTCATAACTTGAAAATGATCAACTGAAATGAACAGCATGGAATGGCCAAATACACAGAGAACAAACCCAAACCAACCACATTTCAGTTAAATCATAGGAACAGCTTGCTTCATATTGGCTAAATCTTCAAACCAGCTTCATAAACAASACATCTGAGCTTTTCTTTCAAACATTAAACATTGAAAAAGCCTTCAGGAAAGGTGGTCATTCAGATTGTAAGGGTTCCAGCAGAAACTAAAGGGTGTGATCCTTTTCACATGCTCACTGTGTTTATTCTTTAATCTATATTCTGGACTTCTTCATCCTTATTACTAAGAAAGATCTGACATTTACTTGTGCAACAGACAATTAGCAAACTTCTTCACGTGCTTGCCTGTGTCCTGTGAGTCATTTTCTCTTATCCTTTTCTGTTTTCCCTGCTTGTTTATACAACCCTGCCAGCAACAGCATTATAAGCATGTTATGGGCATCACAGCTGAAATGTTACTTCACTACAAAGGTCAGCAAAAGAGTCACCTTTTAAACACCAAAACACAAGAGAAAAYACTGAGCAATTAATTCACCAATAGAATCTTGCTTCCAGGGAAAGGTACCAAAAGAAAAAAACTTCTAAATACACAGTGTTCATTTRAATAGGAGAAACTTCTTACTGCTTCCAACTGCTTCTTCTTTTGCACCAGCAGCTCCAGCATCAGGTTGACATTGGCTAAGTCAAGATTGTCTTGATCAGTTCCCAACAAATCTTGAATTATCTGCCACCTGTGGCCATTCTAAAAAGAGAACAAGAGATGTGGAAGAGATGGTGAGTCCAAGTCATCKAGGGCTGCATAAGCCATCCAACAACAGCTATTAAAAGCAACACAGCAATATTTCATCTCTTTGTAAAATTGCAACCCAGTTTTCATGCACTTAGATTCCCAATTCTTCCATGTGTGCAGGATATGGCTCCTCTGACCTACTGTRGAACTTCTTATCTTATTTGGAATATATTTGTGCTTCATGAAAGCATATTTGCTGCTGCTGGGAAAAGATTATTTCACAGCAACAATTTTATCTGATTTGTGCCCCAGCTTCTGAGAACATGTTTCTTTGGAGAGAAAAAAACCCTCCGCATTTATCCAAGCTTAGTTGGATTACATCTGAAATACTGTTATGCACCAATTCCTTTTAATTTTTTTAAGATCAAGTAATAGGTAAAACTCTCATGCTAAACTCAAATCAAAGAGGGTAGTATCAGCTTATTTTTCCTACTGTCACCTTTCAGATTATTCCTCCTAAGTGTAAGGGAAATGTGAAAGCTGGAAAGAAGATGGAGCTCATCAGGTTGATCTCATTTAAACTGCTTGGAGCTGTGGGGGACTCCTCAGAGAACCAAAATATTACTATACAGCCCATTCTTCCCTGAAGGGTCTTTTCTCTTCTTCTTATCAATAAAAAAGGTATCCTTAAGCACAGGAAAATCAGAATAATAGGTTAATGCCAGCACAGCTTTACATCAMAAAGCTTCGGGAACCAACAGGAACAGCTGAGACATCTAAAGAACATCTAAGAAACAAAACTGGATTAAAAAATCCTGTTCTAAAAAAGCTATGACACTAAATCAATTTATTTAAATTGGCAAGAACTAGAAATACCATCCAGTCTAAATCAGATATTCTCTCAAGGGCTGTAGCCTTTTTGCATTAAGTACATTAAGAAAAATAAATTATATAACATCCATATAGAACGCATAACTTTCCATACAGTGCTCAACAGAACCTATGGAAACTACTCAGCCAAGAAGTCAATTTCAATCTGGAGTAACTGGGAAAAAAAACCCATGGTTTTTAAGCAAGTGAATAGGATTTGAGACACATTTTAACAGACTAATGCACTAGTTAATTGTGCTATTGCTAAACTACTCAAATGTTCAAACATGCCTTAACATGATTTCTTAATGAGACCATGACTATTACATTTGCTGCAATGTGTCTTGGATGACTTCCCTTAATACCAAAAGTAATACCAGGCACATTAAAGAAGGGGCACAGGAGCAACATTACTCTTTTTTAGATATGTGTATTTTTATCTGCTGCCAAAAGGTAGACATACCACTGCTTTGGGCATGAAGTCATGGTAGCTTGTCCACTTATTGATAGTTATCAAAAATACATGCATCTACAAGCAGAGCTTTTAAAGGGGAAAACCAATTTCCAAGAAGTTACTGTATATGCCTTCAGGTCAGCTGTGTGCACTTCAAACCATATCTGTTTTTAATACTTTATATTAAACATGGCATATGTATGTTTTATAATGAATATTCAAACTTACTGTGAGTAAACCAATGAATCTTTAAAGAATGCTCTTTGCAAACACTGACAGCATCAACTTCTGCAACACAGCCCCTAAACTAATATCATTTTAATATAAGCTTTTAAAAACAGGTGCTCCATGGTTTTTAATATTATTTTGCAATCTTATTTATGAATTACAAAAGACAAGGATGTCAGACATAGCAGGTCAAGCATGCAAGTTTTTTGGCTCATGTCATATATTCTTTTTGATCTTAATGCACAAGAGCATCCACAGGTGCTGTAGAGAGCTCCTGATGAACTGAGGACACAGATCCTGCTCTGATTCTGTGACATGAAGCAAGTCTAGAAGATATCCAGGCAGTTTTTTGTGGCATCTGAACCAGGACACCAGACTCCAAATGTTTCTTTCTCCCTCTTGTGGTTGGTATCAGCATGCCTGCAGTTTCCTGACAGAACACAGCTTCTCACATGTGATCAGACAAGCCCGTGGCACTTCTAATCATTCACTGCTCTCATTGTAGCTGTAATTTCCAACACTCAAGGAAAATTATTACCTTTAAACAAGTGTACTTCCATGGGCAGTTTCCCAGGTTATATGCAATACATCAAAGGACACTTGCCTATGCTAACACAGCTTCTCTCTGCACATATTGCTGGAGGAAGAACAGCAGTTAACAAGGTAGAAGGGATCTACTGCCACTGATATTAGTATTATTCCCTCTTAAAGCAAGTTAAAGCATCAGCTCAACAGTGCAATCTCTTCTCAGTTAAGCCATGTAATTACAAATGCTGCACAGAATCATTAAATAAATGTAAAGTAAAAAAGTTGGAACATACGGTGCTACTCACTGAATGGTCCAGTTTGAGTCTTTTCTCCTCAGATCTTTGCTTCTGTTTAAGAATTAATTCATTAACTAAAAAATATAAATAAGATGTCAAATAGATGTATTTAAAGTTCACCAAAACAGTATGTAAGATTCTACCTCAATATTTTTACTTTAGTTATTAATTCCACAGTAAGATGCTTATCAGAAATTAAAACAGTAGAAGAGGTCTCCACTTTTTTTCCTTACCAATTTATTCTGTAGTGGGTTTTTGTAACATATAAAAATACTTTTTAAAAATCATCAACAAATACAATGCCTACACATTCTCCAAATTGATTAAGTTCCTTTTTCTAAACACTCATGGTTCCTAGAAAAAGTTTTTCAACTCCAAGGCAAAAGCATATCACAGAAGAGTATGAGGGAGATATATCAGGTAATGTTCTACTATAGGCCAAAAAAAAAATCACAGCTGAATAGAACTTTTTCCTTGAATTTTCATGTGCATTTCTAAAGATATACTTTTGCTATAATTTAATTTTCACCAATCTAGAGAATGAAAAGAGGAAGATAACTTCAACCCTTTGCACACATACACACACAAGCTCTTCCCCCTCCAACACATACCTCAAATCCCTGGACACAGAAGTGTGCAAACACTCTTTGGCCCAACATGCACTCCAAGACCTGCCTCAGCACCTTCTCCAGCACATCATGATTAGGTCTAAATAGGGATGCCCATTGCTGAAGAATTCCTTGGCTACTGTGATTTTTCAGACATTTATTACTAAATGGGTATCTCAGCACATGAAATCAACATTTGCTCTAATTTGGTATTTCACACTGCAATGTGTTTCCTTTAATCTTTTCTCCACAAAACTAAGTTTTAAACTTTATTTCCACCTAGCCACATGCACTCCCTCTTTAAGAGGCAGTTAGGATTGCAYATAAGTATATGTATGAATATTTTCTCTGTATCTAATTTACACCTACATCCATCACGTGGGCCTCACTACTGCAGCCAAAATAGCACAGTATCTAATACAGCCTCCACCCTTTCAGTGTACAAGCTTTGTAAACAGGCCATGTCCTTTATAACTAGGCAGACAAGAGTGCAAGAAAATAAAGAGATTAACATCTCTAGCCATAAGAAAARCAGCTTTGCTTTTCACAGTATGGAAACAGCAGCAAGTTAATCTCACTACTGTCACTAAGCACACAGAACTGCTGGAGGCAGTGCAGTATTAACAATTTATAGTACTAACCTTTTTTATATAAAAATGACAACCAAGGGGCTGATATTTGGATTTTATTTTCAACATCCAGAAGACTGTAATTTACAGGACAAATTTACAAGTGCCTGCCTTCCTTAACAACTAAGATATTTCTCATGCAAGCAAGCCTAAAGCTCACCTAAGAAGTTGGGATAAAGATGATCTATGTTGTCCACAACATAGTTGCATTTGGGACATCTGTTATTGTCCTCCAGGCTCTGGTGAATACATTTATAGCTGTTCAAAAACAAAACAAGAAACAAAACAAGTGAGCCCACATGAAGGACAAAACACAAGCACAAGATAAATAACATCAGCCTTAGACAAGGTGCATTGTTTGTGTTGCCAAAAACCTACAGTGGAGTGAAAATGTTCCAGTGTTTGAACTCAGAGTGTGCTACAGCAGAAAGCAAAGGTTTCTGGCAAGGATTACAAAATTTAGTCAAGTACTTCACTCTTATTTCCCTAAGGATTACTGCAATGTGGATACTCCAGCCACAATACCATCTCAAATTCATGCTCCCCACCACTTCCGCAGGCAGAGGTAGCAAACAGATTGAATTACTCAAAAGCAACTCTTCTAKATTAGCTGAATACTTAGCAATCAACATTAAAAGCATTTTAGGTAATTGAGCAGGGGAAGCACCTTCACCACCTTCTCATATTTCCCCCCACAGCTGCTTTTCTCACTATCAGTGGCTTCAGAGGTGTTCACTCCTGAATTGGGGGACAGAGAAATAAGAAGATGCACTTTAGCATCAGGTTTAAGCATCTCACTAAGCCTGCTTGATGTCAGCTCCTGATAGAGACACCAGATGGTAACAGTGCTCCACTTCTAAATAAAAGTATTTCAGTGTTTCTCATCTCAGACCTCTAAAAAGTTACAGGTCACAGCAATAAAGTGTTACCACAGAGGGCACAAAATCAGCTATTAACTTACCTGCTGCAAATCAAAACTCTTCTGAAAGTTACCTGAATACGCTGCTTGAGAAAGTGCTTTATACTGCTATAATATTACTTCTTACAAGGTTTGTTTCAAATTAGCAGACACACTAAGAGTATAACATAGACAGGACACTATAGGACATCATGGTTCAACATTTATACCAATCCCTAGAGGAGAAGAGAAGTAGCAAGTGGTTCCAGAACTGCCCCTAGAGGGTTCTCCATGAAACATTTGCTCTTCATGACAGCCAGAGATAACACACTGAAAAGTGAGTGGGGCCAGGCCAATTCAATACAACAGGAAAGCCTGAAGCATATCCTCTCTCACAAGGTTTAAAATAATTGCAATAYACAATGTGCAAGCCACTTCAAACTGTGCAGAGTCTTGCACAAAGGCAAGGAGGAGCTGCCAACATTGCTCTCAACACCTCTGCAGAGGCGATGCCAACAGAGGTGAATTAACAAACTGTTCTGACTCTGGACAGTAGGTGTTACCAGCAGTTTATGAACACTCTATTTCTTCACAGAGGAAATATGGTGGCACAGCACTATTTGTTAAAGACACTTGGATTTTTTTCTTTTTAATCTAACAGGTACCCATCTTTTAAAAATTTATTTCAACCTCCTTCTTCAGGGACAGAAGACAGGAAAGAAACTCAGAATGAAAGGGTATCACAGCAACACCTGTCTGCACATGCTGTAAGAGATGGACATTTTATGCAATACAAGAAACCAAATATTACCAGAAGCTGTGTCCACATTTCGTCATGTATGCTTCTTCAATCATATCAAAACAGATGGGGCTGAAAACAAAGCAAAATAAAAATCAGAAAGATGTCTTTTTTATGTTAAAATATGAAGAAAAGCATTATTAACTCAAAGCAACCACCTAATTATGCTTAGGTAGTAATCTCCTTCATGTAAAATGAAAGGACATACTAGTGCAACAGCAATCAAGCAGTATAAAGATCAAAAGGGCAATCCACAGTTCTTTGAACTCTGAATGATACTRTAGTTTGCTACAATTAGAAACCAGTAAGTGTTCACCCTTAAGCTTTTAACACCCGCAGACAACCCAAACAAAGCCRGAGAATCTTCAACAGGCTCCAGAAGAACCTTCACACGATCTATACTAGGGTTAAACAAAATGTAAAAAACTCTGATTTTTTTTTTACATTAATAGACAATGCATTTATAAATTATACCAAAACTAGTTTCTCCCTTTTTTTTTCAGACAATAGCTATCTATAATTTTTAAAAGTGGCACAAAGAGCCAGAGCAGATCAGCAATAGCAATGATGTCATGAGAACAAGGACTAATAAATGGGTGGAGAAGGTGCAAACCAGGGGGTGTGCCTGCACAGCACTGCCAGGGCTGAGGCAGCAGGAGAGCAGGATGAATCCAASAGACAGCAGGTGATACCAAGCCAAAGGTGGGAAAGGTGGAATAACTAGTTAGTGACCAGAGCACAGCCAGCTCTCTCTGAGGCATCACCAAGAACCAAGCAGGGACCTGAAGAGAAGGATGTGTGAGCAAGCAGTGCTCCACAGAAACCCGAGCACGAGAGACAGGAATCCAGTGAGATGGGCAGTGAAAGAAATCTGGCTCCTCTGTCTCTGACATGTTTGAAAGGAAAATGAAAAACAAATGAAAGAGGAAAGCTGCATCCATCATACTTCCAGTGACTCCTGTGGCTGCTCCCTCTGATAACTGGTGGGATTTGCTGTCACATACATACTCATCTCCAGGTCCTGGCCAGCTAGTCAGCAAGATGCCACGGGCAGCAACATCACAGTTCTGCACACAACACATGGACCAGCTGGGTCACAAGCTTCAGCTTGTTTTCAATGCCTTACAGAGATCCAAACGCTCTCCTCTCACTCCCTCAAGTCCACACCAATCTCAGTTCTGAGAGGCTTTCACCAGCACTTGTTTTCTTCAGAAACAGCCTCCTCCCACCTTCTGCCAACAAGACAGTTCTCACCGAAGGAGCTGTTAATAAACTGTTAACAACTTCTTCGAAGCAGGAATCTTTTCTGCATCCAAAACCCAGATCAGAGTGAAAAAAGCAATGCTTGTCTGAGCAGGGGAGGGGAGCATCTCCACAGAAGGCATCTCCCATTCTGTAATCTATTTTAGAGTATACTACTGTATAGTTGTTACCCCATTAGAAAACAAATCTCAACAAAAACAGGAGAGAGGAAACACCTCCTAAATACTTTTTAAGCACACAGAGATGAAGCCGTGGCCCYTGCTAATGCAAGCCCCTGTTCTGAATCACTATACTGGAAACACAGCTGTCATGAAAGGTTTGTCCAACCTAACATGCAAGCCAGGTTGTCCTAAACATTCCACCAAATCACCTGTATAAACACAAAGTAAAAGCAAACGAATCAAACCAGAATGCTACTCTCTGAACCAACTGAGCCATCTCAAAGAGGCCTCAAGAATAATTAATACACACCTGTCCCTCTTCCACCCTGACAGACCTTTTTCTACACKTGCCTTGAGTAGCACCAACTTCAGGAGTTCAAGTTGCTTTTTTCAAGTTATTTAGTTTCAAGGCACTGTTTAGTCAGAATAAATCACAAGCAAACTCAGCCAGCACGGGCTKATTAGTAGCAGGAGAATAAGGCATMTCTGAATTCTGTCAGCTGGACTTTAAAAGAGGAAGTCTAAGACTTAGGGTTAGATGCGTATCTAAGGATAGTTTCTCCCCACTGGCACTGGTGATGAACAGTTTAACTTCTTGACCTTCTATTCACACTGAGGTATATGCTCTGTGTCATGCTAGAAACTGCTATTCCCCACAGGGCCAGAGGTGATGCTCCTAATGCCCTGCAGCAATCAACAAGGCTGTAATGTTCCCCTGTCTGCAGGAGAACATCACAAATTAGAGCTAAAATAGGAAGATTACCTCCTAACATGCCAGTCACACGAGATCACTGTTCCCAAACTACTCCTTCATACCAGTTTGACTGGAGAAGTGACAGAGCCAAAATAGTTGAGAAAAAGCAATCAGAGCCAACAGAGCCATTCAGTACCAGGGACATCATTAAAGGTACTGAAGGTTCCATTAAGAACTGTTTCCCCTGAAATGCTCCCTGATTTACAAGTGGAAACAAGACTGATATATTTTAATACAAACTGAAGCCAAGCTGACTGCAACACGTGAAAGTTGCTAYGCAACAGCTGTTTGAAGCTAATCTAACACAAAGGGAAAGTTAAGAAAGAAGTGGAGGGATGGGAACTTGCGACATATTACAGTTTGTAGTGTGCACTGCAACAGGGAAGCACAAGTATGGTGAAATCGAGGCTTCTGCACATGAGGTAGCTCATTCTCTACTTGTCTTAAGCAGCAGAGTTAGGTTAAAAAGATGCAAACAACTTCAGCAAGTCGAAAATGTCACTGATCTCTGGGAAATAAGGCATCAGTATCTAATAAACACTATTTTTTAATCCAGCACGGCAAAGGTTTACCRTTCTTTCTCTGCAGGGCAGACCTCAAATATTTGAAACATCTATTTTAATCAAGTTCATGGCTCTAAGTTTTACCAGTTGTTTTCCAGGCACCTCTCAAGAGTGCTAATGTCACCCTACTGCTCCACAAACACCTGGCTGAAGTGGTCACTATGATATTTAAACACACTTCAACAGCAAACAAGATTTATTATAGCGCCTGCCTCCTATTCAGCTCCTCTCTGGATTAATCAGAGACCAGGACTTGCTGCAGGCTCTGTTCTTCCCATGGAAGGTGGCCAGGTTAAAGATCACAGCTGTTACTATCTAATCATTATGAAGCTCTAATGTAACAACAGGTAGTAAAACTCCTTGTACATGGTATGCAAACAACTTGCTGTGTTTTTAGTTTGTGACTTCGGGGCAAATTTGCAATATTCCTTACTAAAATCGCTTTCCAGACCACAAAAATGGGAACAACTACACTCAGCCCATGCCTGGATTAACAGGTAACCAGCTGAGGAAAGAACTGGTTTTAAAAACCCATGAACCTGCAAGTCCAGGTAGCACACAGCCCTTCCCACAGCTGAGCTGCGGTACTGGGTGCAGATCTCCAGATCACCCTGCAACACCCCCTCTTCCATCCATGCTTTGTGCCAGAGCTCAGAAACAAGGACTGGTATGAAGCAGGCACTAAAGAGCCAGGTAAGAGCCACTCCATCCAGGGAGCCAAGCAGATAGTAACTGGTTTTAAAGAGGTTTAGTCAACCACTACTTGGGAGGGCTAATACAAGGCCTGGGAAAACAAAGCAATTACATTGCTGGGCAGCAGAAAATCACCTGATTAGAGAAGTCACTTTTGGACACTCTCCAGGCAAGTGGAAAGACACCTGGCTACAGGAGCAGCACAAAAAAATACCTTTATATTCTGCAGCCTGCACTAAGAGAAACAACGTTTTCCCTTTTATGAKAAAGTTGTCCACTAAGTCAGGCCTACCTGCAGTCCTGACTGGAGTTACACATTTCCAGGCAGAAGGTGACRCACACCACAAACAGGAGACACCTGCAAACTCCTGAGCATACACTTGCTAAACATTTCACAACCCAAAGCAGCAGCACAAGCCAATGTTTACCCTAGAGCCTCTGCCTCACTTGAGTCAGTGCTTTCAGAAGACAGGCAGGGAGGTCTGATATTAACCTTACTGAGGGAATTTGCACTTGCACCTTGATGTTCATAACTCACTCAAACTTTACTCTTTCCCACCTTCCACCTCGTACAAGCATAATCTACCACTGAGTTTAAGGGCTGCAGCTAACAGCAACTCACAGCTCATGTTCAGAAAAATTATTAAGGGCTCTCTGAAGCTGGCATCTTGAATTATCCTTACAGAGGCAAAAAGGACATAGGGGGAAATTTCTGCTTCTCACATTGAGATATGTAAAGCTTGTTTAAATCAATTATTTAAATTAACACACACCTGCCTTCTTGGACATTGCTCAAAACTCCAGAGCTGCCCAGTTTGGTTTATTTCTATATAACTGTATTGCTAACTCAAATTAAAAAAAAGCTGGATATTGTTATTTGAAGCTAGAACAATAATAAGTAAGAACAAGCCCTTTAGCCCACAGAAATATAGAGCAGTGAAAAACCCAAGTTAACTATAATCATTGTCTGCTCTTAAAGCTTCTGACCTRCACTTCAGTATGCTCAGTGTGGCTCTTGTAAATACTAAGAAAAGACACTTTTCCCCGGTACTACTGGGCTGATTTCTTTCCTCTCACTAGTTCAGTCAGTAGTGCTTCTCAATGAGGAGAAAACAGCTAATTACAGGTTCTCCTTAAGGCATGTACAGTACTTACCTGCAGAACAAAAAGCAAGAACCTCAGCTTTCAGAACCATCTAAAAACACACAAAGTCTACAGATTGGTTATGGGTGTAATTTCCTTTCCAAACCCCTCATTTCTACAACAGAMAACAAAATAGGAAATAAGAGCTGACTGGAAAGGGCAGGGACCCATGCTGGCAGAACTCTACTGCCACAGTGTAAGAGTAGAGGGAGCAGAGGAGAATGAGTACTTGTAACTGTGTTCATACCCCATCACCAGAAAACCTGTGAGCAACTGAGCTCACACCAAGAGCTCTTAAATCCACCTAACATGGCCTAGAACCAGAGCAGGGCATCAGCTGATGACAGCAGTCCTCTCATCCCTACTCTTCTACTGAGCAAACTACTAACTGCAGCAATAAGCAGTAATTTTTTACTGTTACTTATTCCTAACAAGAATTACTTGCTGTTTTTTCTGCCACTAACTTCTTAGCAGCTTCAGGTTTTCACTTCAGTAGCAAAGGTATTTCCTATCAACTCTGCTAAACACTTTACAAGCTGTAAAGTTAAGCCACAGGGTTTTGAGAGAATACCTGTCCTCTGGGAGATGCCTCACATCCAATCCTCACCTGTAAGTCAGGGCTTACATTAGGGCTGTCAAAATCATCTTGGAAGCTGTGGCCCACTTATAATCTTGTTTATTTTACTATTTCCTTTCCATACATGACAACTTGATCTTTTTCCCACTACTCTTCCCTGTTTGCCTTTTTCTCTAAGGACCTAACCTTACTTCCTGTTCTCACATTTTAGCACATCCAGCCAGCTACAAAAATCAAACCTACTTCTTATGTTGGGAGGTTTGAAACCCACCAGCAACAGGTTCTCTTCAAAACTACAAATTACCAACAGTTCTCACACCTTAGTTTGCCAATTATGTTGAAAGGTGATTTCCAGCTATGAGCTACAGCTGGATGGCTGGATGTTAGAAAACAACATCTGAAAATTATTTAAACCATCACAGAAGAAATTCTCTACTAATCTGGTTTTAGGTGCCTGCCTGGCACAAAACTTATTGCTGCTTCAAACTAGACAACCTTTCCCAGCAACATGGGCAAATCAAGCCAGCTTTGCTGGAGCTATCAGCCACCATGAGGCTCCTTGGAGTCCCTTCCAGAGGGGCACTTAATCCTCTGCTGAATTCTCTTCCCAAGATGAGAGGGCTCCAGACCACCCGAGGTCACACTGTCCAGGAAAGCAAGGCAGTTG
Source organism: Cardinalis cardinalis (assembly GCA_014549065.1). Lineage (NCBI taxonomy): Eukaryota > Metazoa > Chordata > Aves > Passeriformes > Cardinalidae > Cardinalis > Cardinalis cardinalis. The sequence goes on from JACDOX010000108.1 coordinate 663,966, forward strand.
CTGTGTTGTCAGAACGCTGTGAGGAAACATCTTGTGCTGCAGGGCCTTTCCAACAACTTGAGTGCACTCAAGGAGGAACCTGCCAGGAATAACCTGATTTTGCTTAAAAATAGAGAGGGTGGAGGTAATGCTGCTACACAGGGCCAAACCCAGACAAAACCACAGAATCAGGCTGAAAAAGACCTCTGAGATCAAGTCCAAGCTATGACCCCATACCACCATATCAACTAGCGGTGTCAACTAGCTGAGTGTTATGTTCAGTTGTTCTCTGAATAGCTCAGGGATGGTGACTCCACCACCCCCCTGGGCAGCCCATTTCAATATATAATCAACCCTTGTAGGAAGAAATTCTTCCTAACATCCAACCTAAACCTCCCCTAGTACAGCTTAAGGCTGTACCACTTGTCCTGTTGCTAGCTATCACAGAGGAGACACTGATCCCACCTGGCTACAACAGCCTGTCAAGAAGTTCTAAAATGTGATAAGGTCCTCCACTGAGCTGCTTCTCCTCCCTAGGCTCCCCACCTCTCCTGCCACCTGGTCCTGGTGCTCCAGMCCCTTCCCCCGCTCCGATGGCCTTCTCTGGACCCTCTCGAACAGCTCCAYGTCCTTCCTGAATCGCGAGGCCCAGAACTGGACACAGGACTGGAGGTGTGGCCTCACCAGAGCCCAGCACAGAGGGACAATCGCTTCCCTAGCCCTGCTGGCCACACCATTTCTGACAGAGAGAGGCACAAAAGAGGGAAAACCCCAAAGCCTCAAYCCCCGGAGGGCAGCAGCCGCTCCAGCGCCGGGAGGGGCTGCCGGCTGCTCCCTCCTCCCGCCGCTATTCCACACACTCTCCCCAGGCTTCCCGACGGCATGGCGGCGCCCCGGCTTCCCCCAGCGACATATCGCGCTCACCACACGAAGTCGTTGCTCTTGTCCTCGTAGGAGTTCATGAGCCCGTTGCAGAGCGGGGTGAGCAGCGGCCTCTTCCTGCCGCCGCCCCCCGGCGCCGCGGAGGAGCCGCCGGGCCGCGCCGCCCCCGCCGCCAGCCGGGCCAGCCCCGCGCCCGACCCCGACACGGCCGCGGCCACCAGCACGGGCCGCGCCGCCGCGCCGCCCGAGGAGGACGAGCCGGGGGCCATGGCTGCCGAGGAAGAGGAGGAGGAGGAGGATGACGAGGAAGAGGAGGCCGGTGTGGCGGCGGGCGGCACGGCGGGGTGCGGCGGGCGGCTGCCCGACATGCCGAGGCCGGGCCGGGCCGGGCGGAGCGGCCTCAGCGCATCCCCGTGCGCGCGGGGGAAAATAAAGTTCCTTCAAAGAAAAAAAAAAGGGGGGGGGGAAAGGATAAAAAAAAAAAAAAAAAAAAAAAAATCCCAAAATTAAAAAAAATAAAAAAACCAAACCAAAACGGCGGCCCCGGCGCGGCGCTTGTTCAAGCTTTATTGACAGGCGGAGAGCGCGGCCGCGCGTGCGCGGGGCGGGGCCGCGCCCCTGAGGGGCGGGGCGGGGCGGGGCCAGGCCGTGCTCCCCTCACGGACCGGCGGCAGCCGGGGTTGCTGGGGGTTGTGGATTTCCTCGTGGATTTCCTTTTACAGCCTCAGAGCGAGGGGCAGGAGCTTCTAGCCGCGCCTGAAGCTGCTCCCCCTGACACCACATCTGGTGGTGCACAACCCTGAGGCACAAGTCTGTTGAGGAGCGGCTGAGGGAGCTGGGGAGGCTCRGCTTGGAGGAAAGGGGCTCAGGGGAACCTTCTCGGTCCCTCCGACCACCTGACAAGAAGTTGTGGCCGGGCGATGGTGGGAATCTACAAGGCAAGCAGCGATAGGTTGGACATAGTCCTAAGCTGCGCCAAGGGAGGTTCAGGCTGGACATASGGAGGAATTTTTTCATGCTAGAGGGTGATTATGTATTGGAAGGGGCTGCCCAGGAACGCGGTGGAGTCACTGTCCTTGGACGTGTTTAAGGAAAGACTGCAYGTGGTACTCGGTGCCATGGTCTGGTTGACGATTTTGGGTCATAAGTTRGGCTCAATGACCTCATGTGTTATGAGTAGAAAAGCTGCCCATTTTTTTAAAAGGTTGCAGAGTTCACAGGTTGGGCTAGTTGCTGCCAGGGTGGAGTTCTAACTGTTTGYTATTGTAATCACCTGTCATTTTCGTTTGCTACCTGTTGCTGATGGTTAAGAATTCCCCCTTTTGTCGAGTGGCACCCTGCTGCTTCCTGGAGGATGGCACTTGGACGGTGAAGAGGAGGAGACATCGAGGAGGGGACATCGGAGTTGGCATGCAAATGACATCGGAACCAGCTTGAAAAGGAAGCAGCCCCTCACCAAACCTAGCAAAWACCCCTAAAAACAATGAGCCAACACGAAATGGACGAATCAAAGTGATGTCTAAACGTGAGGAACAGAACCCAGTATCTGCTAAGATCCTTTTTACCCCTAACACCTAAAAGATGTCGGCTGGACAGAGGACCTCGAATGTAAAACCAGAAAATTGGGAATCTCCTGATGCTCTCGTGAGGGCAGAACCCCCAGCTCTGCCTGCAAACCAGCAGACAAAGCTGCACTTTTTCTCCTCCTCTGTGCCACTCCTGGAAGTGGCGTGAGCACRACCCTTTGGTTCTTCCCACCTGACCTGATCACTTTTAATAAAGGTATAAAAAAGGAGAAAGATCTCCTGCCCTGTTTAKTTTATCATGGGTCTAATTTTTGGGCTCATGGGTCTTTTCCAACTTAACCTTGTCTGTGATTCTGTGATCTCCCTCAGGACACTGAGGGGAAGGCAGTCAGGCCTCAGAGGGAAATGTGCCAGGCTGTCACTCAGACCCTCCCTGAGCCACAAAGAGATCCTGTCAAGGGCAGGGCTGATCTGTTTCTTACAGGATAGATATGTTCCCCAAAAGGCAGCTGTAAGCATGCTGAGCTTTATCCCGTGCCGTGCAGCCCCACACAAAGAAATGGATCCATGGACCGAGGCCAATTGTGTGAKGTTCAACAAGTGCCCRGTCTGCACCTGGGTCACRACAAACCCAGGCAGTGCAACAGGCTGGAGAAGAAGTGGAGGAGGACCTGAGGGTGCAGCAGCCTCACCTCAAGTGCTCTGTCCAGTTCTGAGCCTCTCACTGCAATAAAGACTTTGAGGGGCTGGAGTGGCTCCAGAGAAGGGCAACAGTGCTGGGAAAGGGGCTGGAGGACAAGTCCTCTGAGGAGCAGCTGATGGAGCTGTGGCAGCTCATCCTGAAGAAAAGGAGGCTCAGGGGGGACTTTATCACTCTAAAACTCTAATAGGAGGGCATAGCCAGGTGGGGATCAGGTTCTGCTCTCAGCTAACAAGTGACAGGAGAAGAGRAAATGGCCACAACCTGGTCAGAGTAGGTTAAGGCTGGACATCAGGAAGCATTTCTTCATTAAAATAGGTTATTAGGCATTAGAACAGGCTGCCCAGGGAGGTGGTGGAGTTCACTATCCCTGGAGCTGTTGAAGAAGTGACTGGACATGGCACTCAGTGCTCTAGTCCGGGTGACAAGGTGGTGATCAGTCACAGGCTGGACTAGATGATCTTGGAGGTATTTTCCAGCCTAAATGAWTCTATGACTCTGTGAAAGATGTCTGGTGATGAGTGAACAGCTTTYCCCAGGTTTGAGCCAGCTCTCTGCCGCCTGGGTGGGTGGGAATCCCAATGGTGAGGACCACGGCCTGCTGGGTTCCTGTTTCCCAACTACAGACCTGAGTTTTACAGAGCAAGGGCAGACCAGTTTCTGCACAAGTCAATTAGTAAAGTGTTGATAAAGAATGCCCCAAAGATGTTTTGGTGTTAGGAGAAATGTTGTCCCCAGACCCAGCCTTTTGCAAGCCAGACTGAAAAGTTCATGAAACACAGCACTTGTCAACTCCCTGGCTGGGCCCGAAATCCTTTGGAGAGATAGCTGCTGTTCCCTTTAATTTCTCTTTCAACAGCCWATGGAAACACATTGCATCCTTTGCATTGAGTAACTGTATTATCTGCAGTCAGCTTTACTTGTCTAGAGTGGAGGAGGCAGCTGGTGAAACACTGGGGCATTCCCTGAGGAGGGTAATCCTAAACCCAGGTATGGGAAAACGCCCAGAAAGATCAGCACTGCAGCACTCCTCCCAGCAGGGACAGCAGAGCGAGCTGTAAAACCAGTATGGGAGCTGGTAAAACTGGYCTGAGAGAGAGAAAAGGGTGCTTCAGGTAGGCAGTATTGGTCAGGAGACCTCCCAGGCATGCAGCAGGCTGGCAGGGATGCTGGGTGACAAATGTCCCAAGGGGAGCACGGCAAAACACAGCTCTGGATTCACCCTGGAGATGCAGCTGAAGGGGTAGAGCTGTGCAGTGCTGCTCCTGACCTCCCCTCTCAGAGGAGCTGGAATACCATTGGGTATTTGACTCTGTAGGTTTATTCCTCATGTTGGGAAAAATCACCAAGGCAGTCAGCAAAACCCAAAATGTCTCTGAGGAATTTGATTCAAGCCAGGAAATTCAAAGTTAGAGTCCTTGTGAGATCCAGCTCAGCAGTGTCACCTTTACAAGCTGACATCTGCCATTAGAGTCACTCCCATGAGTTAACTCTTTGTTACTGCTATTAAAAACATTTTTAATATAGTTTTGAGGGCTCTTTTTGGTGGTTTTTTTGGGTTTGGTTTTTTTTTWAAAGCCATTGGGTTTCTGTAAATAGCTTTCTGCCTGGCAGATCTCAATACTAGCTCCATAAAGTCATTGAAGTGTAGTGATTCCCCTTGTTTTCAATGGAAGCAAAAGAGAATTGCTGTTATTTAGACCATTCTTTCAGCCTGGCTGTTGGTGTCTGTGTGCATCTTATTTTCTATTGCTAAGAGAAAGGGAAGTCTCATTTCCTTCTCTTCCAGAGGGATCAAAAACTTTATGGATGAGTGCCTACAATAGACTTTCAGAAGCAGTAAGTAGTAGTATTGGCAATAGCACAACCCCATGCTTCACACTGAAATACTGACTGATCCTTGAAAAGTCTTGCTGATGCCATTACTGACTGCTCCAGAGGGGAAAAAATGGCACAGACAAAAGCTGTTAAAGATCAAATATAGGAKCACTTATGCCTATACATTACTGGCCTTCACAACATCCCCTACACCCACAGTCCTGGCAATGAGTGTGACTCCCAGCACTTGGGAAGATCTCCCTGATTCCTGAGCTTTAGGATACCATTATGAGCTCTTGGAGACCCTCTGAGTGAACACCTTCTTTTCACTGCTCAGGTGCATTGGGAGCATCCTCTGGCTCCTGGAAACACTTCTGTCCTGGGGTTACCTTGCATTACCACTTCCACAACCCATGTATTCCTAAGGGAAGGTTAGGTGCCACTTACTGGAGATGATACCTSTGTGTTGTATCAGGAAAAAGGACATGGAAAAGTCCTCCAGTTCTAAAGTTCACTGCAGTTGGACCAGTGRTTTTTCAGTTATCTTCTAATTCTTGTTAGCACAAGATGAGCTCTAAGAATTAGTTTGATTTAGTCCAGGTATCAACAGCACTGTGACTACTGTCAGTGGCCAGGGTACAAAAGTGAAAGAGGATGGATCAGTGAGAGAGGTTTCWCTGTCTCCTGCAGCCAGCAGTGTGCCTGTGCACTGCCTGCAGGCCAGAATCCTGCACTGGAGCACAACTCAGGATGGGCTCAGCACAGAGGGGAAAGTCTTGGTGTGGGGACAGCTGCACCCTCATGTAGCATACTCTTCATAGTTCCTGCTTCCAGAGGATTGCCTGTGTTTCCTCACTTAGTCTTAATGGAGATAGGTCTGCCTGCCTTCAGAGGTGTGTGGACCAAGCATGGAAAGCAAATATCACCTATTCCCAAGTGGCCTGAAACTTAGGCTGCAAACAAATGAGTTTCTTTGTGATAAGCTGTCTCCAGCTATAGTCCTTAGTGGTTATTTTACACAAAGAAACTGGTATTTCTGACAGATGTACATTTTGGAAGACTGACTGGAGGAATCTAACTTTTCTGTATTTTTTAGCCTCTGAAGCCAGTCACTGACACCGTCCCAGCAAAGTATCTGTTCTGATCTTGTGCAAAAAGAGAAGACACACACCCATGGCATTAAAGGAAGGAGAAGCYAAGTACTGCCTATAGATGAATGATCTTTAGTAGCTGTGTAAGATTCTGCTCATTTGGGTACATAAACCCTACTTAATACAACCTCTGAGTTTGTGACATTTGCAGCTGCAGCTCCATTYACCTGTGCAACAAGCAGCTGCAGCTGTGGTGTCCAGTGGCAGCATGGCTCATCCTGCAGGGAGACTGAGACTTCTTCCACACAGAGCGATCCATGGGCTGTGTGTCTGGGAGAAGTGACAGTCACCTCCCAGGCTCCAGGCTCTGCATTGTTGATGACTCATTAGGAAAATTGCTTCTACTTCCATTTCTGAGCCTGCTGCTGCCACCTAATTTCCACTGGGTCCGTTAGTCCATTCAGGAGCTCAGCAAACCCTGCTAGGAGCTGCCACCCTGGCTTGGGAATTGCYGCTCCAGAGGTTATTAGGGAACTTTATTAATAATCATTGCATTAACCTCTCAGCTAGTCGGTGATAGAAATGCCATTTCTTCCATTTTATAGCTGAGAAAAATGAAGCGTAGACAGATTCATCACCTGGTTACAGAGTCAATGGGAATTCTTAATGCTCCATAAATCTGAAAATTAGGCTGTCAGCAACTTCTGCAGTGAACCTGCAGCAAAGCCATTCAGGAGACCGAGTTCCTACCCATCAGKTGCCTCCTTCTCCAGTTTACTGGGAGAAACCAGGACACATCTCTGAATTTCAGTTYCTGCAGCCAGGCACAGAGACTGGGAATCTGGAGGGGATAGAGGAACACAGCTCAGTGCTCCCTGCCCACAGCAGACATCTCCTCCACAGAGAAGATCCTTGAGGCGGGGCATGATGCACTTAGTGACCATTCTTTGATACAGGGATAGGAACTAATGGGTCATATAGAAACTCTCACCACCTGAAACTTGACTCTGAAAGATCATTTTGTTGTTAAAATGTACAATTTAGGTTAACTCAGGCTGCTTGGGATATGAGAAGAGCAGGAGCTGTGGGGGACTGAGCTGGTTGGTTGATTTTTAAAATTTCTTTTCTAGTTTAATAGTGCAAAAGCAAGTAGTGCTAGGAGGGAGGATGCTTAGAGACATCTGCTCTATTTAAGATTATACAGAGCTCTTAAAATAAAGATTTTTTTTCAATGCTTTATAGCAACACCTTTGCTACTTGCAAGATGAAATGTGATGCCTCAGCCTTAGGCTAGCTGCAAGCTGATATAGGGATTTTAAGCAAAAATGGTTTAACCCCTTTCAGAAACCAAGAATCAGCAAAAATAAAATATTTAAATTTATTTCTGTGTTTAAAATGGTCAGCTTTTTTAAAGGAAAAAAACAGAGAAAGAGGTATATGGTAGAAGTGTCACCTATGCACTGCAAACAATTWCATCATTCTGCTCTTCTGAGGAGAAATTTTCACTTGACTGAACAAAATGAGGTTAAAATAWTTTGGTGATTTTTCTGTAATACTGAAATACTGTCTTCAAAGTTTCTAGGCTCTACAGAGACCTGAAATGTCCATGGAGCTGCTGTTTTAATGTGTGTGCAGTGAAGCAAAGCTACAGAGGAGCCTGACCTACAGCAGCAGAAATACCTGATGCACTGCTCAGAATTATGGAATTCCCTTTACACAGGAAAAAATGAYGATACCATCTTATTATTAGACACCACAGTGTAATGGATGTGTCTGGGGGTAGAGTAAAGGTTCCCTTATGGCATGTCCTTTTGCTCCAAGAGTGTTTGACCTCCTATTAGGAGTAGGTTTTCTAGGCAAATATTAACTAAACCCTGTGTTCARTATAAGCATGGATAGAGATGGTTTGACCCAGGCTCAGCTTGTGCAACCCCAGGTCTCTCTTGGGATGCTGAAGCTCTGCCAAGCTCTCAGCTTCTCATGCAGTGCAGCAGCAAGGCTCAGCTGTTCCTTACCTGCTCCCATTGACACCCCCCAAACTCAGCCCCTCTTGTCACTCAGCTAACACGCCATGTCTAAATACAACCATGACCTAATTACCTTCTTGTCAAATTGCAATAATCATTTTAATACATATGATTTAGTATCCATCTCTGTCTAGGCTGATTTCTCTCCCACAAAATATGATGGCATTGATATAGTTATGTGCCCTTACAGTATGAAACAAGTCTATTTAGTGGACTGCATTTGGGTCTTTGAATGTGAGCATGTGCTGCTATCTCTGAAAGCTCCCTCCTTTATCATTATGGAAAGCAAAAGTCCTAGAACCACAGAATGGTTTGTGTTGGAAGGGACTTTAGTGATCATCCATCCCCCTTTCTATGGACAGGGACAYCTGCCACTAGACCAGGCTGCTCCCAGCTCCATCCAGTCTGGCCTTGAACACTTCCAGGCATGGGGCAACCACAGCTTTTTCTGGGCAACCTGTTCTAGTGTGTCACCATCCTCACAGGGAAGAATTTCTTCCTAATATCCCATTTAAATCTGCCCTTTGTCAGTGTGAAGCCATTCCCCCTTGTCCTGCCACTCCAGGCTCTTCCCCAAAGTCCCTCTCCAGTTCTCCTGGAGTCCCTTTAGACCCTGGGGTCTGTCTTTCTGAAGTCTTCTCTTCTTCAGGCTGAACACTCCCAGTTCTCCCAGCCTGTCTTCATAGGAGTTTATTTTCCTTTGTTTTCCTGCTTCTTTTTTAAAGTAGTCCATACAAAAACTTTCTGTGGCCTTGTTACCCCCTTTGAGCTGCTGTAGCATCCCTGCATTGGCCTCTGCCACCCCTGTCCCCCCCAGCTGTCATGGCCAAGCAGAAGCTTCCCTCACTGGGAAAACTTCATCCCAGGAGCTGAGGATGCCTTCATGGCAGCAGCACTCTTACATGCTGCTTTAGCATCSGGTGATTAGCTGGAGTAGTGGAGACAAGGTTCTGAGAGCTGCTTCTTCTCAGTACCAGCGCTTGCCATCAGAGGGCAAGCTCAGCCCAGGTGAAGATGCTCCGTACCCGGTTGTAGCAGCCTGCTGCTTGCCAGACTCATCTCTGCGAGGTAATGACAAAGGCAAGAGGCCATTTACCGTCCTTCTCACAGGGGACAGATGCAGCTTCCCATCTCTGCCTGCTGCCGGGAAGGGCTCTGCTCCCCGGCTCCCTCGAGAGCAAATCCTGCTCTGCAGGAGCATCCCAGCCAGCAGCAAGAGGCAAGGATGGYGCTGTGAGCTTCAAGTCAGAACAGTGTGTCACTGTGGGTCTTGTTCAAGAAAGATGCAGGACACGCTTTTTTATGTGGCAAAAAGAAGAAGAACCCAGTTTATTCATGCATCTCTTCATATAGAGTTTTAAAACATCCCCTATCTGTCCCCAGTTGATCAGTAACAAGTTGTCACCCTGTATTGATCAGTCACTCAATCCCCCTGTGTGTRTGTGCACAGAGAGTTGTTTGTGACATATTGTTTTCATTCTCCTCCCCAACGGTGTAAAAACAGTTTATACAGGTGGCTAGTGTTTTTCACAGTCCTAGAGTTCTTTCTCAGGGAAAGCAGGTTGTTTTCCACAGTCCTAGAGCTTTTCTGAAGGAAAAAAAGTTGTTTTTCACTGCAGCAGACTCTGTTCTCACTAAGAGCTGTCAGCTTTCTCACGGCTTCTGTCGGCTCAAGTCAGGGTTCAGTTTGTGAGGCCTCTGGGCTGCTGTTCCACCACCACACAGTGCAACACAGAAAAGATTCCCAGAAACCAGCAGGTCTGGGCTTTAACATCCCAAATAGAGTTTAACCTTCCTGCTCTAGCAGAATTTGTATTTATGGCTGAATATAGACTTTGAGCAGCACTCAAAAAACTGTACTGCTTGGTGCTTGCTTTCCATCCAGCTTCTTGCTGCTCTCCAGAGCCACTGGTGATTAAGCTCTACAGCCCCACAGAACCAGTGTCATTAAAGTAGCCTCTGCTTTAGGGAAGTGGTGCTTCTCAGATGCATCCTAGAGCAGCAAAGTGTTCTACGCTGCTGCAGCTCTGACCTCTCCCAGGAGCCCCATCTGCTGGCATGTGGGCCCGGCTGCCAGCCTAAAACCCTCCATGCTTCCCAAGGCATTTGGGGAGGATTTAAATCTTGCCAGCTCTCCCCTTTGCCTCTTCCAATGAATCTCAGTCTTAATCCACACCCCCCTCATAGCCAGAAACTTCCTTTAAAAAGCTGGAGGGGTTTTCAAAGGGGAATAATGAACCAGACGCTTTCCCGGTGTCTCTCTTTGTTTTTACAGCCCTGGGTCTCCCCTGAGGACAGAGAGTCCTTTGTACTGCATGGGGTCTCCTTACAAAAAGGGGCTTGTGAACAGAGCATCCTCCCATTGGGTACCACACCACATGGATTTTTTTCCCACCTGTCCTCCTAGGCATAGCCAGTGTCAAATCCCTTTCTGTGTGTGAGGGACCGAGCCAAAAACTTTAACCTTGGAGATGCATGGTGGATGTGTGCCAAATTRCTCAGTGCCATCCTGCTGCCCACCCTCAGTCTAGCTAGAAGGTAAACAAAGGGTTAACCTGGTTGTCATCATCTCCCCTGCCCAGCTGATATTTGGAGTGAAGCCACATTCCAGTTTAAAGACAGCTGATAATCGAATAAACTCTGCATCTTGAGTGAATTTAAAACCAAGACAGGAGCTCTCCCCATCAGAAGTCAATATGTTTCCTCTTGCAGGGATTTTTGTCCTGAGTTAATGCTGCAGCTGCTRCTTCCAGGGCATGAGTGCATGCTTGGGAGAAGTCAATTTTTGCCTGCCTTAAGGCTTTAAATTTAGGTCTCTATGCATAAAGGAGCTTCCTATTTCTATTTCCTGCTGAAGGTGAAATCTAGGGCTACAACCTCAAATGCCCTTAAAACCATTAAGCTTTAAGCAACTTACTGATGATGTGGTGTTGTCCAGAATCCTTGTCCAGGTAAAAAGGAAAGAAAGGTGGAGGGCTGCAAATACAGCTCAGGTGCCTTACTATGTTTAGATCATGGTGTGAATGGAGGAAACCAGTGTGATGTAGCTAATTGACCTCATGATAATTAAATATTGGATACTCTGCATGTACCCTTGCAATAAATCACTCCTAGTTTCAGGTGGGAAATTCTCTCATGGTCAATGTACAGATACACTGTGGACCTGGAGAAAGCTGTTTCCTGAAAAGTTGAGGTTGATGATTTATTGAGCTCTGTAAAATATATTTGCTTTGGTCCTTCTTTGTGTTCACTGTTCAATGATATTCAAACAAATGCCTTTGAGCCTGGGAACCAGCAGCTTTTTGGCACGTGTTCCTTTTGCAAATGGGGGCATTCACACCAGAAATGTGGTTCTACGATTTCATAGCCACGTGGTGGGTAAGAAGGGATGTGCCATGCAATCTGTGCCCCATCAGAAATACCTGGCACTGCTTCTGTTTCAAACTTCACTAAGCAAAATAATTGCATGGAGCTGTTTACTGTCAATCTGCTGCCTGCATGTTATTAATAGGAGAGATGGAGTGAATAATTAGGACTAATGATTAGAGAAAGTTGTCATCTGTTCATGAATAATTTGAAGAGAGGCAGTGTTCTACAATTAACTTATTGGCAAAAAAAATGATTTATTCCRTTTGGGAAATGTGTTCTCTATTATGCCAATACATAAGCACCCACACACTGGGCCAATGTTCAGACTTCAGCTTCCCCCAGCCCTGTTTTTGGCACTCAAGCTGGTGTGATGTGATTTCCAGGGATGCTGGGGTTCCCCTGCCCCACTGAACTTCCTTACCAGGCTTTGGAGTTGTGTGTCTTTAGGAAAGCAGGGATACCTTTCTAAAGTCCAAGTCATGGTCTGAGGATCCCAAAATGSTTTAGGTTGGAAGGGACCTTAAAGATCATATAGTTCCAAACCCTTGCCATAGTCAGGGACACCTTAGACTGGAGTGCTCCAAGCCCCATCCAGCCTGGCCTTGAMCACTTCCARGGATGAGGCATTACATTCATGGCTTCTCTGGGCAACCTGTGTCAGGGCCTCATCAYCCTCATAGTTAAGAATTTCTTCCTAATRTCTAGTCAAACCTGCCCTCTGTCAGTTGGAAGCCATTCCCYCTTGTCAAGTTATGACATGGTCTGGTAAAAGTCTCCATTTTTTTACGTCTCTTTTAGATATTGAAAAGCTGCAATAAGGTCTCCCCGGAGTTTGTCAGGCTGAGCAACCCCAATTCCCTCAGCCTTTCCTCAAAGAGGAGGCTGTGAGTGCACATCACCCACTGCTATCCCCAAGTGAGTGCACATCACCCACTGCTATCCCCAAATCCTTCTCTGTGAGGCTGCTCTCAATCTGGCTTTGAGCTCTTCTGTTGGATGCTGACAATCAGCTTGTGGCGATTGATGAATCTTGGTTTTCAGTAGCCTCACAAATTCTGGAAACTTACAGTGTGAGGGTGGAAAAATTAGCCAGCATGGGAAGACCAGGGAGCTGGGGCAGTTTACCAAGAGCAGACTGAGGAGAGGGTGTAGAAACAGGCTCCAAGTATATCAAAAACCACCCCAAAAGTAAAAAAACCTGTCTCTTGAGAAAAAGGAGAGAAGCTATTGGTTTAAACTGCAGCAAAAAAGTTACAAAAATTGGAGGAAACAGCTTTCTGCCAGTAAAATTAGTGAAGCACAAGGAGATATTGTGGGAGGTCCCTGTTCCTGGCAGAAGGATCCTCTGTGGGAAAGGCCAAATAAGGTTTGCCCTGTGAACTGGGGTGCCCTGCCTTTTCCTCTCCCACTGCTGGCTGTGAAGGTGCAGCCTTCCTCATGCAGCAGCTGTGCGGGATAATGTGTGGAAGTGGACCTTGGAGAATGGGAYGTTCAGACAGTGGGAGAGATCTGCAGAGGTGCAGGTGGGCACCAGGAGGCAGAATTCATTTTATCTAGCACCARGATTCATTTTATCTAGCTTCAGCCATCCAAAACTAGTTATGGCAGCAAAAGCTATTGTCCAGTGACAAAAGGACTGAATGAGCAGCTATGTGAGAGTTATCCATCCCATCTGTGCCAAATACCTGGGATAARTTAACTCCTGGATTGAACCATAATTTGTCTTTTCACTCACCAGAGAGGGAGCCTGGATGATTTTCTGGCTTTAAACAACAAAGTAAACCAACTAATCTGACAGATATGTGCTGTGTGTTCAACTTAAGCATCACAGAGATTCTCCATCAAACGACTCAGGTGAGGTTAGAACTCTGCTGAACCTGTAAAAGCCCTCTCTAGACTACATCAGGCTGACTGATGCCAATACACCAACCCTGTGCACCATTCCTTCTCCTCAACCACCTTCTGCCCACCAACGCTTTTTTTGTTGAGTCTGGCTCTCACCAAGTCTGAGGCTTGCTGAAAAAGATCATCCCACAAAAGTTCAAATGTTTAAATCCATTTGCTTCCAGACAGGAACCATACATGGGGTGCTCACTATCCCAAAAGCTGTAGAGCCAACTAATTTTGTGGTGGGAAAGCCTGCCAGCACGTTGAAGGCTGAGGGAATTCTGTGGAACATGTTCAGAAAGCCAATGATTGATTCATCATCAGTGGTGGAGAACTGATTTCAGGAATTATGCGTGCGCCAAGCTGAAGCGTGTCGAAGCCAGGGAAAAGGCATCCTTGAATTCAGGTCATCAGTCAGGGCTGGGAAATGCATGGAGGCCCTGGTACAGGAAAGCTGAACTTCCAGTGCGTGCTCAAGGCTAACTAACCTCCGTTAACGTCAACGGTGATAAAATTAAACATGAGGTCAAGATTTTGGATAAGAATGGTTTATGGCCTGGAGGCTTCCATGGATGAGAATGTYAGGCCAGCAAGCCAGGGCGTTCGATATTGATCAGCCTAATCAAGGAACTCCTGCGTAAGCTGCCACGTGAATCAGGGAATAATTGGGGATAACAGACACATCTGAGTAATTCGTGACCTACTGGCAGATGATTCATGCAGACAGGCAACATCCATCAGAGGCATTATTCCTTGCAAAGTACTTCTTGGAAGGCTTATGGGTCTGTGGGTGGCCCCACCTCCTCAGGGGGTTCATCAAGGCAGAAGCTGGGAGCGGGTGGGATTGTGGGGCTACCCCAGCACCCATTGCTGCATGGGGCAGAGCTTGTCCTTCGCCCATCAGCAGCCCAAGAGGGATCTTCAGGATTTTTGAGCTGTCTTTGAGAAGAAATGGATCGAGATGAAGTGGTTGTAACTGCAGACCCCATAACCTGTCCCTGTTCTGCCACACATCTCCCATGTAACCATGTTTAGATGTTCTTTATACCWTGCTTTCCCACCTGAAGCATCAGTGCATGTCTCTGCTTTCTGTTCCCTGTGTAGTCTGCAAGATCCATCAACTATATCAAGAGTCATCATGGAGCAATACCACATATACTGGAAAAAGTTTGTACCTCTGAAACTGGGAGTTAAAGACTCAAAACCTGGAGAAAACCAAGCATYGTCATCTCTGTTCACCACAAATCAGCTAGTTTTTGAGTAGGTGAATTCCAGGGACATGTTGCCATGGGATAAAAGACCTGCCTTGCCTCTCCAGCCTAGACAGACAACAATGCTGTGGTATTACAGCTGTATCTGTGTGAGGATTGTGGTTTGCCATGCTGTATCTGAGATTCTACATCAGACAGGGAAGAGTTTGAGTCTGACACTATCAAATTCCTGTTTGACAGTGAATCAGCAGTGCCTTTTGGGAGCTTCCTTTAGGTGCACTGTACCTTTGCTCCTCTTCATGGAGACCAGGTGATGCCAGGCAGTGCCAAGTGTTCCAGAAGCAGAAAGTTCCCATTCCATTTAGGAGATCTAGTCCAGCTGCTTCACCTGGCTTGAAGTCACAAAAGAGAGAGGGTGGTCCCAAGGCATTGGCAGATGGGGCAGAAAGTGTTATGGGGTGACAGGGCTTGGATGCAGCTGGAGAACCAGCACAGAGTCAGGGGACAAATCTTCCTGTGATCCCATCAGGAGATCTGCACTGGCTCCAAATGCCCAGGGAAATGGGCTCCAAAGCAATAATCTGTGGGACTGGTTCTTTGCCAGAAAGTCTTAAAATAATTGCAAATGTAGCTGCAACCAGAATCTATAAAAGACCAGTGAGGAGAAAGAGTGTCTGYGCTGTGTTTGCATGATCAGCATCAGGCCTGGAGATGCTAGAACAAGAAAGAGAAAGAAATCTCTTTTCTGCCATGGAAAACACACTAAGRGGAGACAGCATGTCAGGTTCCTGATGAAGTTTGGCTAGGGCCTCAGTAGTGCCAGGCTCTTGAAGAAGGTGTGAAAGGACTTGCAGGCATCCTGCTCATGCCCTCCTTTTGTGGGATGCCCCCAGACCAGGGGGATGGTACCAGCAGGATGAGCACCTTTCTYTTCCCCAGAGGGCTCCTGCTCTGCCTTGGAGATGGGAAGCAGCTGAGAGCAGGATGGAACTCTCCATCCTCACCTCATCACATGAGCGYGGACTTGACTTTTGTTAATTTCTCACAATTTTTGTGAATTGTTTGTACCATCATTGGTGCTCTGGAGCTTCCTGCATGGGGACTGTAGCCTGTCCCTGCTATCTGGCCTCTGTCTGCATGCTCGAGCATGGCAGGTAACCTCCTAGTGGCTCCCACTTAGCTATAAGAGTGGCTATAAAAAGAGCTTGACAAGATCAAATGCTAATAGAAAGGTTTTCCAAAGGTTGAAACTGATCTGCTTGAGGGCATTCGTGACTGGGAGATGCCAGAAGAAACCAAATAACCAGTTCATTGTGGAGTAAATAATTGGATTTTAAAATACTCTCCGGGAAAGAATTCCGGGCAGGATGGGGAGTGGGGGGAATACTGCACTRAGTGCTTGGAAAGCTGTTGCTCTTCTCAATCTTCACTTTGCTGCAACATGGATAAAGCATTGTCATTCAAAGCTGCAGATGACAAATGGGGGACTTTCTTCCCTGAATTTGTCTGAGGTGTGTGAAGCTTCCACATCTACAGCATCCAGCACCCATGGTGTCCATGGATGGTGTGGAAAGCCATGTCCCTTTGCTCATATCCTTTGTTGCCCTTATTTTTGTATAGGGGGGTCAGCAAGCAATTCCCTGGACCTTCAAAGGCTGAAGGTGCCTTGGTTGCAGCCCTGGGTATTGTCCCTTCCCACAGGGGAAAAAAGGTCTTACCAGCAGTAGGTAGGACCCAGTTGCAGCATGAAACATTCCCATCTCCTGGTGTGGAGTGGTTGTATGTCAGTATTGACTTCTGGAGGTTAGCTCAGTGCAATTCCACCCAAAATGACCTCTGCCTCCTTCTGAAATGAGGAGGAGGATGTCAGGGTTGCTCTTCCAGGTTAGGGATCGAGAGCTGTAGCACCAGCAGCAACTGGGAAGCCCCAAATGGCTCAGTCAAGCCCTGCCAGCATCCATGTCCTCATCCTGACTGATGTTGACTGTCCTTGTGAACAGCAGCCATGTCATTGGGTCTTCAGGGCTTTATCCTTGTGAGCACCTGGGCCCAACTATCCCAATGTTCAGTCTATGCTGGTGGACAAAGGCTCCCTCTTCAGTGACTTCTTTTTGCAGAATAGATGCTGAACCAAAAATGGTCTCAGCCCTGCTGACATCCACTGCAGCTGAGCCAGGCATCCTGTTTTGCAGTGAGTCTGTCTGTGGGGACACAGGACCACACAACCATGGTCACACAGCTCTTGGACCAGAGCTGACTCCTAACCAGTCATGTCTGAGCACAAATGTGGGCCTTGCCCCAAAAAAAGCCATGCAGCTGTGCTTTTGGGAAGAGCTGGCTCAGATCCTGCAGCCAAGCATCCTCAGGCTGCCTGGGGAGCAGAAATCYCCAGCTGTCCTGTGTGTGATCCCCACCTTTGTGCTCCCACTCCTTCTCCCCCCATTCCTCCTCTCCACTAATGCATCCAGCATATAAAGCTGAGGTTTCCAAAAGATCTCTGAACCCAAGGAGACACTGAGGAGATGGAAAGAGAGGGAAAGAGAAAGAGGCTTTTTGAATATTGAATTAAGGCTGTCTCCAGTATTATTGGATTCCCATAAGGAGGCAGCCAGGGAGCCCACTCCTTTAGTGTCCTATGAATATTTCATTGCTTGACTTAAGCTCAGTGAAGGGTGTTTCTTTGCACAAAACCATCTTTTTGGCTTGTGGGTTTCTCTCCAAGCTTGTGGTTATTGTCCCTGCTCTTACAGTGGCTATGAAATCAACCTGGCTTGTGGAGAGAGTCATCTGACACTACAGCAAGCTAAATTTGTCAAACCTGGGTGATCTTTTGGCACAATCTACCCAGGAATTTCCAGAAGGCAGCCAGACATGGCTCARAACATCTTGGTGGTTCACTGGGTCAGGCTGCACGAGTGCAGCAGCAGTGATGCTCAGTGCCTGTGTCCCATMCAACCATGGTGACACTGAAGGAGGTGCATGGTCAGGGGGCTCATTTCACCCCATTTCAATCTATCAGGTTGGCAGCAGAAGTGGGGAAATAAGTTGTGCTGCCTGGTACCCCCTTGTAGGCACTGGCCTGAAGGGTCTGGGTCTGCCTTTGTTCCCCAAATTTCAGGTGCTTACCAAGAGCTCCTCTAGGTATTCCAAACCATTAATTCCTCAGGCTGGAAATCTTTCCAAAATGTGCCCTTTCACAACAATTTGTGGGCATCCTGCTTTCAGGCAGGCTGCAAACCACATTCACCAACGCAATGGAGAATCCTGACATAAGCATCAGTTGCCCACTCTGCACAGATGAAAATGGTCTCAAATACTGTGAAAACACCTAATTTTCCCTCTCCAGGACTGTTTTCTGGAAGTGCTGCTGCCCTACTCCTACCACCCTGTGCTTGTCCTCCATGAGCCAGGAACTTCCTTTTATATTAGCCAGCCTGCTCAGASATGGCAGTGGCAAGGAGCCTTTTCCTTCTTTATTAGATGAGCTCAGAGCTGTCCCATCCACAGCCTTTAGCACYTCTCCTTGCTCTGCCAGGTGCCACAGATCTAGAGTGATTCAGTCTGGAGGTGGTTGGCTAATTCCATTGCTTCTCCTTTTTTTTTTTGTCTTCCCTCTCTCCCTTCCCCCTCAGTCTACAAATCCTCTTCAAAGAGGGAAATTAACGAAAAT
This sequence comes from Cardinalis cardinalis, assembly GCA_014549065.1. Taxonomy (NCBI): domain Eukaryota; kingdom Metazoa; phylum Chordata; class Aves; order Passeriformes; family Cardinalidae; genus Cardinalis; species Cardinalis cardinalis. Next base: position 682,126 of record JACDOX010000108.1, read on the forward strand.
TAATTGTTTTCTTGTAGACAGGGTAGATAACACTGCTTGTTACTGAGATTGCCCAATACTTCCCATTATGGGGCTGTGTTTCCCATTACTTAGAACAGTGCCAAAACACAGACATTTAGGCAGAAATTGTCTCTCAGGGATTTGCCTYAACCTGAATTTCTGTGAAATATTTCAGCCAAACTGGGTCAGTTTTTTCTGAGAGAGAAGCCATGGGAAAGCCATTTGGTTTGCCTGTGGCCAAAYACTCTTCCTGAACTTCCTTGGGAAAATTCTTTCACCCTGTGCTTCACCTGAAGAGGTGAAATTTGGTGAGAGAATCCCCTCTTGGGATGGGGAGCTGCAAACCCTTCCTGGTTTCCTTAGAAGGACACTGTGCCTTGTGCAGTTTATTTAAGCTTCTAGAATTAATTTTTTTAGTTTATCGTTTCTGCAGTGGTTGCACTGACCAAGAGGTGCCCACCACATGGTGGGCAGCCCCACTGCCATCCTCCCTGAGCCATGTCTTCTGCAGGGTGGAGACCCTCCATGTCTCCTGCATGACTGAGTCTCAGCACTCTCCAATCCATGGCTGTGGGACTGAACAGTCCCCACAGAACCCAGAACAGCAGCAGACAGTGGGACAGAGAGCACAAATCCCACTTCTCCTTGCTGGGCACCTGCCTGCTGCATACAAGGAGCTTCAGCTTATCACAACTGTTTGTCCCTGAGGAAAGATGAGAAGGGAGGTGACAACACATTTTATGAGCAGATTTCTGATGACCATAGATCATAGAACCACAGACTGGTTTGGTTTTGAAGGGACCTTTAAAGACCATCTTGTTACAACACCCCTGCTGAGGGCAGGGACACTTTCCTCTAAACCCAGTTGCTCCAAGSCCCGTCCAACTCGGCCTTCAACACTTCCAGGGCTTTAACATCCTCAAGGTGATACACTTTCTACAAGGTTTGGAACCTCTCTTCCCCATGAGGCAGGAGGGCAGCACCCCTGAGCCCCTCTGCAACATCCCAGGTGTGGTGGTGTTCGCAGGGCTCCAGGATGAAGGAAGGGACGAGAATCTTGACTCCATGTTTCAGAAGGCTTTATGATTTATTATTTTATGATATATATTATATTAAGAGAAAATGATATACTAAAACTATACTAAAAGAATAGAAGAAAGGATTTCATCAGAAGGCTAGCAAGGAAAGGAATGGAATGATAATAAAATCTTGTGACTGACCAGAGAGTCCGAGCCAGCTGACTGTGACTGGCCMTTAATTAAAAACAACCACATGAGACCAATCACAGATGCACCTGTTTCATTCCACAGCAGCAGATAATCATTGCTTACATTTMGTCTCTGAGGCCTCTCAGCTTCTCAGGAGAAAAATCTTAGCAAAAGGATTTTTCACAAAATGTGTCTGTGACACCCAGGCAGGGACAGTGGGGAGCCAGGGTGCAGCTGCCACTGCTGGTTACCCATGTGGCACAGGAGCAGAGCGATCTTTTCATCACAGATGGGAAGATGATGCCCCAGGACCACACCCCTGGTCCCCTTTTGCCATTTAATCAGGAGAATCAAGAAGTTCTCTGGGTCAACTGTGCTTGTTGCACACTGAGGCCACAAGGTCCATGGCAAGCCTGGTGGCACATCCAGTCCTGGTTACAACCACAAGTCCCTTCAGTGCCCACCTTGGTTCTGCCCATCCTGGGAGGGTGACACCAGGTGGCTCAGTCCTGGTTACAACCACAARTCCCTTCAGTGCCCACCTTGGTTCTGGCCATCCTGGGCTGTAACTTTCTGGCAGGGTGACGCCAGGTGGCTCTGGTTGACGTCAATGGAATTGCGTTGACGCTGCTGAAAGCCAGCCCCAGCAGAGCCCTCTTGGAGCACACGGAGCCTTTTGGCATGCATTAGGGTGGGTAAGATGCATTGCTCAGCCCCTAGCTAGGACACATAGATAAGGATAATGGATGGATGCCCAAAGAGCAGCCATGCTTTAGGCAGATGAATAAATCATTTTGATTGTTCCTATATAAACAGGAGGTACTGGGAGGACTCAGCTTTCCGGGCAGGGTGAGTCCAATTGAAGCCCTATGATTGTGTTTAAGGATCTCAAACCCATTCAAAATGGACATTGTTAATAGAGGAAACCCCACGTATAGTGCTCCTGTGACAGAGTCATTGTCACTCAGGGCTTGGCTGAGAGCCCCAGTCGCTCTGGTCCATCCTGAGATAACCTGTCCCTGTGACACCTTTCCTGGGGAAGAAGAGGTGCCCAGGAGGGGCAGTGTCCTCTTGCTGAGAAAGGCTGTCTGCAAGGCCTGCCTACCAGCTGCCTGCCTGTCTGCACCAACCACAGACCCCCAGCTATCCCAGGAACAGGAGGGGTCTTCAGGAGGCTTTCCAGTGTGTGAAGTGCCCTTAATTTCAAAGGATGCTCAGCTCTGGCATCTCCAGCATCTCAGTATGGAGTGGTGGAGTGATATGGGTCAATATGAGGGACATACCTCCAGCACCTGGAGATGGGGCCATGGGGTGTTACAGGGCCACTACCAGGGCCATTACATCTCCAGCCTGGCCTCTTCATGCTGCTGAGCGTTTATAGCAGCCCATGTGCTCAGTGGGATGGCAACCCCTAGGCTCTCAGGCTGTGACGTGGGGACATCTTTCCCACCCAGAGCAGTGGACAGTGTGTGCCTGGTTTCAGTATTTTTGGTACAGGAGTTGTGGCTGTTCCCGTGGGTGTTCTGACTGTGTTGGGATCCCTGCTGAGCACTTGTGGAAATGCTACAGGGGCTGCAGATCAGACAGGAGGAGATSTCCAGCCTGTGCAGGGATGGGGCAAGCTCTCAGGGCCCATCCAGGGCCAGGGCCAGCCCACGACCTGCTGTAAGAGGAGCACCTGGTGTGTTGCCACTGCAAGGGCTGTGCCCACACTGAGAAGCTGGCCTGTCCCCCTGCAGATATCCTCGCATGCCCTGCACTAGGTTGGGAAAATCTTTCGGTACCCATTGACACCCCACACATCTGTGTCTTCCTTGSCTATGCCCAAGTGAGTGTGGCTTCATTGGGAACTCCCTCTGAGCCTCCACCCCCAAATAACTGAGMTGTGGGGCTGGCTCATGGGGCTGGGCTGCCCTGGCTGCTCTCCCAGGCCAAACCACAAGGACCAGCAATTGGACTCATCTCAATTACACTTCACTCACAGCACCAGCTGCCAGTTCATCCTCAGCACCCAGCTCCAGAGATGCTTCTMACCTCCCTCTGAGGGCTGAAGCAAGCCCTGAGAGACTCCAGGAGCCAGCCAGTGGTSTCTATCTTCTGATCCTTTATTCTCACCATCCCTTTTATTTGCCCTCAGCAACACAGCAAGCCAGGATGATGCTTCAGCCATTCCCTCCTAGAGCAGTTGGGGTCCTGGATGCAATTCTGCTCCTGTACCAAAAACTGATTCAATCCCTTCCCACCAGGCAATCCCTCTTTCTCTGTCTGCTTGCTGCCTTAATATCCCTCTGATCAATCTCAGACGGATCCAGTAACATGGAATGGCAGATGGGGAACAGAGCATGAATATTAATTAACAACGAATTCCAAACAGAGGACTTTAATTACATTAAGAGYGCAGGCTCAGAGGCAGTGACTTACTTCCTGCTGTAAATCTGTTGACAGGTCATTTGCCACRGTGGTGTCAGTGCTCCTTAATGAATGAATATACACATTTCTAGTGCTGGTGTATGGGAGAAATAGGGTCTTGTTTCCAAAAGTGGCAACACAAGCCTGCACACCAGCGAGAAGGCTTTGCTCACGGGGAGGATTCCGGGAAATAATGATTAGTGTAATTACCTGGTAATCACACACCAGCAGCTCTGCTAGTGGGGATGGAAATCCCCAGCATGAGCCAGACCTGCTGCTTTGTCATTTGTGGTCTGGTCACTGGGGGGAGACCAAGAACCGCAGCACCTTCTCCGGGGCCGGTGGGTGCCGGGTCCCGGCCGCGCCCGGGGTTCCCTGCACGCCGCTCCCACSGCAGCCTCGTGGTGGGATGCGGACACATCTGAGCCTCCAGCGCTCGTGGTGCTTTGGCAGTAATCAGTCCTGTGAGGGCAGCGGGTTAGCCGGGAAACCCATCTGGTCAGGATGCCCTCTCAGCCCAGGGCCAGCGGCAGGCTGGAAAAGCATGTCTTCCCCAGCACGGCAAAAATACAGCCAATGCTGAATAGCTTCTGTACCGGCAAAAGGGTCTTTTTGTTTTAATCCTTCCAACTGGCCTGGGGCAGCAATGCTGCCAAATAGCCTCTTACAGGACAGCTCTCTCTGTACTCAGGGATTCTGCTGGATGAGTTTGATCTGAGGTTTTTTCACAGAAAACCAGCTTGAACTAAGAGGGTTGCATGAGTGCGGGCATGCCAATATCCCAGCAAAATGAGGCTTTAGCTTTATCTTCTCAGCTGCCCTCAGTCAGTGCAGCAGCACGTTCCTGCACAGTCCKGGTGGCAATAATGGAGAGCTGTGCTCTGGCCAGGAACAGCACAAAGCTACAGACCCCGTGGGGCACTGGGTGATGCTCAAGGGACTCCTGCATCCCTGCGCTCCTCCTGCTTGGCCTAGTGCCCCCAGGCCCAGCTGGGAAGCAGTGTGGGACATGGCATGCTTCCAGACTCTCCACGGCCCTAGAGAAGGCAAGGAGGGAAATGATCACTGTGGGTGATGGTGGTAGAGCTGCAGCAATGGGCTGCAAGAAGGAGACAATGTGGGATCTTGACTGCACAGCCACACTGAGCTGCAGGGGACCCTCCAGCAGCAGATTCAGGAGCTGGAGGCTTGCACAGGGAGGACATGGCACGAACAGCCTCTCCTCTTCATCTTTAACAGGAAAGACCTTGCCCAGTAGGTTTGCATCCCAAGTGATAGAKTCCTGATTTTGGTGGCTCTGCCAAGACTGGGATTCCTGCATTTTTCCTGTTCTTGCCAGCACAGTGAGTCTGGCAGAAGCTGGAAGTGCTGCTGGCCAGCTCTGCCAGTGGCGCGAAAGGGAGGTCAGAGATGGCTTTGAGTMACCTTTCTTAACCAGGGATCACTCRTGCCTTTACAGCTCCAAAAGAAGTCATAGAAATGGTTGAGAGGAAAATCTGACCTAGGGATAAAGATAAAACAGTTAATTAGCTCTGACTGAGCTGAGATGAAGACTATGAGAGCAGGCTACAAAAATCCAATGGGTTTTAGCACCAAGGAAGGTTCTGATTTGAAGGGGTGGTCCTTGCCAGCAAGATCTTGCCCTGACCAAGACTTTCACACCTGTGGTTTGCCCTCTTCTGCTCAACATCTGTGGTGAGCACTCTGGATTGAGAAGGTTTTAAGGTGGCACTGGGGYTAAGATTGGGTAAAAAATGCCACAAACATCTTGGGAGCAAAACATTAAACATCCTTAGAAGGTGTCTCCGTGCTTGAGGTGGGCCACAGAGGTGGACCATCATCACACCACCATTGATAGAGACACTGAAGGGCTCAGGAGCACAAAACCAAMGATTCAAGGGCTTCAGCTAACTGGCACAGGAGGCACAACGTGGCAGGACACATTCCAGTGCAAGTCTTATGGGAAATGAACATCCTACATAAAAACTAAAAAGCAGCTGAAAACTTGCTGGATAGTGGGTGGTGGTGCCAGAGTTCATCTCTTGCTCTTTTTCCTTGTCCAATAAAAACCAGTAGGTGTCATATCCCCAGCCTGGGATAACCACTTTTTTCTCTTGCTTGAGAAGAATGTGTGTGTGTATGTGCTYATCTTTTCCTCCACATTTTAACCAGGGTTCCAGCCTGCCCCAAGGTGGGACATGAATGGCCTGAGTGGCAGGTCCACAGCACAGTTGTGAGCTGGAGGCTGTGAGCTTCCTTGGCAGCTGGCACGTGGCTCCATCCCCTTCTCTCCCCTGCCTGTGGCTCTTCTGGAAAGTCTATTTTTATTTGTCTGTTCTAAAAATGAATGGGGAAGGCAGAGGTGTTTCCTTGTTGTGATGAACTTGTCCAAACCCCAGATACTTAAAACCCTGCTGGCCAGCTTTTAAGAGCTGAGTCTGGCTCTTCTGTGCTTCTTTTTGTTGCTCACTGCCAAATGACAAAGCAGGTTCTCTGCAGGATAGAGGATGTCCCAATGACAGTGAGTTTTGGTTCAACAATAAGGTGGCACCTGATTCACAGTACCAAAAATCCTGTTTTACCTTGAGGTAGAAGTTAAATGCAGCCCCTTTGCCTCCATCCCAGCCACTGTGCTCGTTTATTTCTGCTCCTTTCCTGCTTCCTGCAGCTGTTCCCTGGCTGGGGTCAGATGAGAGATCTTAAAATGTGAATTTTGAGGAACTGCTGAGCTTTGCATCTGCTCTGAGGTGGCACAAGCCATTTCTGCCTTCCTTCGTCCTTCAGATACCAGTGCCAGATTAAATGTTCACTTCRTGCCTTATCAGCTGGCTCTAGCAAATGGCTTTTCTGTCTGGGTGACACATGGAAAGTGTCTAAAATTCAGGAGCAGGGTGAAGGCTATCAGGAGATGGTGGAGCTTTGCACAGGTAATTGCTCTGACCCTCCTGCAGGGGAAGTCGTGCTCGATAAGGAAGTGATGCTATCGTGTGAGCAGCATTTCCAACGGGAATTGACGAGCAGATGTTGGCGTGGGCACACRGGTGATGAAAATGCAGCAAGATTGTGTCATTATTCCACCTGGCCACCAGAGCTGCCATGACTGTGTAGTGCTCTCCTGGAGCTCTGCCAGCAGACTGGGCTCTGCTGGGGTGGGATTCTGGAAGTCTGAGCGGGTCCCTGGTGTGTTTGTACCAACATGCTTCTCCCTTTGGAGCCTGCASAGCTCCTCTGGGATCCTGCCTCTGCTGCAGGCATCTCTTGGCAAAGCACTTCCCACTGAGCTGGGGTAGAGCTGTGCTTGGACTATCCTGACTTAACAGGGCTGAAACTCCCCAATAACAGCAGCAGAATGGAAGTGAGAAGCTAGATTCCATTTTCCCCCTGCTTTTTCATGTATGCTTTTCCTCCTTGGCTGCTGGAAGGGCTACATTACATAAAGGCAGATCCTCTCCCTGCCTTTTGTCAGCAGTTGGAAAAATTTTCAATATCTGAGACACCCTGTCTGGCAAAGGTCATGCCCTGTTCTCTAGCAGATCCTAATTTAGCACCTGCAAGTTCTTGGTGAAGTGTGAAACTTCAGGATGGAGGAAGATCCTTGGAGGCTGTTGTGCAGGGAATGTCTTCCCTATGCGGAGATGTGAGTGAACTGCTGAGCATCTTCACCATCCTCACCTCCCAACTGGAAGCAAATAGTTTTTACTGGAAGCTTGCAAGAGCTGTCCAAAGCACAGCTCTGCTGCAGCTCAGGGCTCCAGCAGGATGTCCAAGGCTGCTCTGAAATTGCTGCAGCTGATGGTGATGCAATGAACCAGCTTCCAAGCACCTCAGCTGATGCTCCAATGACTGCCTGGCTAGTTGGCTTCCTCCATGGACACCCTGCATTCCTGCTACCCTGGGCAATCCACAGGCTGTGGAGCAGAGGGGAGGAGGCAGGTGTGAGGGGTGAGGATGAGGCAGCAGACATATCCTTTGCTGTTATTTAAATTCATTCCTTGGCTCCATTGCCAGAGGAGTTGAGGTCATGTATGTGGCTCGTTAAAAGCCTTGAGGCAGGTACAGCTGAATTCAGCAGAGGAACTGTTGTCACCAAACTCATGGGACTGAACAGCACAGGGAAACCTCACTGGGTGTTGCAGGGTGAGGGGAACCCAGCCCCCCAGGCCATGGAGAATCCAGGGGAGTGCCTGTGGGAGGTCTCTGGGATTGACTCTCATCCTTTACATGAAGCGTCCATCTGCCAGGCACAAACACACAGGGGACAGGACTTTTGACAACGGCATCTAGTGACAGGACAAGGGAGATGACTTCTAAGTGAAAGAGAGTAGGTTTTGACTTAGGTATTAGGAAGAAATTCTTCCCTGTGAGTGTGGGSAGGCCCTGGCACAGGGTGCCCAGAGAAGCTGTGGCTGCCCCTGGATCCCTGGMAGTGTCCAAAGCCAGGTCAGACAGGGCTTGGAGCAGCCTGGGACAGTGGAAGGTGTCCCTGCCCATGACAAGAGGGTGGAACTAAATGATCTTTASAGTCTCTTCCAATCCAAACYGTCCTGTGATCCTTTGATTGCATGGCTCTGGAGCTTTGCTGCTGGATTTTCGGTGTGTGACTGTGGACTCCTACCGGCGCTGGCAGCAGACAGTGCTGCACACCAGGGCTTATCTCCAGACCCACCAGAAGCAGGAAACTCAGCGAGTTCCCAAACAAACCTCTGGTGCGGGAGGCCAGCGTCTCTGACCTCCGGGGGTCCTGAGTGTTTGAACAGCCTCCTAATCTGCTTGGGAAAAGCAGGAGAGCTGGGGAGGGAGAGGAGGGAGGGCTGGGGCTGTGCCCTGAGCGGGGCCGGCTCTTGCTCGTGGCTTTGATTGCTCAGGCTTGCTGTCTCAGGCTTGCAGGATTTGGCTGCCTGGCCGTGAACAAAAAAGCTGGATTCTCCCCGAGCCTTTATTCCCATGTCAAGATCACTGGTGGTTTCCCGAGGAGGAGTGGAGGGAGAGGAAGGCTTTTGTTGATGGTTTTTGACAGGCGTGGGGAAAAGCAAGGCTCAGCCTCTGCTCCAGCTAAATCCTAGAATCATGGAATAKTTTGGGCTGGAAGGGTCCTTTAAAGGTCATCTTGTCCATTCCCYCTGCAGTGCACCCCACAGCTGCCCCTCACCTTCCCCCAGTGTGGGCTGAACCAGCCCTGGGTACCTCACTCCTGTGCTGGGGCCACCCCAGAGCCCTCCCTCACTTTGATGGGGCTCCCCCATTCCCCTGCCTCCTTCCAGGGGCTCCTGGCCCCCTGCTCCTTCCCAGCATCATCAGCCTGTCTTATCCAGTCCCCACCCCAAATAGCCCTGACTGCAGAGACTGAGAGCCCAGAGGTTCCAAAGAACAGGGACATGCCAGCAAGGACAATGAGTGAGGAAGGGCTGAGGAATAACCAGGCAAAGTGACCCTCTGACACCCCTCTGCCCTCCTTCTTCCTCCCACCCAGCATCCTTTTACTGCTCCTGAACATCATTAGCAGATTTGAACTGCAGTGGCACCCTGCCTCCAAGGATCATCTCCATGGAAGATGCCAGGGCTGTTGCATTCCTTAGCCAAGAGGGCCTGGCTCTGAGCTGGGATCTCTAACAGATGCCCACTCTGCTTCCCTGAGCCACAGAAAACATGCTGAGGGCACAYTGCCACTAGCTGGTCACCCTGGAATCCCCACCTTATCCACAAGACAATCTTCTCTTCACAGGTGCACAGGCAGTGAAATCATCTCAGTGGTCAGTTAATTGTGGGACTTTTTTTGTTTATTTTTGTGAGGGTTTTTTTTGGTTTTTTGGGGTTTTTGTTTTGGGTTTTTTGTTTTTGTTTTTGTTTTTTAAAGCAAATTATTTAAAAAAATTACCCAAATGACAGGGATTGACTCCGCAGCCCACAGTGGTGCTGGGATGGGAACAGCATCCCAGCATGTCTCTACCCCCGATGCTGAGCCAGCCCAGTGATGTGCCCTCATTGTCCTGCCATCCTCATCCTCACCAGCCCCACATTGGCTGGGATTGCCAGGGGAATCTGCCTGGGTGGAGAGTGCTCAGGAGCCAACATGAGATAATGATTCATAGTCTCAGCTTCCTGCTCCAGTGGTTCCTAAATCCGGACAGACTCAGGCTTGGACAGGCAGAGCAGGGGAAGACAGGGGCTTTGCAGCTCCTGGTGCATCCCAACCCTGCAGACAGCAGAGCTATTTGTTTGTGGGTGTCATTCTGTCAAGGGAGCAGCTTAGCCCAAGCCAGAGCCTATATATAGAGCCCCTGTCTGGTGCACTTCTGGAGGGTTTTGTTGCTTTGGTGCTGGATTCATCCCAGCTAGGCTGTCCCTTAGGAGGCAGTGCTGCTAAACCTCTTGGATGGCAGCAGAGGGTCTCGCTTCTCTGGAGTACCTGGGGGAGAATGTTGTGTGGCAAGATCACAAACAGCCTCTTAATAAAGTCACCACCATTCAAAATTAGCCATCCCAAGGGATCCTCTCTTATCAGGCCCTGGTAGACAGAGCTATCAGGAGCCTGGTTCATTCCTGAACGAATACTCACTGTGAGTAGTGCTTGCTGGCATTGGCCCCAGGACAACACTTGCAGGGCCACCTCTCCAGTGCCAGGCCCTGAGCAGGGCTGTCTCCGTGCCCCCACTGCCAGTGGATGGGCTCTGGGGCAGGGGGTGCAGGCAGGAGAGCTGCAGACCCCTCCTCAGCACCTCCCCACGAGCCATGGGTGTTGGTGTTGTGCTTGGATGTGGTTCRCACCACAAATGTCCTCGGGAGTTGCTGGAGCAGCTTTGCATGAGCCATCCTTGCTCTGCCTGGCCTTGTTGGCTCCCCTGTGTCCTCCCTTCCTCCTCACACCCTGCCAGCCCAGCCCTCACCTCTCTGTGTGCTCACACCCACCTTCCTCCTTCCCGGGCAGCAGGAGATGCACTGTGCTCACCCCTCCTAACCCTCAGATTTCCCAGCTCTGTATTTTTCTATCTCCCCCTGACTAAAGGCACCAGCCCCCCAGCCTCATTCCCATCACCCTCCCACCTTGAGAAGACAAAAAACCCGCCCAGCCCCAGCCCCACACAGCCAGCTCCTGCCGTTTATTCTTAAATCCCTTCCCTCCTGCCTTGCTGGTTTGAAAGGCTGTACCCTGGAATGGGCCTCCCAGCTTTCGCTGGCAACCCTGCTTCACACTGACCGCCACAGATAGTGTTTGGGAGTGAAAAAAAATTATATATAAAATAATAATAACGAAAAGGAAGCACGAGAAAGCTTCTCATCTCACTGAATCTCCTTGCTGAAGTTTTGCTAGTCTCCTATGCCATGTGCTGGTGTGAGGGAGTCTTGGGATCCAAGAGGAAACTTTGGGGGTTTGTTTTCTCACCTGCATGCCTTGAGAAACTCTCCCTAGCAGCGCTAGTGMTGTACCCTCTGGCAGAGGGTGGGTGAGATGCTTCTCACACTGCTGCCCACTCCCTTGGTGCATTCATAGGGGTTTTTTTGGTTTTTGGATGTGGTTCGCTCAGACAAGGCACCTCCACCCCACCTTTYTGCACGTGTCATTGTTCAGGAAAGGAAAAAAATAATAAAAACAAGAAAAAGCTGAAAAACCTCTTGCCGAGGAGAGACCCCGAGTCCTGGGGCAGGGCTAAGGGAGGCTGTCCCCTCCTTTCAGCTTCTTTTCCTCCCCTCTAGGTGACGGAGACGGAGGATGGAGGCGAGGTGGGAGCTACAGCAGGAGAAAACACGGGCAGGGACAGGGCAGGTGCCGTCCCAAAGCCCCGAGGGCGGGAAGGGGGCGCGGAGGGGACCCAGCGCCCGGAGGGTTGTGTCTCCTCCGCATCCCCTCCCCGCCAGCATCCTGGGCAGCGCCCGGGAGGGCGGAGGGAAGGGAGGGCGATGCTCCGCTCGGGGTTTATTAGATTGGACATAATCATCTTTAAATAAGGGCAGCCCCCCCTCCACACCCCTCCTCGAGGTGGGGGTGGGGAGCGGAGCGCCTCGGGGCTTTCTAGATAAGGGCGACTAACGCATCCCCCGCTCCCGCAGGCAGCGCCGGGCAGCGCCGGGAGCCACGCCGGGTCCGCCGTGCCCCGGGAGCCCCGGCTGCGGGCAGAGAGGGGGTCCCCGCCGCCGTGCTCTCGCCTTCCTTCTCCTCCTCCTCTTCCTCCTCCTCCTCCTCCTCTCGCAGGAGCAGAAGGGAGGAGAGCGGTGCCGGGGAAAAGTTGGGGGCAGCGGCTGCGGCGGGGGGCGGGGGACTGTGCCCCGGCGCTGCCGCCCGCCGCCCCCCTGAACACCCCCATTTCCCCCGCGGCCACTCGCCCCGCACCTCCCAGCCCCCAAACTTCGTTCCCAAGGAGGATGCTGCGCGGCGGAGCCCCCCTGGCCGCGCTGCTGCTGGCGGCGCTCAGCCTGGCCCGCGGGGAGCCCCCGGCGGTGCCGGGCTGCGGGATGGAGGCTCCGAGCCGCCGCGCCGCGCCCCCGCATCACCCGCACGGGCTGTACCCGCACGGGCCCGCCGCGCACGGCGCGCTCGGAGCCGCATCCCCGCGGGGCCGCAGACCGCGGGGAGCCAGGGCAGGAGGAGGAGAAGAGCCGGAGGGCCGGGGCCGGAGCCGGGGGGAGAGGCGGCGGGGCCGGGAGCCGCAGGTGCCGGACCCTCCCCGGGAGCGGCCGCTGCCCGCCCTGTACTTCTCGGGCGGCCGGGAGCAGCTGGCGGCGCGGGCGGAGGCGCTGCCCGCGGTCCCGCGGGAGGAGTTCACCCTGGAGCTGTGGGTGAAGGCGGAGGGCGGACAGAACAACCCGGCCATCATCGCAGGTAAAGCCCGGCAGGGAGGGATGGGGACCCGGCACCCCCCGACCCTCCGCAAACATCCGCACGGGGCACTCCCCGGCTGCCCCGCTCTGGCAGGTGACACCCCGCGCCCGCACCCGCGCTGTCAGCACCGCGGGCGTGGAATATTCCTCCTTCCCTTGAGACCAAACCCTAAACCATCCCCTCCCCTCTGTTCCCACCCGCCCCGTCCTCCCAGCCCGCCCCCCTTCCCCCGCCCCCCCATCCCGCCCCGACTCCATCTGGATTTTCCGTCTCCCCTCGCCGGGAGCTGGAATGTCCCTGTGGGTGACACGCTCCCCCCGATTCTCCTCCCTTGCCCGCAGCCCACCAGCCAGTCCGCCCTGCTCGGGGCTCCGGGCACACGGAGCGTTCCGGGGCTCCCCGGGGCGGTGGCCGCACGGTGGCAGCCAAGCCGCGCTCACCGCCCCATCCCCGCCCGGGCTGCGGCCCCGAGCGCCCTGCGGAACCGCTGCGGGGCAGGGGGCGGCCCCGGGGCTTGTTCTACCCATAACTGACCCCTCCAGAGCTTGCTGAGAAACCGCCAAGGGATGAACGAGTCCCATGAGGAGCATCTGAGGGAGCTGGGGGGGCTCAGCCTGGAGAAAAGGAGGSTCAAGGGGGGACCGTGTTGCTCTCCACAACTACCTGGAAGGAGGGTGTAGTGGTTGTCTGTCTYTTCTGAGTAACAAGTGATGGGACAAGAGGAAATTACCATGAATGCTGCCAAGAGACTTTTATACTGAATGCTAAGAAAAATTTCTTCTCTGAAAGAGTTGTCGTGCACTGGAACAGGCTGCCCAGGGAAGTGGTGGAATCACCATGCCTGGAATTGTTAACAAATGTATAGATGTAGCGCCTAGGGACATGGTTTGTTTGGGCTTGGCAGTGCTGGGTTAACTGCTGGAGTTGATCTTAAAGGGTTTTTTCCAACCTTAATGATCCTGTGATGGAGAAGCTGAGGAGAGAGAAGACTGGCACACAGGCACAGAGCAGGGCAGATGCCACCTCCTGCAGTGGTGCTTCATTCAGCTGTGCCAGGATGGGTGTTTGTGTCTGGGTACAAGCTCACAGGGCAGTGCAGGCATGCTAGGAAGGGCTGGGGACAGATGGCAGTGCCACAATATCTGGGGTCCCCACAGTGCAGGCTCCTGTGCTGCCCCAGCCAAGCTGACTGGGGAATCCCTCTCTCTATCCTAACTCTCCCTTGACTTGTGATCATTCCACTAAACCTCTCTCTGCTTTGCCTGGTCCCTTTCATTGATTTATCTCCTCAGTTTTATGGCAAAAACCACACCTGCGCTGTGCAGGAGGTAGGAGGGACGAGCTGGAGTCTGTGGCAGAGCGGAAAAACAGCCCTGTACAAGGAAACTACCGAACTCCCTAGCATCCACCCCTCTGTCTGCCTTCCCTTCGGCATCCTGGATGCCCCCCTGCTGGCAGGCAGCACCTTGGGATGCATGGAGCACAGTTCCCAGTTATCACAGCAGCAGCACAGCTGTTTGCATCTGGAGGTCTGGCCTGCAGGTGCTGGGGTTTGAATTTCCCAGCTAGYCAGCAGAGTTTTTTTATTACTATTTTTTATTCTCTATTTTTTAATTTCCTTCTGGAGGGTGGGACAGTCGTCAGTGCTGAAAGCACCACCCGTGAGCGCTGGCATTCACTCCAGTAATATCCCYCAGCTTCCCTGCTCCAGGGCTTGAGTCAGCCCCAGGCACCTCCGGCTCTCTGAGTCACTGCTCACTCCCCACTGGCTCCCTGCACTGGGGACCAAGGGGCTGGGAGTGGGTGGCCAAAGGGGGCCAGCCCAGTGCTGCTGGCATTCTGTGTGAGCAGGTGACAGAAGCAGCTGCCAGCCCTCAGCAGGTGCTGATTCTGCTTCTGATCTGCTGCTCCTGCTCTGTCAAAGGAGAGGCCACTGAGCATGGGGTCATCCAGAGGTGGGGAGGAGCTGGAGAGGCTCCAAGTGTCCATGTGTGAAGGAAGGCAGGAGGAAAGCAGGGCAGAGCTGAGCTCTCCCAGCATCAGTGCCTGGGAAGTATGGGCARGCTAAGCAGCTCTGATCATGGAAAGCAGGCTGTCCTGTCAGCTGGTGTGGCTGCTGCTTGGATTGAAGGCTCAGGAGTCACTGTTTTTTTTTCCCCTAGATGCCACATTTTGTCTCAGGGCCACCCTGAATTGTAACGGGATAGAATATAAGAAAATGAAGATAGTGTAGAAAGTAATCTTACCCCTAAGGAGTTTCAGCTGGGTCAATTATCAAAGGTTAGGAGCAGGCCTGACTTTAACAGGCCACAGCTGTGACCAATGAGAAGATGAGAGTTATAAAAGAGTGGTTGCCTGGTTGAGAAGGGAGCTGGAGTCAGTTGGCTGCTTTGTGAGGAAGAAAGAGTTAGGGCTCTGAGGAGCTGCCCACGAGAAACACCAAGGAGGTATGAAACTCTTGTGATAAGGTGACAACAGTATGGAACCCCTGCAATAAGATAACACTGGATGGGGCTGTTCATCCTTCTTAGTCACTCCTTCATGGGGGGATTTCTGCTGGGGTATAACCTGCCACAGCCACTGTTAGGGAAGGAAACTGGTTCTTCTTCCTTGTCCTACTGATTTTGGGCAGCAGATGGGAGTCCTTTCRTGTGACGCTGTTTCCTTTTCCACCTTTTTTTCTCCCTTCTATCTATGCCTGCTCTGCTTCTGGTGAACCCCAAGGAACTTCCCTTTGTGCCAGGCTGAGGTTTGTTTTTACTCAGATTGTAGGTAATTTTGTTGGGTCAGATGCTTCACCAGAGACCGTCCAAAACATCTGCTGTGTCTAAATCCAAATGTCCTCTTTGGGTCCCTGAGCTGGTTCCCACTGCATACCCTGAGGGGTGACTGTGATTAGAGGCTCCTGGCCCTTGTCAGACCCTCTGGAGCTTTAGCAGCTCATTTCCCCCAGTATCTGGGTCTCAAAGCATGACTGARAGCTCTTCCTGTGCTGAAAACCCCCTGGCCCCAGTAGGAGAGGCTGCTTGCAGTGTGGCCCTCACAAAGGGGCACACTTGATCTCTTTGTGGGCTTTTTCTCCATGACCTTCCGTGGCAGGTACTGTCTTCAAATTTTTTTGCACTGTTACCAACAACTCTTGTTTCACCCCCCAGAGGCAATTCCCCTAAAGCACAGGGGAACAGCCTAAACCAGGCTAGAGCTCCCCTTTCCTGCTTGAGGGATCAGAGGCAGGGTTGTACTTAGAGCTGCTGAGGAGATGATACCTCACACTTTTTCTACAAACAGCTTTCCCTTCTGATGGGTTGCCGCAGCACAAAATGCCGAGCTCCTTGGCAAACCCTGGGGTCTTCAAACTGCTTCCCTGATGATTTCTCATGAAGGTCCTTGAGAGATGTCAGGACCTGATGGTTACAGGACCATCAGGATGTCCTGATGGATGTAGGACCTTTTTGGTTACACTGTTCTGCAGTGGTGGCCAGCTGTGAGACATGCCACTCTGCCTGCAGAACCTTCACTGCTGCTGATGTGGAGATGTCATCCCTGGCCATGCCTAGGATGCACCAGCTGCTGATTTTCTTCCCCTGTTCTAGAGCTGGCTTTGGCCTTACTTACATTCCTTTGAGGGCTTTAATGAAGTCCTTATACCTGGGCTCACTTAAATTTCTTTTGGCCAGTGTTGAACTCATCAGGCACTGCCAGGCAYGGCTTGGCTCTGGCATGGGTTTGTGAGGATGACAGCTTACACGAACTCCAGGGGCTGTTCCACCCCTGAGGCTGTTTTTCCTGTTTTTGTCTTGGGGTTTAATCAAATTTGAGGCRCACTGAATCATTTCAAGGGGAATTGCACGAGTTTTCCCAAGAGAGAAGGTACCAAGCCCTGTTCCCTCAACCCCAGTGAGGACCAAAAGATGGCTTTTGAGTGTGCAGGTCTCAGCACGTTTCAGCCCAAAAGTACTCCCCAGCTTTGCCTTCTCACTTCTGCAAGGCTCCTTTGCTGGCCTCCTGCTTTTTGGCTTCTCCTGGTCTCAGCTTCCCCTGGTCTYTGTGCTTCCCTTTCACAATCCACCAGAAAACAGGAGTTGGCCCAAGCCCATCCGCCCACGGAGGCTTTGTGCGTGGCTGCCTTTGTAGTGAGCAGGGACAGGGATCCATGCCCAGGGTGGTGACGGCCCTGGGATGGTTTAGAGGCCACCACCCAGCTCGCCCTYGGTGAAAGTGATGGATGGAGGGAGGGATGCAGCAGGGCTTGGCGTGGCCTTTGCCAGCCGTGTTTGTAAGGGGGAAATGTGGGGTCATGGTAACCTGGCTCCAGACACATCCCCTGGGTGAGAGCCAGGAGATCCTGCTCCTCCTGGAGCTCCCTCTGTTCTACACCTCTGCTTCTCTCTACTGGCCTCTTCACAATTCTGGCAGCAGGTGGGGCATCCCCAGGGACAGGCAAGACAGTGGCACAGGCAGGAGTGCTTGTTTTGGACCACGAGRTCCTGATGCCATGAGGATGGGCAGGCAGTGTATGTGATGGGAGTGGCACAGTGAGGGGCAGGAAAAGCAGGATGAGGATATGAAATACYGCAGCAGGAACATAAAAAAGTGCCTCTGGGCATGGCAGCAGGTTTTGTCAGCATTGGGCCACTGTTTGTTGGGGTGACGAATGGGAGAGCAGGGTACCCCAGAAGACACCACTGCTCAAAGAATGACTTCAAGCTCAGCCAATGACCTGCATGAACGTCCTGGCTGTGGTGGTTTAGGAGCCCAGAGGCATTTATTTCAAGCAGCAGGTCCCTTTATCCTTGACAGTGTTTAAGTGCCTTATAGCCACTGATTCCCAATGGCATTCTGTGCCTGCAAGCCTCTGGTTCTTTGCCGCGGGCACTCAGCAGTCTGGGGGAAAGTCAGTACAGCTCCAGGTCTTGCCCAGCCTAAAACAGGTTTGCAGCATGCTTGGGCACAGCGGGAGAGGCTATTCCTGGGAGTGGATTTGCGTTCAGGTGGCCTTAGGGGCTGAGGCGTGCACTCGCTGGGCTGGAGGCAGCACAGCCCTCTCCAACCCTCTCCTGCCAGCGCTGGATGCATGACTGGGAGGGAAACTGGAGCAAAAAACCAGAGCTGTAAATCTGTCTGGAAGCTGTTGGGGAAGCAGTCCCTGGAGGAGCCTGTATTGCTTTGGGTTGCTGTGCTCTAATTCTTAAAAGCTTTGGCTCGCAGATAAAAAGCTTAGCCTTTAATCCCATCCCGCCGGAGCACTCCTACAGAGAGCAACTCAGAAACACCTCGCTCTTCAGCCTCTCCTCCCATCCATGCTCTTCCTCCCCTCTCCATCCTGCCTCTCTGGCTCTGCCATTCTCCCTGCCTGCTTCACCTCCTCATCCAAATGATCTGGAATGGGGGCTGGGGTGCCACCCCTGGCGGAGCACCCACTGCCCAGCCTCTGCCCACCTTCGTTTACCTGCTGCCGAGGACTCCAGGGCGGAGTGGTGATGCTCTCTGGTCCTTACCAGCTCTCCTCTCTCTCTCCATCCCTGTCCCCGACCTGCTGCAGGCGTCTTCAACAACTGCTCGCACTCAGCCAGCGACAAGGGCTGGGCGCTGGGTATCCGCGCCCTGCAGCTCGGCGGCAAGAAGGACGCCCGCTTCTTCTTCTCGCTGCGCACGGACCGGGCAGCCAGRGCCACCGAGGTGACCTCGCACCACCGCTACCGCCCCGAGGCATGGACACACCTGGCCGCCAGCTACGATGGGCGGTGGATGGCCCTGTACGTGGATGGGGTGCGGGTGGGCCGCTCCGGCGGGCAGCAGGGCCCGCTGCACAGCGCCTTCATGTCCTCCTGCCACACGCTGCTGCTGGGCGGCGACGCCTGGGGCACCAGCCACRCTTTCCGCGGACACCTGGCCGGGCTGGCCCTGTGGCGTGGTGCCCTGTCCCAATCCYACCTCCAGCGTTCCTTCCTAGAGGAGGTGCCTGGGCAGACGGCGGGGCTGGCTCTGGCCGCTGGCTTTGCCACCCCGGAGGAACGCTGGACGCCTTTTCGGGAGGGTGCCTTCCCGCAGCAGTGGGTGCTGCTGGCCCCACCAGCCCCCGTCCTGAGGCCGCTGGGCCCCCCGGCCTGCGGGCAGACGGCCTGCGATAACGTGGAGCTGGTGTCCCACTACAACCAGCACTGGCCGCTGCGCAGCTGGAAGGTGGCGCGGTACCGCGTGGTGAACCTGGCCGAGGACGACGGCGGGCGGCCCACGGTCAGCTGGGAGCAGATCTGGCGGCAGCACCGCGCTCTGAGCGAAGCTTTCCGGCCCTACAACATCTCCTGGCAGCTCAGCTTGCTGGAGGTGCACAACTCCTCCCTGCGCCGCCGTGCCGTGCTGCTGGGCTGCGAGCCCAGCAAGGTGGGCAACGAGCGCTGCGACCCCGAGTGCGAGCACCCCCTCACGGGCTACGACGGCGGCGACTGCCGGAGGCCCGGCCGCTGCTTCTCCTGGAAGCGCCGCGACGGCGTCTGCCACATGGAGTGCAACAACATGCTGGACGACTTCGATGACGGCGACTGCTGCGACCCGCGGGCCACCGACGTGGCCAGGACGTGCTTCGACCCGGACTCGCCCCAGCGGTAGGCGCGGGGTTGTGGGGGTGGTACATGAGGGGAGGGGATGCGCCCTCTCCCCAGCACGGCTCTGCGCCTGGGTGTTGCTTCTGACCGGCGGCTTTGGGAAGGCAGAGGGGTGTTTTCCCATGGGATGGGTGTGTTCGCTATCAAAAGGAGTAAATCCTACGGTGTGACATGGCACCCTTCTGTGAAACCCTGCCAGTGGGTGGTTTTTCCTGCCCCCTGCCCAAGGGGATTCCCAGTGCAGAGCTGCCAGCCTCTGGTTACATGCCAGTGGGAATGTGGGCAGAGCAGCCYGTGCAAAGGATATTGCTTACCCTGATCCCCTGCATGGCATGTAGTTGAGGAATTGCTGCCCTTTCCCACCTTCCTTGGATGTGTCTAAAGTCTGATTTCTTAATTTGTGTTCAAAATGCCTTTTCTTGATTGCTGGAGTGGGGAGAAGGTCGCAAGCCAGCAGTGCTTGATGTGAGGTGCAGGATTTGGAAAGGTGTGGGTGGGTGTGCATAAGCTTTCCTGAATCTTGCCCCAGGGAGTGATGCCCACAAGGAGATTCCCTTGGTTGGAGGAGGACGTGTGCCTTTACTGTGTGCTGCAGGTGCAAAACATCTTGAAAACCCACATGGACTAAAACCCATGGAGCATCAAGATGCTGTGTTAGTAGGGGGCCCTTGCTCTCCCAGGTGTCTTTGGAGTCAGCAGTAAGAGGGGAGATGGAGAGGGAGATCCATTCACCTGATGGGGACCCTGGGTTGTCGGGAACAGTGTCCTGGGTGCAGTTGRTGGCTTGCACCCACCTGCTCTCCTTGCTGGAGCCCCTGAAGTGCCAACAGCCCTGTTGATGGCTTCCAGCCATCAGGGCTCTGCTWAATGTACTTTGTGTATGGAGATGGGGGAAAAAAAAAGTCATGGCTTTTCCTTTTTTGTTTTATTTAAAGCCGTTTCTGTCTCAGTGTCAGAGTAAACTCATTCCCTGCTRTTGGTGACAGGCAGAGGTGCCCACTGGAGCAGGAGCAATGCAGCACAGATGGCAGCATCTGTCAAGAAAAGTTGTAAGGGAGGGTTTTAGGGACACATATGCCCTTTGATCTTCTTTCTCCTTCACTTTTCTTTCCTGGGGCTGTGGGAGCAGATAGTCTGTGAGCCATGAATCTCTTTTTCCCAAGTCTGCTTCTTCTCTCTACTCCTTCCCAGGCAGGGCACAGAGGGAGGAGAGAAGCAGGCATCTGTGTTTGGGCAGTGGTGATAGAGAGGAGCAGCACTTTCCCTCCTCCCTTCCTGAGTCCTTCTCACCCTTCTCATCCTTAAGTTGCCTGAGAAAACCCAGGAGGAGGATGGGGAACCTTTCTTCCAGTGACACAGAGAGGCATCACACCGTGTCTCTGCCCAAGCAACCCTCCCCAGATGTTTTCCCACCTCTGGAAGTCTCTTTGGTGCCAGCCACCATTGCCCCCCTGTGACCACCTGTCCCCTTGTTTCCCATGCTGTGAGCCAGCATGGAAGTGCTTTCCTGATCATGGAGAAGATGAAAAGCCTCCACAACAACTCTCCCTCCRCTTGTGGTGGCCATCAGCACCCAGCACCACTTGGCCTTGGTTTTGGCAGGGCAAAGGCTCTGTCCTTGCCTCTGTGTGCAGTTAGAGAAATGTTTTCATCCTCAAACAAGAAGGGCTCCACCTTAAATTGAAAAAGGCCAAATTTTTGCTGGTATGAATCAGGGCTTCCATTTGTCAGGATTTTCCCCTGAAAGTTGGGAAACAAAACAGAACAAAAAAACCCCTTGCTTCTGTGGGAAAGGAATGGGAAAATGGGAACACTAGGGAAATAACAAATCTTTTGCAATTTTCTTTCCGCAGACCTCATTGGTCTGCGCAGAGAACAAGAATGATTGATTGTAGGCTAAACTCAGAAAAATGAAATCCAGTGTGCCTGGCATTTGGGAAATGAGGGGGCATGGGTTGGATCCTGCTGCCACTGAGGTCTTCTGAGCTGCTTTTGCCTGGCTCTTTCAGAGATCACAGGAAAAAGGAGTCATTGAATGGTTTGGGTGGGAAGGGCTTTTAAGTGCATCCAATTCCACCCCTCCTGTGATGGTCAGGGACACCTTTCACTAGACCAGATTGCTCAAATCCCCATCCAGTCTGATGATGCTGGTGGATGTCCACCCTCCCTGTGCCCATCCCTACTGAGGATGGTTTCTGGGGAAGAATAAATCTGTTTGTGGGAAAACCACTGGGGAAAATGGTAGTGTGTGTTTGGGAAAAACCAAGGTGAACTTGTGCTTGCCAAAGAGCATGGCCAGGCTTGTGTGGTTGAGTGCTGCTGTGTTTGCTGTAAGGTATTGTACTTAAATGAGCAGGGCAGCTGGAGAACTTACAGAAGGATTTTTAGGGTGGGAGCCAAAACAGAAGAAATAACRTGAAATAAAATTTAACAAACTGCAGAGAGGCAGAACAATAGGAGCCAGGTGCTTTGATGCAAACAACAGCTTTGGGTGTGTAAGTGAAGGAGAGCAAGCTGGCTGCTGCTCACCCAGATGTCTCTGCTTCCTCATACCTGTGCCAGAGCCCAGGAGGGAGCTGTGGCTTTGGGACAGTCAGGAGAGAGGGGACCCCACTGCAGGTGATCTCTGCATCTCCTTGCAGATCTAGATGGCAAGACCAAAAATCTTAGGATCTTTTTTCATGGGTTAAATCATCTCTACTTCATATCAAGGCTTTCTCAAAGAGTGGTTTGGATGTGAACATTTCTTACTACAGCCAAAAATAATTGAATTGAGAAAGTCAGAGTGAGAGGCTGGGCAATTTCTTACCAGCACTGTAGACAGATTCAGTATGTTTTGGTGAAGGGTCTCAACACTGTGTCTTGTCCTTCACAATTGTAAGCACTCAAGCAGAAGCTTTTTCCATTTTAACACATTTCTGATTTAAAATTCCCTCTTGGGCTGCAGCTTAGAGAGAGGTAAATTAGAGGAAAAAGCTGARGAACAGTGGTGGCTTCAGTGCTTCTTAGCTGATGAATGTCTTATTATAATTCCAGGGCTACAGCTGGTGCCAGCTTATACCCTCACCCAGGGGAAGGAAATGAGATTTGGAAAGAAAGATTATTTTTTTTTTACAAGGGTATGTAGTGACAGGACAAGGGGGAATGGGTTTAAGCTGAAGGAGTCAGGTTTGGATTCGATATCAGGAGGAAATTTTTCCCTGGGAGGSTGGTGAGGCCCTGGCACAGGTTGCCCAGAGAAGCTGTGGGCAGTGTTCGAGGCCAGGTTGGATGGACCTGGGATACTGGAAAGTGGCCCTGCCTTTGGGAGGGTTGGAATGAGTTAATCCTTGAGGTCCTTTCTAACCCACACCATGCCAGGGTTCTGTGACAGCTCTGRTGGGAATGGAGCCTGCTGTGGCTGAGGCAGAAGCTGAGATAAGGGCTGGTGCTGAAATGATATCAGTGGGCACTGGAACACATTGCTGAGTCCCTCCTGCACCTGTTCTGGCAGGACATGGAACCAGACGAGTCCTGCTGAGCTATGAGACAGCTGGACCACCACCCACAGGTGAAACCCACCAGTGGGACCATGCATTTGTGGCTGGAGGGAGACTTAAGCAAGAACTCAGGTGAAGAGCTGTGTGTAGACATCCCTGCAAAGCAGCCCAACAGGAGACATGGGAAGCAAGTCACACACTTCCCACTCCATCCTTGGTCCACCTTATGAGGAACAAGGGGACAGGCAACATTAGGAGAGTTACTGACTATCATCCTTCACCCTTCACATGACTTCAAGCATTTTCCAGGAATTGCTGRCAGTCCAATGTCGGGGTTTGGTGTAAAATTCACCCTAATTTTCTGCAGGCTCCCATCCTCTTGCAGAGCTYGAGTGCTGCTGTAATTGGTGCTCTTGGAAGGAAAGCAGCAACAGCTCATTAGCAGCAATTAACACTCAGCGAGGGTCCCCCTCGGGCATTTAGTCAATGAGAATCTGGTGTGTGACACAGTTAATGTGAAAAGAAAAACCAGAGGGGAGTCTGGAGAGCAAAGTGGGTAAGGGCCGAGCTGCTGGGCCTTTCATCTCGCTGCCCAAAGTAATGGCAGAAATAACCTAAGTGACAAAAGGAGGTGAAAAATGATGAGATGTCTCCAGGCTTGGTGGCCTCTGCTGGGATGACCAAAGCTGTGATGTTAAAATGTACCTGATTAACTAGACACTTGATGGGCTTTAACACAAGCTTAGCTGGCTTCTCTCCTAAGGGACTGGTGCTTAATTGGGTTAAGGCTGCTTGGGAGCCTCCTGCAGTTTAAGCCTTGCCTTTAAAAGCTGATCCAGATTAACCTCCCTAAGTCTCTGGTGGACAACTACGAGAAAGAAGGAATCACTCCGAGGTATCCCCAGGCACCTGAGCCTTGTCAGGAGATGTTCAGCTGAATGTTGTTGGACCTGAGAGCATAAAGGGTGTCAAATTGAGAGCAGGTGAGGCAATGGGGTATCTTGGGGCCAGAGCTGACCTGCCTAGGCCTTAATCCTGATCCCAGATGGTAAGACAGGATTCCAATTAGTTGGTCCCTTCCCCTTCTTCCCCTGCTACAGGAAACCCTAGTAGGTCTTTCTTACTGTGAAAGAGGGCAGGAACATGCAAAGTTATTGCAAAAGCTTTGCATACAACCTCAGGCCACTGATGCTGTTGCAGAGAACGGATTCAACTGTGTGGCAGTACCAGTCCTTGGTTTTTCTGGGTCTGGATTGAAGGCACTTGAGACAGTAGTCCATGTTCAGACTCGGGTGTTTATTATTTCTTATCAGTAAAACAGTCCCGCTACTKTGAGTTGGGCAGCTTTTCATTAGAAGGCACAAAATGGCCAACAATTTTTTGTTATAAGGTCTTTCAAGACTAAACTATCCAATTAAGAACTGACACCTAGATTATTTTCCTTTTTTACCCAATAACTGATCCTAAAGAGCCCACAATGTGGACTTTTCTGCCCAATTATAAAATGCCACCCAAACCCATGAAGAAGAAACCCAGGATGACAGACATCCTGTGCCCTTCGTCTTGCTTCCATCCACAACATACTAAAAGTCCCAAAACCTCAATTTCTCACTAAGCGATTCACCTGCACTACTCTCTATAATCTATTTCCCACTTTTGTGGATTCTAGTGTATCTTGAAGTCTGGGAAACTTTCTCCATGAATGAGGGTCAAAATCAGTGCACCCCAGAGCAGACAGAGAAATATTCCTGGTGCCCTGGGTTTCCACTCAACTGGAGGTGGTGTCTGCTGCTTGTGGTGGTTGATTGTTTGAAGGGTGGATGGCAGAGGGTGTTTTCAGTGGTTTTCCCTGCCTGTAGAGTGCCAGWGGCTGTGTTGGTCCCATGAGGAATGCATGGCTAGGAGGTTCTCTGCTCAGAACCTGAGCTCTGGCTGCTTTTGAGCTCCCTCTGGCACCTCTTGGAGTCCTACTGGCATGTGCCCAAATATTGTCCTGGTGTATCCAAAGAGCCTCAGGTGCTGGGCTTGGGGCTTTAAAGTGATGAGGAGGGGAGTGCTTTGGAAGCACCAAAAGTGGCAGTGGGGGGTTCACTGGCTTCTGAGCTTGCTGCTTCTAGTCTCTGGTATACTTCTGGTACTGTGGGGGGGTGCAGTAGTAAACAGGTTTGTTTTTTTTTTGCTGCAGCCTGATGGTTTGTTGGTGGATGCTTTAAAGTTTTGTGACTGCTTGGATTTGAGCTTATTGGAAAACTTCTCCTTTCCTTGTAGGAAAGTCCCTTCTCTCTGAGCTTGCCTATGGATTAAGAGTTTAAAAACCTAGCAAAAATAGGAGAGAAGGTTTTTGGTAGAGCCTGTTATATCAGGTGGGCAGGGTGTCTCCCAAGTCACTTGCTTGTGATGGGATTTGGAGGCTACACCCACGTGAAGGTGCCTCAGCCTACCCAGAGCCCTGGCTTGGGGGTGAAGACCTTCTTGGGGCCTTTGACCTTTTCAAAATGTTGGCTGATATGGAGATAGATATTCTCTGATTGGAGAATATTTGGGATGTTACCACTGCTTAGTTTCAGGAGCCCAGCAGTGGGATTTTGCTGCCAATAGAGAGCACTTGGGATGGTGAGAAACTGCATTGCTGTGGCAGAGGAAGGGGTGGTGGGGCTCCAGCAGGGAGACCCSCTCTAAGGGAGGCACACCAGGGTCTGACTCAGCCCATCCAACAGCTGGAGGGCAGTGGGACTGCAGAAATTACTTCTTTCCAGAGGGAAAYAGAACTAAGTACTAAGGTGCTGSCATCCAAGGGCYTGTGCAGGCTSTCRGGAGCACTYTCCAAAGGCAAAGGGCTTCATGTGGTACCCTCTGGTGGGGTCAGAGCTCTGTTGTGTTACCCTGTGGGGCTGGAAAAGSAGCACAAGGGTGTAGAGGTGTTTAGCTACAAGGGGAGGTTTCCAGTGCACAAATCTTCCCTGCTTTTTTTTTGGGTGCTAAATTAGGAAATAAAATCACAATAATGCACTTCTTTTCTTGGCAAGGTAGAAAGCTCAGGGGTTAATTTCCAAGGAGGCTCTGTGGGAGGATGAGTTTCACTCACTCCCCAGCCTTCCTGTGAGCATGGAGCTGCCGGGCAGCGAGTTCCTGGAGGAACCTGCTCGTTCCCCGGGGGTGAACCGCATCTCTGTGGGAGAGGGAGAACATGATCTGCGTGTGAGCGAGGGCAGGGACCCCTGCCCCGTGGCTGTGGGCAGCCCGGGTGCTTTTGGGGAAAACATCTGTCCCAGATGTGAGCTATTGTTCTCGCAAACCCCGCCGACTCGGGGGCTCACTCGAGGGAGGCCGATTGTGTTGGGATGGCAATTGTGAAGGAACAGCGTGTGTCCCACGGCTGGGAGGGGTCACTCTTTGTTAGGCCTCCCCAGGGCTCCTCCTCATCCTGCTGTACCCTTGCCTGTGGGTGGGGGACACCAGCGAGGCCCTGGCCAGGCCCGTGAGACCCCAGGAGCCGGGGTGGCAGGAGCTTGGCAGCCGTGGGCAGGGACACCCGGCGGCTGGCGCTGACAGGGGCTCTGGGATGATTCCATCCGCCTCGGGCCGGCAGCCTCAGCCGAAGCCAGGGGAGTCATACTGCTCTTAGTATAACATACTGCTCTTCGTTTGCCTTGGCCCAGCCACCACTGTTATTTAGGAAATCGAATTGCCCCTTTCCAGAGGGCAGTGGGGTGAGAGGGAATGAGTCCAGCACCACCCAAACCAACTGAGATGGTGTGGAGCGCARGACTTGCTTAGGAGGCTTGAAGATGGATGAGGATGCTGAATGTTTGTGACTGTTGCTTCTCAAGGGCTGTGTTGGGGTTGAGAGGCAGCCTTGGTTTTGGTTTTTTTTTCTGTTAATGTATGATTGTTACGCTACAGAATTTCCCCAACAAATTATCTCATGTCCTTTTTATATCTGTGAGGAAGGCATTTTTAGAATACTGACTTGTGCACTTTGTGCTCTGGCTGGGACACTCAGTTGCCTGGATCTAAAAAAAAGYTGGAGGCTTGGGACTTGGTTTTACCCTAAAAAAAAAAAGCCTGTAAAAAGCAAGCTGGAGATGTTTGGCTTAACAGATTTGTTTTCCTCTGTCTCAATTCCTTTCCCTACCAATATCATGGTTATAAGTTTTTGCCCTTCAGTGAGAAGCTTAGGGTGAATGTTTTGGATCTTGGACATTGCCATCATGGTGAAGAGTGCACGAGGAGGGGCTTATTGACCACRGGGTTGTGTGGTTCCTCTTGAGCAGTTAGCTTAGTGCCCTGGAAGCATCATCCTTGCTCAGCAAATTGATCCACTGCCTGCCTGTAACAGCATCCTTATCCTGCCAGTGCCCAGGAATCTGAACAGAAGTGACATGCCAGGGACTGGAAGGGTGGCACCCTGATCTTCTGCTGCCCTTTTATTGCCTATGCTGCCCTGCTGGTGGATGGGGATGCCCATTGCAGCTGGCTGCAGGCTTGTCTGGCACCAGCAGAAATCCTTGCAGTGTTTGTGGTGCCTTTTCTGCTGCCCTGTTTGTCAGTTTGAGCCTGGATGAAGAGGAGAGACTGATATTTTTTTTTTTCCCCCGCCTTGTCACTTTGGCTGTTTCTGGAGATGGCCTCAAGCTCAGGGTTCTGCCTTTTGCATCCATGCAGAAACCAGTTTGTGGTCTGGCCCCTCTTTGCCAGCCATGCCTTCTGTCAGGAGGTGACCATGCTGCCTCCTGATACACCTCAGTCACCTAGGTTCAAAAGCCATAAGGCCTCCCTAAGCCAGGAACATTGTTGTAGGCAAAAAGTAAGATAACTGATTTACAGATCTGTTCTTGTAGCTAGGTGGGACAAGGCTGATATGTGCAACCTTAGGCAAAAAAGACCTGTAAAACTTTGTCCTGGCCCTGGGGTGTTTTTTCTCATTTTGCTTAGAAACAAGCAATCCAGACAGAAAGGGAACCATCCCTGACTTTGTTTGGCTTGGAACAGGCTCTAGAATAACTTGCCACCGTTGAGTTCTGCCTCCCAAAACCACACAGGACTGCAAACATGTTTCTCTGTTTCCCCTGCTGCTTCTTGCTTGCCCTCTCTCCCACACTCTGTGTAACACCAGCCAGCGTTGGCCTTGCCAAGGGAAGGTGAGTGCTCACCCTGTGCTCTGCATAGCAAGTTTCTCCCAGGCTGTTGGTGGGTGCTGGAGCTGGGATGCTGCCTCAGCTGGGCTTTGGAGGGCAAGGCTAGAGTCCCCTCCTTCCCTGAGCTGCTGCCTCACTGCCTTTCTTCCAGGCAGAGCTCTTTTTCATCCCCTCCATGGTTCCAAACTGGATCTTTAACTGAAAAGAATGAGTTTTTTTTGACTAACTCCCTGCTCTTTCCATGTTGTCAAGGATGATATCTCAGAGAAACTGTGGTTGCCCCATCCCTGGAAATGTTTAAGGCCTGGCTGGACAGGGCTTGGATCAACCTGGTCTAATAGAAAGTGTCCTTGCCAATGGCAGAGGTGTGGAATGAGATGGTCTTTCAGGTCATTTCCAACCTAAACCAACCCATGATACTTGAACATGGAAGTGGCAGAGGCATTACTGGGGTGGAAGCAGGTGGGGAGCTGGGGTGTTTGTCTCCTTTGCTTATTCCAGTGATGAGGACAAGAAGCAGCAGTCTGTGGCTCTGAACACTCTAATTGCTGCTTCACTGGGTTTTTGAAGGGGAAGGTTAGAGGGATCAGGAGAATAGATGTCCCTTTGAAATTTGGGAGTTTTCAGGTCCTTGGGTTTTTTCTACTTTATTCTAAGGGATCTTGCCATGACYCTGACCCAACCCTGCTGTACTGCACACCTGTCCTTGGATCTCCTCTTTGTGGTTGCTGAACCCACAGTTTGGTTTCAAAAATGTAAAAATCTTGGGCCCCTGTGTTCCTGCAGCCTCACAAAAAAGGCAGTCAGGAAGGAGCTGCTCCAATGATGAGAAAAATGAGGAATAACTGCAGCCTTGTGCTTGGTAGACCTTGGAGAGCTTTTGGGGGTGATAACCCTTAATACATGCCCTAGCTGGAGCAGGGGGGCTTCAGTCAGTGGAATAAATATCAGGGTTTAGTCTGTCCATTGCTTCTTAGCAATTAGTGCATTCCTTTGGAGTTCGCTCCTGTTGATGTCTTTGATATGTGTCAACCCCAGACAAACCCAAGATTTCTGCCTGGGAATTTTCCTGAAGGGTTGTCAGCTGGGAGCCTGTAGGTTGAGTTTTAACCTAARAGTCTGAGGCACACATGTCTTTGGAGCTCCCAAGGAGTTGTCCTGTGAGCAATGGGTGCATCATCCATGAGAGATGGTCCATGCATGCTCCGCTCCCACCGTGGAAGCATCTGGGAGCCCAGCTGTTCTGAGAGCTCTGCATCATTGCCTGGTCTAATGAAAGACATCCCCAGACCCTCCTGGGGCTCAGATGGGCCATGTGCTTTAGGATGATCTCAGCCATGAGGAAATGGTGAGCCTCTCCGAGGAAGAGATGGCCATGATTCACTCAGATAGAAATAGAAAAGCCAAGCACGCAAATGGAGACTCCCTATTGACCAGGTTCCTGCCATTTAAATGGGTTTTTACTACCTATTCCAGTATTCATTTGAAAATCACACACATTTACTCATACACACTACAATCAGATTGTTTTTAAGCCATTAAGGCCCATTGGGTCAATAACCAGCATTTTCAAAAATCTATTAAATTCCCATTTCCGTGGAAATAGAGCTTTTACAATTGATCATGGCTACTGACTCCCATTAAAATAAACCCTAAATGCTATCAACTCCCCCAAGATGTACAGCACTAAAAGACAGTTTGCCAGGCCAAATTTATCCCAGGGGAGAGTTGATGGCCCATTATGCTTAAGCAACATGAGAATTGTCATATAAGTCAGGAAGTTTATGGGACTTGCATGGATTTGTCTTCCCTGAGGGGTGAAAAAGAGGGTTCATGGGTTGAATCACTAGTGCTAACACAAGCTCAAAGCCAGACTCCTGTAGGAGAYTTTTGGGATCATTTAGCCTATTTTGAATTAAATTTCAAGTGTGTGTAGAGTTTGGTTGTTTGGCAGAAACAAATGATGCTTTAGGGCTAAAGTGCTGTAGGAAATGCACAATTTGTGGACCAAATGGTGGCGCAGGGTTTCCTATGTTGCTTAGGTCTGCCCAGCAGAGGTGCTCCAGCCCTCTGATCACCTCTGTGGCCTCCTCTAGGCTCACCCTGACAGGTCTATGTTTTCCTTATCCTGGTAGCCCCAAATGCTGCTCTGGACCACTGCAGGTGGAGTCTCACAAGAGCAGAGTAGAGAGGAATGGCCAGTGGTTTCCATACATGCACCAAGGTTGGRGGAAGAGCAGTGCAGAAGGAAGGGGTCCCACATCTTGGCTTGGCAGAGGAGCATGGGGAGCTTTGTGCTGCAGCTGTCCTTTCAGATTAGGGCTTTGCTGTTTGCCATCTCTGGCAGGCAGCAGCAGCTCTCGGCCCGCAGGCTCGCCGCCGGCGTCAGCCCGAAGCTGCTGTGCCCCTTGGAGGAGAGGTCAGGCAGTCCCTGCAGAGCCAGAGGCCAGGCTTCCCTTGTTTGTCTCCCTTCATGCCTCCTTCAATCAGCTTCACTCTGCTCCCTCCCACAGCCCTGGGTTTCTCTGCTGTGTGTGCCTGATCCAGCACTCCTCTTCTTCTTGCTGCTGTCTCCCCAAGACCTCTCTTGTTGGGGATGATGTCTGTGCTATGGGGCCATGTCTTGATGCTTCTATGAGGCCACACATGGAAAAGACACCCCTTCCYCTCCAACAGTGTGATGATGTTGAATGGTATTTTTGATGGGAGTGGAGGAGGCAGTGGAGTGAATTGATCCTTTCCTCCCTGAGAGAGTTTAATTTGAGGCAGGTGGAGAGAGCCTGTGGGTTCCTGTTCCTGGATGGAGTGTAGACAGCTATCCCTAGAACAAGTGTTGTGGGACTTTCTCTTACGAAGGGTTCCGTGTCAGGCAGCAAGACCACTTGGAGTTCTTGGTGGTTGGCCTTGGTGCGTTTTGCAGGGCAGGACTGACTCCTCCAGGAGCTCRGGAGAGAATGACTACAGGTCTATCAAGTAGCCACAACCATCAGCTTTTTTTTTTTCTTTTTGGAAACTGAAAAGCAACTTGAACAAAATGCTGGTGTCTGAGTCCCAATGAGTATGTCTCAAAAACCTTATTTGCTCCAAAGGTATCCTAGGGCTGGTGGTAGCTCCGTACTRTCTGGGAAGCCTATGCAGACACATGGAGATGTGCTGGGATTCCCAGCACAGCCATCCCCAGAGGCCCTTGGACAGGCTGTGGTGCCCATTATGTGCATGGCAGCAAGCAGCTGAGTTGAGGCAGTGAGCCAGCCCTGCCCTCAGGGTGCAAATATCACAAACCCAGTGTTTTTCTGTGATCCAAGCATTTGGTGCAAATGTGCACCCCATTGGCCCTGGTGTCCTGAGGGTGCCCACTATGGTGTGAGAGCACAGCTGGGGGTTAACCTCTCCTGAGGCTTATTCTTATGTATTCAGCACAAGTGGGGGACCATCCTCAGTTCAGTCCCTAAAACATGAGTACCAACATGCAACCAGCCTTAAAATTGATCTCTGCCCTCTTGCCCTGCATGTAAGCTGTCAACAGAACTATAACAAGATCCAGAGTGGAAAGCAGCATGTGGCAGAAAAGCAAACAGTCTCTGGGCAGRCTCATAGGGAGGAATTAACACAGCTTCCCTCTAAAGCCAGGTGTCCTGCTCTGATGCCAGAGGCAAAGACAACTCCTTGAGGCCTGACTGTGGCTTTGCTCTGTGTTTAAGGAGAACTTTGAATGTATGGAAGTCAGCTGTGATGATTGTAGAARTCCTGTCAAATGCCTCTGAGGCAGGATCAGAGGGGCTGTCTCCAAGGGACATATTACAGTAGGGATCTGCTATTGATCTCCAAACCAAGATGATAAGGCCRGCAAAGCAATATTTGAGTAGTTTAAGCTCTGAGTCATCAGAACTTTGTTCTTCTGGGTGACTTCAATTACCCAGATRTCTGTTGGTAGAATGATACAGCAGGTCACAGATCATCCAGAAGTTTCCTGGAATGTATAGAGGACTGTTCCTCACACAAGTGTTGGATGTGCCAGCCAGGAATGAGGCACTGCTGGACTTGCTACTCACAAACCAATTGTACCTGGCTTGTAATAGCTTGGCTAGTGGTAGTCTTGCCTGCAGTGATCACAATATTGTGGCTTTTGGRTTCTTCTGCAGTGCTGGTGGTTAGTGCTAAGATAAAAGTTTTAGAYTTTTGAAGAGTAAATTGCAGCTGGCTCAAAGCTCAGTTGGGAGGGATTCACTTCCATGCAGGCTACAGGAGTGAGTGCTGGGAGTTTTCAAGAGCACTCTCCTAGAACCCCAAAAACAGTTMATCCCCTTTAAAGGTAAAATAACAAGGTGGGAACYRGACTTCAGAGAGAGGACAACCCAATGAAACAAGTGTTTCATTGTGATCCTTGTTCACCCTCTCAGACATCTCTGCAAGTACCCTATCAGCTGTTTTCTAGTCCTTCTGGATCCAAGGTGGCATTTCCCCTGCAAATGTATTACATTTTATCTATGAATATTTGTATTTCTGCACTCTGCCCTTTTGCTTTTTGCCCCCTGCTCTGTGTTCCTACATCCCACACTTYTGGAGTTGGGACTTGCCACCTCCCCAGTGGTCTATCATCCACYCAGTCCCACTGACACTTCAGCCCCCATCCAACTGCTGCCACTTTTAGGGGTTTTTTTGTCTTTATCTTGAGCTCTGCTCCACTACCATGTAATTAAACTTRGAATAAAGGTGGGGACCATACTGTAATTTTGTCCAGGGATACATCTCAATTACACTGAGCTTCAGCTCTCAGCAGGTCTGCTTCTTCCTTCTTTTGCCCCTATTTCTAAAAGGATCTTTAACTCTTTGTTTTCACTGAAGTCAGCTTAATTTCAGGGAATTCCATTTCCCTGACAGCTATGATGCAGCAGTGTCTGCTGGTCAGTCCTGGTTTTCAAGTCTTCATTCAAAACCTGTGTTCCTCCCTCCATTTAAGTTGATCTGAATCCACTCATTACAAGTTAAGGCTGAGTTTTCTCTCTCTCATCTGCTCTTTCATAATTTGTGTGCTGCTTACCAAAACCAGGTCTAAAATAGCATTGCCTTTGGCTGATTCAGTGATGATTTAGTGAACCACCTTTCAGCCAACACTTCCAGGAATATCTGGGCCATGCCATTGTTAGCAGCACTTATTTTTCAGCCTATCTCAGGGCAAAATGCCCTGCAGGCTTTCTGGTCTAACAGTGATGTTAATGTATTTCTTTCCCAARTACTGACCTCAAGAAGTTGTGTACTGCCCTCTGACGTAACAGAGCTGTGTGCTAGCAATCTGCAGCCCTCTAGCTCCCTTTCCCCCTGTAAATAAATCTGTTGTGGAAGGGTAACAGCCTTGAACTACAACGTGTCTTTTTGATCCCATCTGCAGCTTTTGCCAGTGCAGTTCTCTGACCCTTTAGCATCTGCTACTGCTTCAGTCCCATGCTCACACATGGAGATTGAGAGTTATCTCTGAATCCAACAGGAATGGCTCATACATAAGGGAGCCTCCTGATCCTGAAGGATCCTGTTTTGCCCTCTCACCTTCTTTGGCATCTTGATACTCAGCCACCCATGCAAAACTTAAACTGTCTTGCCAGTGGTGGCTGCTCTTCTACTCGTGCTGCCAGCGCCTCAGAGGTGGATTTTTCCAGGCATGTCCAAGAACTGTGTGATATCCTCATCCCTTGTGGACTCAAATGCTCTTTGGCTGGAGTCCAGCACCCAGTGAAGTTGATGAAAGGCTCCCGAGCACTACAGAGGGTATTATTCCAGCAGTGTTGCGCTTCCCGTGATCCCAGGGGAATGTCTGGCTGTTTCTCAGCCTTCCCTTCCCATCTTGCATGTGTTTTGTATCTGGCTGTGTTACCAAAGCCTGTCCAGATGAGAGTCATTTGGATGTTACTGCCTTGTCAAGTTGTCATGATGCTGGCAGAGAATGTTTGTGGCGTACCAGCAGCGTGCTGGACTGGAGTCAGAGCTCCCAGACATGGTCATGGGGATGCAAATAGTCTCAGTAAGTACAGAAGGACTTAAAAACACAGCATCCCCCCAGCTGTGTTAATGCCAGAACTTTTGGGGCAGGTAAAAGTGTGCCTCACCCAGAGTGTGAGGCAGCTGCAGTTATGAGAATGACCATCAGGCTCATCTGGAAGCAGAGCAGGTAACTCATCTGGGCCCATCCTCTGTGCCAGGGTCACACCATGTTTATGCTGTGGTGGTGGGCTTTGTCTGCCTGTGGCAGGCMGGAAGGGAGGCAAGGCTGAGGTGTGATGAGAACAGGGATGAGGGTTCCCAGATCCTAGCGAGGAAGATTMATTTCTGTAAGCAGAGAGCAAAGGTGTGGAGCCCCACCTATTCAGACCCCCTGCTGAAGGTTCACCATGAAGAGGAGTCCTTTGGTGGGCCAGAATGGAAGATACCCACTTTGGCTCACCATCTGGAGGAGCAACTCCCTTCACAGATGAATTTAGAGAGTCTGCCCTCCCAAAATGTTCACACCATTTGGATCAGCACCTGCCTTCATGGACTGAGCTGTGGTTCAGAGACAAGGTTGCTGYGTTTGTCATTAACCCTTTGCAGCCTTGGAGAAATGTTTTACCCATGCACTAAAAATGTTATTGGCAGACTGGTGCTCWTTTCTGGGAAGTCTGAGGGATTCCTCATTTGTCAAGCAGAGGTTTGGGGGAAAAGGGAGCCTCTCTGCTTGCAGGAAGTAGGAAGAGGAATTTCCTTGCAGTGGTTGAAAAACATGAAAGCAGAGACAGGAATCCCCTGTGACTTCTTTAGGCTGTATGGTTAGCTGGAGCTGGCTGGGTCTCAAGTATTTTCCAGTTGTCCATGGAGGGCACTTGGACAGCTTCCACCCAACCCCACTCCCACATCCCCTCTGAAAGGTCTACAGGGAAAAGACTCCTATTTTTGAATTGCAGTGGAATTCCTGTGGCATTACATGCTGCACCCTTTGCAGTACCCAGAAAATTCAGTTTGATTTATGGTACTGCAGGGGGTATGTGCTGGCTTTGCTTTTCATTTGGAGGTGCCATCTTTTGTGTTTTGCTCATCATGGCCACTGTGGCCCCAAGGCTTCCTGTTATGGTGTAGTTGTCACTAAAAAGTGCCACTCTTGCCCCTCTTCTCCCACATCAGGCTTGTTTGACAGCTTGACTGTGTTTTCTGCTGGCAGATCCTCTCCTCTCTTCCACTAACCCACCAGCAATGGTCCTGTTGTTGCTCCCAGAAATTTGTGCTGGAAAAGCTRCAACAGCTCTGTCTCTCCTGGGTATATCAAGTCTTCTCCTTTGACCAAGCCAGCTCAGAGCCTGACTTACAACCATGGTTAGGAAGGTGTTGTCTCCCCCGTGGTCAGGACAAAAGTTTCCAGAAAAGCATAAGAAAATAATATGACTTCTCCAGGGAAGTCTGGGATCACAGGTGGAGTGTGATTTGTCAATGCTCAGAAAAGGAGCTTTAGTTTTTTGGACTTTAATAAGGTAAGGTCTAGTGCAGTGAGAGCTTACCATGCAAATCTACTGTCATTTGATGACTTTATCCCTTGATAGGAAGAGGTAGCACAGGGAAGATGGAGCAGGATTCCAATTGTCAGGAAGCAATGGACACAATTGGGTATGTAAGAAATTTGGATTAGACATTAGAAATTATTTTTAACTTGAGGATGCTTGAACACTAGAATAAGTTGCCCAGAAAGTTTGGGAAACCTCTGTCCTTGTGGCTCTTTAGGCCCTAGATGACCTTGTACAATGCAATCTAATTACACCTGTTTTTGAACAAGGGTCAGAATGGCTTGTGGAGATCCTCTCTGTCTGCAGTGGAGTCTCTGATTCTGCTGTTCTGTGGTGATAGTCACTAAAGCTGCTCCATCTTCTTTTCCTTTTTCCAGCAGCAAGAAGCACCACAGGATGACAGCCYCTCTTTATGTCCCATACAAGTAAAACAGGATGCAGTGTGGTGCCTTAGTGTCAGGCCATCAAACAGTGCCATTCAGCAGAACTTTGAGCCAATATCACCTGTTGTAAGGGAATCCACCATTTCTGGGCTMACCCCTTCAAATACCATCATTTTGGATGGTGTTCATTCCCATTCTGATGTCTAATAATGTCATTCCATAGCCCTCCCATCCCCAATCTCTCTCTACTGTTGCACGTACTGTTCTTGCAAGCTTCACTCTTCCAGGGCTGCAAGTGCTCCCCCAGCTCCAGGTGACATCACCACACAGCTGGCTGCTCTTGGAAAAACATTGACTTTGAATCTCGCAAACCTGATGTCCCATCTCTATCTCTTCTGTCCTCTACCCTATTCTTTGGGGTTGGTTTGTGTTTTGTTTCTCAGCTGACAGCTGTGCCTTYATGTATCCTTCTGTCCTTCCTTTGTGCTCCTATGTTGAGTTGCTGTGCCCATCCTGCTGTAAATATGATGTAGTTTGGAATACTCTARTCTTGCAGGCATTGGAAAATTATTTGGGAAGCAGAGGAGAGTGCTGTCATTTGGGTTGTTTGTGGAGAGCAAAGGCTGCTCTGCCTTCGCCTCGGTGAAAATCACAGAAGCACTGAAGGAGARGGAGAGCCTAACCTTGGTCGTAAGCAAAAGGATCAGATGCCAGTTGGATGCTCCTTGTCTAACCTAAGGATGCCAGCAGGAAATGTAGTTTGAGGGGAATTGGAGTTGCCCATTCTAGAATTGTTCTGCTCACATCTTTGGCGATGTTAGCAGGATATTTGTGCTTTCTGTTCCATAGCAGGTGAAATTAGGGTCCTTTCTTCWCCTTGCCTATCCAACCCATCTGAACAGCTCTCAGTGCTGGAACTGCTCCCTCTAACCCTTACACATCCCTGAACCATCCAGATCTCTCAATGGAGGAAATGACAGTTATTTATAATTAAGCATTGACAAAAAATGTTGCTAATGTCAAGGGAATGGCAGGCGACAGCCAGAAAAACATCATGTCTCCAGAAGAGGGACTGCAGGAATATCCCTCTGAATAGGGCTGACGTCGGCTCTTGGAATTTGGACAGCCTGGAAGGCTTTGGGGCTATTTTTCCGAGATATCATAGGTCAGGAATTGATGCTATTTTTAAGTTTGTGTCCCCCGAGCAGCTTTGAGTGAAGGAGACTTTCTCTCCCCCCYSTCCCTCCTTATGCTCTATTTCTATGAAATTTTTGCTTCTATTCCTTCCGAGTCATGCCGCAAGTATGTCCTTCAGGTTTGTTTATCCTTCTCACTATCTATTCCTCCCGGCCTGCTCCCGTCTTGGTTGGGTTGGAGGGGTGGCGTCAGCGTGGCGCGTGTCTGGGATGCTCAGGCGAGACATCACAGGGAAGGGATCAAGTTCTCCTAATTTGTCCTTTCCGGCTGGGAGAGTTTTCTCTCCACAAGCCGATGTGGCTGGGGAAAGTGTTCTGGGAATGCTGCTTTGTGGTGGGAGATCTCAGGGCCTGGTGAAGACAAGCTGGTCATCTCATCTCRCCACACAGCCCAGCCAAGATCTGTCTGAAGTAACTGAATCTTCGGAGCTCCTGGGAAGATGGGTGAGATGCCTCCAGCCTGGGATGGTCTTTTGGGGCTCACTGGTAGGAGAGAGGCAGTCAGAAGATCCTGATTATCTGATACCTCCCAAGTCAGCAGCGGCTTTTGAAAGTCTCTGCTGTTTCAGGTCCAGGCCCTTGGGTTTACCCAGATCTGTTCCACATGCCACCCTGCTCTAGTTTATTTCTGGAATCCTTTATTTTTTTCATTATTTTTCTCCTTCTCTTCAATTTGCTGTAGCAACCTCTTTCTTTCTAAACAAGCCTGTTGGTGTAACAGCTTGACAAGGGATCTTGCTATTTCAAACAAGAAAGGAAAAASGTTTCCTTTCTCACTTCACATGCCTTCTTCCCCTTAGCCCATCCTCAGCTCCRTCCTCCTGTCTGTCATCCCATGTAGTGAGGAATGCACTAATGGGCATCACTGCTAAAGGACACCACCAGAAGCAGCTTGTTCAAACAGAGCTGGTGTTCCTTCATGGTGTGCCCAGTGTAAAGAAACAGCTGTGCTCCCTTCATAATCTCTCCACGCAGCTCAAAGATGCCAGTTGCTCCTGGAAGCATGGGAATAAGTGAAATGCTTTCCACCACCTTAATGTTGCTGTTGGCCTCGTGCTGCAGGTTTAGTCATTCTTATGACATATTTCCACAATGGTGTGTTTCCATCATCATTCCACAGTGATGTATTTAAAGCCTTTCCATGAGTTGTGGTTTTTTTTCTTGCTCAGAATCTCTTAAGTGAATGGCTTCACAAACTGGGTCAGGGTCTTCAAGTTTTGAAGACTTAGAGACARGTCATAGAAATGTGGAGACAATGTCTGCTACCTGTCCTAAGCCTGTCTCAGCCCATGAGGTTAATGGCACAGATGGTGGAAATGGCAGTACTTAATAATTTATAAAATCATAGAAYTATCCTAAGATGTAAGGGACCCACAAGGATCATTGAAGTCTGTTTAAAAGGGTACCTGTCATTTGCAGCACAGTCTGAGACCTTATAATTCCATTGCTATTATTATTGGAATTATTATTGCTGATATTAGGTTAGACTTTGATTGTTTTGCATAGTTGAGGACATGAACTCCCTAAAGGCCAATGCTGGGACTGTTGATGTTCTGGTGAATGTGACACAGTCTTTTGACCTGTGTAGAAACACTCACATAGAGGGAAGAGTGAAACCTAAATTTTCTGACTGCTACCCACCTCCCCTAGCCCATTACCTTCCTGCGGTCTTTAGAAATGGATGTCTTGGATATCACATTCCTGTGTGTTTTCAACTCTTTATTCCCAGCTCTGAAGACATGAGGAGACAGCCAGCAGTGTTGTCAGGAGACTTTCCCCTCTAAACTTGCCCTTTGATGAATCTGGCTGCAGAGATTACCCTTTCCTCATTGAGCTTATTTTGGGAAA
This sequence comes from Cardinalis cardinalis, assembly GCA_014549065.1. Lineage (NCBI taxonomy): Eukaryota > Metazoa > Chordata > Aves > Passeriformes > Cardinalidae > Cardinalis > Cardinalis cardinalis. The sequence goes on from JACDOX010000108.1 coordinate 720,730, forward strand.
TCTTGTTTTTTCCTCTGCTGGCTCCTGTAGACATCCCAAACCTCATCTGAAAGATCCAGATCATGAGCAGAGGAGGCAGTCTTCTCCAAGGTCCATTTTGAGCAGAGCTGCAAGAAATTTTTTTAAATTTCTTTTTTTTTTTGGAGCATGTTCCAAGATAGCTTTTGCTCGTACTTTTCCTTGTGCAATTCCGTGGGATGTGTTTGGATGAGAGATGTGCCTATGCACTGCTGGGACACCCTTGTTTTTACCACATACTGCCATGTCTGGCGTACTGGTTTTCCTGGGGAAAAGGATGGAATGGAAGTCCAGATAGACCAAACAAGCTGGAGAAGACACTTCTCAGCCCCAGCTGACAAACCCTCTCTGCTCYCAACAGTAAGGTGTGATGTCCATTSCTGTCCTGCCCCGGATCAGGGGCAACCCCTGAAAAACCCTTGTTAGAAGCAGTTGGAGTTCTGGATTAATTCTTCTCTCCTTCCAACTCAAATTCCACTTTTCTGATGCCAAACCCCCTCTCTTTTCCCTAGCAGGACCAACTTCTGCATTTCCTTCCTCCTCTCRTATTTTCTCCTCCTGTTTTATCATATTTTATTATTTATTCCTRTATTTTGTGGGGCTTCTTTTGTTGCCATGGTTGGAAAGCCTTGTCTGGGAGTAGAACTTACCAACAAAGCYATGGTAATGAGCAAAACTTCTTCAGGCTTGCTTGAGTGCCTTCCACCCACACCCAAACCCCTCAGTACATGAACTTGCACCTTACAGAGCAGAGTTTCCAGTGTCATGGGACATCCTGTGGAAATGCTGAATATTTCAGTGCTTTAACACACTCTTGGTTTCAGAGCTGAGGATGTCTCCAGGTCTGGTCCAGACRCTTTTCCCTCTGAAACAAAACTCAGCAGCCCAGGTCCTTGATGGCAGATTGCAGGAGACACTTGGCACTGTYGAAGCAGCCCAAGTTGGCACTGGTAGCAGCTTGGGTCAGGGGGGCATCCTGTTTTTTGTTCCCCTTGGGATGCCTTTTGCAGCTGCAGTGTGCCTGGARCTCTGGGCTTTGTAGTTTTCAAAACCGTAGCAGAGGGCCAACCACTCAGCACCACAGGCCCCTGAACACCAACACTGCCCCTTTTCCCTGGGAAAAAAACTCRCCATCCCAGGTTCCTGATGGCAGATTGCAGGAGGTGCTTGGGACTYTCAAAGAAGYCCAAGTTGGCRCTGGTGCCAGCTTGGGTCTGGGAGGCATCCCACACAATGCAGAATTCCAGTAGTCAGCATCCCACACAAGCGCACAGGCCCCTGAACACCAATGCCAGCCTTTTCCCTGGGAAACCAAACTCACCAGCCCACGTTCCTGATGGCAGATTGCAGGAGGTTCTTGGGACTCTCAAACCAGCCTGAGCTGGCACTGGTGCCAGCTTGGGTCTGGGAGGCATCCTGCGCAATGAGAAATTTCTTGTGTCGGCCGCCCACTCATGGCCACAGGCCCCCGAACACCAATGCTCCTTTGTAGGATGTCTATGGGTGGCTCTCACTTTTCCTCCTCACTCTGTTTGGAATGTGTGATGAATATTTCCTCTCTTTTGACTTTTCAGGGCTTACATGAGCGTGAAGGAGCTGAAGGAGGCTCTGAAGCTGAACAGCACCCATTTYCTCAATATTTACTTCGCCAGTTCGGTGAGGGAAGAGTTGGCTGGTGCTGCCACTTGGCCGTGGGACAAAGAGGCCCTTAGTCACCTGGGTAAGTAACTTATCCCATTCCTGGGGTCTCAGAATTATTGGTTTTCCTCTCTCTTCCTCGACTTGGCAAAAAGAGGTGGATGTGCTGTGCCTCAACATTGTGGATGTTTCATACAAAGGTCATGATAAGAGGGTTTGGATGTTCCAACAGCTGCTGCTGTAAGGAAAAGAGCTGCCTGTTCTCTGAATCCATGTGGGTAAGGTTGTGAGATTACCCACTGACAAGGGGCTTCAACATTGTTATGAGAAACTTTTGATGGTGAAGGTAGTGGGGACTACAGGTTTACCATAAGTGCAGGCTCTGGAGAGTTCTAGACTCACATTTGGTTTCTCCTGGACCTTCCAGGTCTATCTTTTAGGATTMTGGAGACAGTGAACTTCCCTCTGCAGTACATAATAGCAAACAGATCCAAACCAGAAGTGTCAGTGTTTTCAGAGCTGAGATGGCAGATTTCAGCAACTCCAGGGCTGCCCAGGCAGCAGCCAGAACTGGCCACTTCCGAATCCAGCTGCAAGTGTGAGGATAACTATCAAATTTTACCATGTTTTTATAACTTGGCCTACTACCTGCTGGAGGCAAGGTTCTCCTTGGCTTCAGAGGATTCAGGGCGGACCCTTAAGGTCATCAGTCCTCATAGGCTGCAAAACAGCAAAAGCATCTACTGGCTCCCTAGAATGTGGTTGTTTTGTGCATTTTCTGCTATTTCTGTTGTTTCTCTTTTTCCTGCCTCTCCTACCACCTCTTCAGTTGTTGGAGTTTTCTGGCAAAGCCCTTTACACTTTGCAGTCAAAATGTCTAAAGTGTTTCTCAATAAGTAACTGGAAATAATTACTCCTGACACCTGCACAGCAGACCTAGACCTTCTGCTTTTACAAGTGCGTGATGTTCAACCCTGAAAAGTTTTATACTGCTGTTAAAGACCTGTTTCAAAGTTCCTTTGTGCCAGTTTCCCTCCCTCAATGAGTTTCAGGGCTGTTTTTTCAATAGCATATTGCTACAGCTGCTTGTTGATGAAGGCAAATCTCCATGAAATTTATTCTTTCAGCTTCCAGAAATCCCTTCCAAGGCTCAGCTTGACAATCATCTGACTACAGCAAGTGCTTCAGCCACACACACGTTCCCCTCAGACCTCTCCCAGTGGCCTGCAAGCCATTGTACAGAGGGGTAATTGGGGTGACTGGTCTCATCAAAAGCTTGCATTTAGCTCCAGTCTCTGAGCTTATGTCCAGCCAGGGACATGAGGAATGGCACCATCTGGAAATGCTGGATCAGGGCTTTAGTGTGGAGGTTTAGGGGGAAAGGGGTGTTGTCTTGACTCTGGTGCCAGAGCTGTGAAGTATGAAGCTGGATCTGAAYTTCTTTGAGTCTCTGGCATGAACTGAAGACTTTGGTTCAAGACTGTCCTTGGTTTTAGATTTAATGAGCTGGGGAGGGCGGGTGGTGGACTCTGTTCTCCTKAAACAGTGAGCTTCACCACATCATCATTTGCTTTGTACCATGCATAGTGTATATTATTGTCCCACACAAAAGAAACTCAGGACTGAGGAGGCCATGAATGTGTGGCTTTTGACAAAAGCTCTCACAAGAGGCTAGTGGAGAATCTGAGTAGATGTGAAAGGAAAGCAGTGAGTAAAGAGAAGGAAAAGCCTTGGGAGGAGTTAGTGGCAGTTTGTGAAAAATTCCTGAGCTCAAGAACCTAGCTGTGGCCASGGGTGGAGACAGGCCTATACACAAGAGAGGAGTCTGTCTCCAAAACAAGAGACTCCTTTCCTTGTGCTAAATCTTGCTAATCTCCTGTCTATCCTGACCCTAAAATATTAGGGTCAGCACACAAGACCTGCACSCCTCATACCTGTCTGCTCCCATGGAGCAGGAATGCCATGCTGATTTTTCCCTACACACATGCAGACCCTCCATGCTTTACTTCTCTGCATGAATCAAATTGGTTCTTTGGCTTCTCTGAGAAGTCAAACTGCCTCTTGTCTGCAGAGTCTTGGTCAGATTTTGCTCTGCTTGTTTCTCTGAACTGCACTTTCTTAGACGTTTTCAGGAGAAGCATTCTGAGACTTTTTCTTCTCCAGCTGCCTTCCCTTCTGCTATTTTAATACTTTGCCACAGCCCAAGGATTACTAGGTTTATTGTTCTCCATCATCTCCATCTCTAGAAATTTAATCTGCCATCTGGATTTTAATCTCCTTATGAACCATTTTTTCATGATCTTYGAGTGTGTTTTTCAGGAGGGTCGACCTCACCTTCCTGTTGGTGTCATCACCTTCTGGAAGTCTTCAGTGAGCTTTGCTTATCGTCCCCTTCTCTTCACAATGCTTCTCTGGGGCTTCCAGAAGTTACATGACCATTCATATGCTGGTTACCTACAGTTCTATTGCTCTCCTCCAGACTTTTTTCCTGGAGAAATTTAATTTTCAGGCAGCCTTTCAGAAGTCTTGGGGATAGTTTACCAATAATACAGCCAACAACAACTACTTTCAATGAATCATGAAAGACCATTACTGGCTTGGAGAGGCTGAAGTGGTCKATGAAATTTCTATAGACCATGTTTCAGCTGCTGTGGAGCTCCCAGAGAAAGACAACTTGCTGCCAGCAAGCAGCAGAGGTAGGTCTCAGGTCTGTTTGCACCACTCCCTGTGACTATACTGTCTGTCTCAGTCTTTCCACCATAATCACAGTGAGTTCCTTGCAAATTCAGATTTCTTGGAGTCTGGAATGAGTTTTTTGAGAACTTAGAAGTAAATATTTTTAACTACAAAGCAGAAGGAGTTGAAGAAATTCCTTAAAAAAAATCCTTAACTTTCTGTGGTGGAAAGCCTTGTTCAAAAAACCCAGTAATGTAATAATGCAGATGCTTTGAACTTCGTGTGTAGCTGCATGTGAACTGCATAAACGTGGTCAAAAGGCAAGGGAATGGTGAACATTTGATGTTATAAATACTTTCTGTAGTTATATAAGCTGAGGCCAGCTCATATATCTGGCAGAGGTCAGTGGATGCTGAAGGAGGCCAGCCCTCCCATTCGAGGTACCGTAGGCAATGGCATCTTCCTGTCTGACTAACTGTCATGCATTTGTTCCATTCATTGCTCTGACTCAGTGTTTGGGGAAGACTGGCCCTGCAATGCAGGTTCAGCTTTGTGGTTCACTGTTTAAAGGTCCTGTGGTTACTTGGGAATGTCCTCTGGGATAGCCCTGACCTAGGAGCAGGTTGGCTTCTTTGGGACTGGCATGGGCAGGAGTCCTTCAGCATTGCCATAGATCTTGGCTAGCAGCAGACAATGTCCTGGGAGCAGGAGCTTCCAGGGCTGTGTGAGTAAAGGAGAAGCACAGTCTGCACCAGCACAAATCTGATGGGCTGGGCATCTCTTGTTCCTTGATCAGAGTGGAGGCGTGGCCTTGGAGACATTACCAGCTCTGCAGCTGGTAGGTCTGGCTTGGAGAGACAAGGTGTTTAGGCCAGACCTGAATCTTTCCAGCTACCTGGACTTGGTTGGGTGAGCAAGTCCAAAGAAGTCTCTGGTTCACCTGCCTTACTGTACTGCACTCGCCTGATAACACAGGGATATGGAAGTTTTTAGCTTTGTTGTGTGAATGCTGACCCTGTGAACCTCCTTAAGCTGATTCTCAGGCACTGTAAGCCCAGTTTAGCTGATTCTCAGGCACTGAAAGCCCAGTTTAGCCCTTTGCCCAGGGCAAGAGGAGGCACAGGTGAGAAGGGAATGCCTGATCTGCAGTGAACAGAAAGAGGAGGGTGGTCCTGTTGGGATGTTGTGAACACTTCCACATCTTGCCTTCACAGCCAGGATCCTGCAGCRGGGAAATAGAACTTCCTGGTCCAAAGCTGGGAGCACTCCCAGCTCATCAGGGAGCAGTGGGGACAGGGAATGAAGGGGGATAGGGATGTTCTGGAAGGCAGAGTTCTCAGGCTGTTTCTAATTCTGCCATTTAATTAGTTGTTAAAATGAGTACTAAAAATATGATCGTCCTTGTGGAGTGTGGGGGAGGAATGGAATAGGGGWAGCCAGCAGAGAGGAGGGGAGGGGACAGGGTACAGTGGCCTTGGCATCCCTCTCTTGTGACAGCTTTCTGCCCGCCTGTACTGGAATCCCATTTATTCCACCACATGGGAAGAGCATTGGGTTTCTGCAGGGAAGAGGGCTGGGCTGCCTGGTCCCAGGGTGCCCTGTGCCCCTGGTGCTCAGCCCTTTTCCCTGTGGTTACTGCTGCGGGATGCATGCAGGGCTTTCACGTCTCATTTACTTGTTTATGAACACTATTTTTTTTCTGTGTGCACATTCCTCTTTTCAGACCTTTGGGCAGGCAGCCCCCTGCCTTGCTCAGGCTTGGGTTTGGCTGTAGAGATGCCTTTTCTTTCTGTTCTCTCTTCTCTCATGCCCTGTTTTGATTGAAATGAGAAGCAGCTTTTCTTTTATGTGCCCACTGGGTTTCCCATCAATGGGATGCCCTTTGCTATCTATAGCATTTACTAGGGTGGTAATTGAGAGGGTGATGGCTTCCAGAAACCTAAGAGTTGACAGGACAGAACACGAAGGTCTCAAAAGGATTTTTCAGCCTCTGTGCCTTCTTGTCCGTCTCCAGGCAACTAAAGGGTCAAGAGCTGACTGATGGGATGCAAAGTCCTTTGCTCTCTTGTCTCACAACTAGGAAGAAAGGGAATGCAGCTATTTTGTGTGACCCATCCTTTGCCTCAAGCCCTGGACAGAAGATCCACGCTGTGGGAAGGAAGAGTAATAAACATGAATTTTGAGCTAAGAAACGGTGCCACTTGACAGGTCAGTGGTGCCTCTCAGCCCTTCCATGGGCCACACACACAGGGTGCTCCACAGAAGATGCCACCCTCATTTCTCCACCCCTTGTTGGAAGGGCTTGGGAGAATTGCTCAGGGAGTCTCTAAAGGTCTGTTCCCAGCCCCCAGCTCGGTGTTCACCCAGCATGGCTCCCCCATGGGAGTCACAGACCTGCTGGTGCCTTGCCAGGGACACTGTGATCTGAAGAAAACCCTCTCTTGGAAGGAATGCCCTGCACTCGAGGACATGAGTGCACGGAGCTGATCCAGGAGCAGATTTCAAGCAGCCTGTGTGGCTGGAGACAGGATCACACTGTGGCCACCTGCCAGCTCTAACTTTGCTGGCAGGGCAGTGATCATCAGCAGAGATGCAGTAGCAGAGGCTCTGCCGTGAGGTAGCTGGCACAGTAAATCCTCCAGGGCCCTGCAAAGGAGGGAGCAAGCTGTGCTGGAGCCAACTATTCACCACACTGCTATCCAAGCTGTCTGGGTTAAAAGTAGTTGTGTAAAAACAGCCTCCTGAGGCATGGAGGGGTTGCCTGCAGTCAGCCTGGGCACATGCTGGGGTCTGCTTTTAGCACCCCTGTCTTGTTGATGCTTCCCAGCCCTTCCTCCTCCACTGTAAGGCAGCATGGAAAAGTGGATAGAGCGTGAAAATGAGAAGAGAAMAAGGGGGGAAATGCCCAGTGAAAAACCTCAAAACAAGGAGAAAAATGAAGAGATTCCAAAGCAATTTTAATCTGGACAAAATAAAGGAGGCGAATAAAAGGAGGCCAGCGAAGCAATTTTTTGTTCTTGAGCACCTTCTGTGGACAGTGTCCTAGCAGATGTGGTGCAGAGCCATCAGCACAGGTGTGCATCTCCGGTCAGGAGCTGGAGATGCTGGCAGTGAGCAAAGGGAAGGCTCTGTTCYACCTGGCTTTTGTCAGTATCCTTGATCCTTTTTCTTGCCATCACAGATGGGCTCACAGGAAAGGGAAAGCCACTTGCCCTGCAGCCACAGTTCAGCTTAGGGCAGGATGATCATGGGTCCTGTCCAGCTCCATGCTGTTGCTCTCAGTATGAGGTGGCAGCTTTGGGGCAGRTTCTGGGAGACTTATCTGTGCCCATGCTCCAACATCTTTGACGGCTGAACCTGCACTAAACTGGATTAGAGAGAAACTGCCCCTCTTGTGTCCCCTTGAGTCAGGGGCTAGGGTAGCCCAGTGAAGAGGAGTAGGTTATGATGGTTTGTGAGGATCTTGTTGGGTTCATTTGCCCCTTGCTCACATGCAGACCCCTCTGAAGTAGAGGAAGAGATCTTCAGAAGCTATGTCTTGGGAAATCCCACTCTAAAATACACTGAATTTGGGTCAGGTTTGTGGTAGGAGCTTAGTGGATTTCAACAATACCTTGTGAGACTTTTAGTTTRCCTCACAGAGTCTGGTTTGGAGGTTGAAGCAATAGGTCATGGGTGATTTCTCAGCAGGGGCTGGAGGTAGTGCACCTCAATCTCCATGTGGATTTTTTGCTGAAACTGGCTTCTAGTTGGCACAGCTGAGTGTGTGGGGACTTTGCTCCGCACCTCATTGTCCTCACCTGCCRTGGGAGCTGGCCTGCCTTCGACAGCTGTCTAGGCCACGGAAGGACTTCTGTCCTCTGCTTCAAAAGATAATCCCTGTAAAGGCACAGCATGGCTTGATTTGGTGCTCTGGCTCCAAACCTCCTTTGGAGCTGTGTGATCCAGAGCAGACACTGAATTACAACTGTGCAAAAAGATGCAGAGGGCAGCAGTAGCTGAAATGATGGAAGATGTTGAGGGGGGAATAGAGTGGTAGGAGGGGAAGAAAAACCACCCACGCTGCTCCAACCCAAGAGGGCAAAGGAGCCTCTTCCCATCCTATAAGAGGCTGAATATGTCCATCTTTGTGTGTCCATCCTTGGGTCTCCATCTGGCCCCTCATCTGTGGCCTGGAAGCACAATGAGGGGAGTTTTACCTCTCACAGGTGAGTAATGACAGATGCCCCCTGTCCCTTTCTTGGAATGACRCTCTCTGTACTTGCAATTCCAGGTGGAGTTGTCCTCAACCCTGCTTACTACGGCATGCCTGGCCACACCAACACCATGATCCACGAAGTGGGGCACGTCCTGGGGCTCTACCACGTCTTCAAGGGAGTGAGTGAGCGCGAGTCTTGTGATGACCCCTGCAGGGAGACCACTCCATCCATGGAGACTGGAGACCTCTGTGCTGACACTGCCCCCACCCCAAAGAATAAACTCTGTCGGGATCCAGACCCTATCAATGACACCTGTGGCCAGACACATTTCACAGGAACACCCTTCAACAACTACATGAGTTACACAGGTAACGAGTAATCCTTGCTGGGAGTCACAGGGGGTCACCTTCCTTAAAACTCGGGTTTCCCTCCATCAGTAGTGCCTTACCTCATTCCCTAACCAGCAGGGACCCTCCTGGTGGATTGGGATGTGTCAGGCAGTGCTTGCAGTGGCTGCTTAACCTCCATCCCTCAGGCTATTTCTATCCATCCCTCTCTTCCTGCCAGTGGTGCTGGACATGCACCAAGGCTGCTCTTGTCTGTGTGTGCCTTTGTTCTCCAGTCCTGAAGCTGCTGCTGCTATTATTATTATTATTATTATTATTATTATTATTATTAACCTCCTGAACCCTTTTGGCGTGATTCCCAAGGCATGCCGCAGGGGGCTGGCGTTTCCCTTGCCATGCCAGGAGGAGCGAAGCCGGAGAAGCAGTTCCGTGCCCCCGGCTGACCCTCCTGCGGTGGCATTGCCCAGGTGCGGGTGCCGGGCGGGTGCGGGGACCTGGAGCCGCTGTGGCAGTGCCATCTTGTGGCTTTGGGGACACACGACACCAGAGAGCCCCGGCAGCACAGCCGCCACGCTGGTGCCTCCCAGCCCTCCCTAGAAGTCCCCGAAAAAGTTTATCCAGGAGCAAAGGGCGCATGTTGACATGCCCTAACCCTCGGCCCGGCCTCTCTTGTCCCCAGATGATGAGTGCACCAACAGCTTCACCCCCAACCAGGTGGCCCGCATGCACTGCTACCTGGACCTGGTGTACCAGCGCTGGGGACACAGCAGGAAGCCAGCGCCCATCCCGATCCCCCCCATGGTCACCGGGCAGACTCAGCACTCCCTCAGCATCTACTGGCTGCCTCCCATCAGCGGCGTCCTCCACGAGAGGTGAGGCACTGTGCTCCTGGGCTTGCACGGGAAGGGACAAGGGATCTCTGTGCTCCCAGTCTCCTTCCCTCCCTGCTGGTCTCCAGCAGAGCCCTCGGGTGCCAGAGCCAGGCTGCTGCCATGGCCCCCTGGCAGAYGGGCTCTCCTGCGAGCTTCCCGCTCTCGGGGTGCTGGGAGGGGAAGCCAAAGAGCATCAGCAGGCAAAGCCAGCTCGAAAACCCCAGAGTGCAATCAGGGAATGAAAAATGAGCTTCATTTAGCACTTATTGTATAAAGTAGCTATTTACCAGGAGGAAATGCAGCCTTGTGGTTAAGGCAGGGAGCTCGAACCACAAGAGCTGGGTTTCGTTCCCAGCGCTGTCATGGGCTCGCAGAGCAGCTAACTGGGGGTAAGTCAGGAAACTTTTCAAGCCAGAGAAATGATGCCAAGGAGCCAGAGCTGTTTGGCTGTTGAGGAGCACACAGCCATGAGTGTTGGGTGGATGTCTGTCTATTCCCCACTAAGGGAGTCACCAAGACCTGGAAACRCCACCAGTGTCTCTATTCAGCAGCCCCTCTTACTAATATAGTTCAGTTTCCACCAGGTTTTAGGTGGTGATCCTTTATTTTTAGGGGCTTTTTTTTTTGCTTATGGGATCATAAGCATGTACATAAAGAGCTTTTGAACTTGTTTTGAAGCTGCTTCATAAAGCTGTCTTTTATAATTAAAAGGAAAATGCTGTTTGATGGCAGCTGGGGCACTCTTGGGTCAGTGTTTGCTGACTTTTCAAAGAATGGGTGCTCTCCACAGTGGCCCTTTTGCTCAGGAGTAACAAGAGCACATGCATGTCACCCCACAGACAGAAAAGGCTCTGAGTGCTGGGTAGCCTTGAGTCATCCAAATAAACTGCTTTGTTGGGGAGAGAAGTGATTTGGGAGCAGGAAAACATGGGTCTAGAAGGGAGACCCTTTGGAACCATCCCAAGTTGTCTCTCATAACTGTCTCAGGAGCTGATCCATTGTGGCAGTCCTGAATCTCCTGAGAAGAACTGGTCAAGGAAAGTAGCTGAGACTGGCCCTTATAATAGAAAAGTGCCTTCATCTTTTCTGGAGAGCAACTGATATTATTGTGACTGGTTTGTATTGCAATAATGCTGAAAGCCAAAACCTGACTCTGGGTTTAGCAGAGAGCACCTTCTTTGCACCCACTCTAGTCCAGAGGCATTGCCCTGGGATGTGTGGGATCTGTTAGCTGTGATGGGATGGGATCTATCCAAGACTACCCAGAGAGCAGGGAGAAGAGSAAAGATTAAACCCAGCCTGTCCCGTGGGTGCTCGTATTTCCCTGTCTTTGAAGAAGCTGATTGCAAGCAGGATGATACACCCAGGGAGATCGAGACCTTAGCTCTGCTTCTCCACCTCCCTGTCTGGTGGCACCTGGACACACGTGTCTGGGGAGCTGTCTGTTCCTCCTGAGCCATGGCAGGGTGTGTGCTRTGCCAGCAGGGAGCAGGACAGGCTGTGTGACAGCTGTGCTGAGGATGGCACCTTCCGGCAGTACGTGCATGAGGCCTCTTCCCCCAGAGTCTGCGACTCCTCTGGCTACTGGACCCCAGAAGAAGCAGAAGGTAAATGTCTCCTCTCTTTTCCTGTCGTGTGAGTCCTCAGGCAGAATCTTTCTGGTACAAGAAAAAGAACTTTAAATTTTTTTTTTTCTTTTAGAGAATCAGTTGTCTTCCCTTTGCATGGGTTCTGTAGTGCAGGAAGGATTTCTTGGCGCCCAGGGAAGAACCTGGTAATGGCCAGATGGCTTTGGACAAACTGACTGGCACCAGTATTACCTCAAATCATTGTTCAGGTGTTGTTGAAAGATACTGACTAAAGGGAAAAGTACTTAACTGAAATCAGTCTTAAAATACAGATCTTGGGACCTCATTCAAAACCTCAGGAACAGTCGTGGACTTTAATGTAGTCTTGTCCACAGAGAGCAAGAGGAGCTCTGTGCTGAGTCCCACTGTGTCTGTGCCAAGCCCTGGGCAGTCCCTTCCTCCCCAGCCAGRCCAACAGCAGCTGGGCATTACAACTTCTGTTGTGCTGAGACCCAGATGTTGATTTAGAGACCCACCTTGTGGGCACAGTGGTGACTTTCAGGGTCACACAGTTGCCATAGGAGCTGTTGGGCTTTTCTTGCTGCCTGAGCTCCTCCAAGAGCAGGGTAGAGGAGGCAGGAGACCAGGGGAGCTGATCCTGGGAGCTATGTGAGGTGCATGTGCTGCTGCTGAACCATGCAGAGCCCGAGGACATGGTTCTGTGTGTCTGTAGTTATCACAAGTGCTTGTTTGCTCCGATAGAGAGAGTTTGTGGGTTTCAGAAACTTTTAGACTTGTCTTAATGGGTGAAGGCTTTGAATTGGTGCTGGGCCCTAAGAAATGCTTCCAGTGGCTAATGAAGACAAAGGTATTTCTACTACAGAATGATAAATTCCAGTGATCCTTTCTGGGTCTGAAAGGCCAGCACTCTGTTTCTCTTGCTGAGTGCTAATCCACCCTCAGGAGAGGCAGGCTGGGACTCTGAGGTTAGCCTGGGTACTGWCCTGGAGGATCTTCTGGAAAAGCAGCCTGGAGAAGCAGCAGGTCCTGCTTCCCTGCTTTGGACCTGGCCCCTTCCTGACTATGACCTGTCCTAGCATTTGCTTGTGCAAAGCTTCAGTCTCTGCTCTGCTTGGAGCATTCAGGTGCCCTTGGCAAAGTTTCTGCACCTGTGAGGCTACAGAGCAAGCTTCACATTCCTCAGCTGTGTCTAGTCCCTAGATCTCTGCACTGTGTCCAGCTGCAGTGTGGACACCCCTGTTCCCGTTTGAGAGGGCTGTGGGTTGCCAGGTCTGYTGAGCCTTGTGCATATGTGCAAGTACCCAGGAGCTGGGAGACCAGTGGGGATTATTGCTTTCCAGGATGTTAGGGCAGGTGCCACTAGGTCTAGGACGTGTGGGTGCAAACTCACACGGGTGTGCAGTTACAGCCTGGAGGTGCTTAAGCACCTACAGGGAAGATCACCCCTGTGGGTCTCCTGTGAAAGCAGGTTTYACCAGCTTCCACTCTGTCCCAGGTCCTCCAGACGTGGATCAGCCCTGCGAGCCCAGCCTGCAGGCCTGGAGCCCGGAGCTGCACCTSTATGACATGAACATGACGGTGCCGTGTCCCCAGCCGCACGGCTGCATCCTGGAGCTGCGCTTCCTGCACCCCGTCTACCCCGACTCCCTCACCCTCTGGACCACCTACCTCTCCACAGGCTCTCCCAAGGCCCTGTCTGACATTGAAATCCTGACAGAGCAAGGGGAGTCTATCCACCTGGGCCCCCTGGACACCTTCTGCGATATCCCCTTTACCGTGAAGCTCAATATCCCCAAAAAGATGTCTGGAGTTAAAATYTACACCTTTGACGAGAGGATGGAGATAGACACAGCCCTGCTGACCTCCAGGCCCCAGAGCTCCCTGTGCTCTGCCTGCAGACTGATCCAGTACCGGGTGCTCCGTGACCCCCCCTTTGCAGACGGGTCCCCTGCCACCCCCCTGCAAGGACATCGCCACTTCAWGGACACGTGAGTCACAGGCTGCTCTGTCTTGGGCTGAGTCAGGTTTSATTGCCTCCTTGTGTCTTCTCCCTTTCAATCCCTGGATGGTTTTGCTTCTGTGTTGTTTTTCCTGCTGTCCCCCTGCTCTGGGAATTACTGCATCCAGTGCCATTGAGCAAGGGTGTGGCAGACCCACTGTGCTAGCATGACCCTTGTCCATGAGCCCAGGTTAACTAGAAGGAGCTCATTAAACCCACAAACACTTTCCTCATCAATACAACCCATAAAATTGCATTTCCCCTGTYAATACAACAAGTAAAATGATTTCTCAAGCTAATTCCACTTCTCCCCAGCTCAGATCCTGTGACGGTGTTCACAGGGGTTCTTGGATTGGGGAAGAGACGAGGATCTGACTCTGTTTCAGAAGGCTTGATTTATTTTTATGATATATATTACATATAGTAAAAGAATAGAAGAAAAGGTTTCATCAGAAGGTTAGCTAAGAATAGAATAGAAAGAATGATAACAAAGGTTTGTGGCTCAGGCTCTGTGTCTGAGCCAGCTGGGCTGTGATTGGCCATTAATTGCAAACATCCAACATGGGCCAATCACAGATCCACCTGTTGCATTCCACAGCAGCAGATAATCAATGTTTACATTTTGTTCTTAAAGCCTCTCAGCTTCTCAGGAGGAAAAATCCTAAAGAAAGGGTTTTTCATAAAAGTTGTCTGTGACAAGACCCTTGGGAAGTAATAACCTAAAAGAGATTCTCTTCCCACAGGCTCTGCCTCTGGCAGAGTATGAAGACACATCAGATTGTGGTTCTGCWTGGATGTATACACATGATGTCTATAGTTGTGGTGAGCAAATCTCAGTGCTGCAGATGTTGCTGCTCCCTCAAGTTCTCTCTGTCCCTGCAGGGAAGTCACTCCTGGGCAGGTGTACCACTACCAGGTGCAGGTGGTCTCTGGGACAACCTCAGGGGAAGCGTCCCCACCGCTCGTCCATGTGCATGGAGCACCGTACTGCGGGGATGGGAAGGTGGCCACGTAAGTTGAAAAGCTCCTCAAGCTCTCAGCTGAGGTTCTCTAAGCTGTCAGGTCATCCTGCCCCAAAGGGAAGCAGCAGGTGTGTCCTCCATGCACGGGTACATGGCTGAAGCTGCTGCACAAAATCCCTCCAGCAGACTGAGTTGTAGAGCTTGTGTTTTGTAAAATGCCACATGCAYAGGAGATGGAGATGGTCTGCATGAGGGGTCCAACCTGAACATCCTCTGTTCTTGACTTCAGAGCTTGGATTCTGGCCCATCTCAGCAAACTGTTGCAGAGCCCAGCCCAAAGGATCTGCCTTTGGAAGTGGGCAGTATAACTTTTTGCTCAGGGCTCTGCAGGAGTAGCTTCTGCAATGAGCACAGTCCCACATGATGTGGTGTCTTTAGAGAGCTGTCTCTGCTCAGAGACCCCCAATAATGAGGGATGCACCATCTCTACACTGAGAGAGCCCAATGCTTCGCCTGCTCTGCCTGGGAGATAATTATTTCAGGTTTTGTTATTTGAGCTTTTTCAGACTTCAGCTTCCAGGAAACTCAGGATCACTTTCATTTGAGATCCGTTTTCTTAGCAGGGTAGGGAAAGGGAGAGGAACCTTCTGTCTCTCCCCTTCTCCTGCCTCCTYCTCCTGCTCCCACTGAAACCCCAGCCCCATTTCAGAATCTCCTGCCTTCTCCAGYGCTTGCTTTCTCCAGCAACAGGTCTTCCTGATACTTAGTTCTATACTTTTTCCGTTCTCCCAGAGTTCTTGCCTCAGGTTTTACAGCAAAGTCACAGTACAATCATGTCTGCTCCCATATGCTGTGACTTCTACCTCTTTTTATCCCCTGGCAAGGTGTTTTCTCTATCTAATTCCATGTGTGGTTCTTCCTTTTGAACTGCTTCTGTGGAAACAGAACCAAGATAAGGGGTCGTCACTGATGTCTGGGCAGGAGCACAGGGGTGGGTGTTGAGTCAAAGGTGGCAATAATACATCTGGCTGTTGCCCTCTTAGGAGCCTGGAGGAGGAATGTGATGATGGAGACTTGCTGGATGGAGATGGCTGTTCCAGGAAGTGTAAAAAGGAAAAAGGCTTCAACTGTGTTGGTGAGTCCAACTGGATTGAGACTGGTCCAAATGGATTGGCTCCTTTTGAGGCAGGAGCCAAAACTGTGTGTTATTCACACTGCTCCTTAGAGCAGAGGGCCATGCACCTCATCACAGCAGAACCTGGATTTGCAGCTGGAGTGATCCATGGATCTTGTGGTGGGAAAACCCCAGGCTAATGAGACACCAAATCTCTTACAATGAGAGAAGTGTGTGGCTGGAGCCTGGTTTGTAAGCAGCTCATCCCTGTTCTCCCTGCAGGGGAGCCGAGCCTGTGCTACGTTCACGATGGGGATGGTGTGTGTGAGCCCTTTGAGAGGACAAGMAGCATGCTGGACTGTGGTCCCCACACTCCTGAGGGGTATGTGGATCTGTGGGCAGTGAAAGCCTACTCCTCCCATCAGGATGCAAAGTCCTGCCCTGCTTCYGTAGTCACTGGAGAGCCTGTGGTGAAGGTGAGTGAAGGCGTGGACAAAAAAATGACAAAGTCTGTGCTGAGGAAGGCACAAATAAAATCAGCTCTGGAARCACTCATTGATTATTATCCTCCCAGCCAGGGACTGAGTGGAAGACCTGGGCATTTCTCACACTCCTCCTGCATCAGTCCCTCAGTTCAGGAGCTGCAGTTCATGGAGAGGTGCTTCATCCTGCAGGGAGCACCTCCCCCTGCCAGGCATTTCACTGAACAGTGACCACCCCATCCCACCAGCCAAATACTCAGCTTGGAGCATGTGACTTGTCCCACTGTTGGCTAAAAAAAATCCTGTCAGTCTAATACCTTATAAGGTCAGGGCCTGAAAGGATGAAATCACACACACATCAGCATCTGTACTGCTCCCAAGCCCTCTGATCTGAAGCCAAGGAAAAATCAATGGGAGAATTCCCATCTTTCATATGGGCTTTGGAGCAGAGCCTGGAGGGGATTTTGCCTGATTGGTGTTAACGTGGTGTGTATGTTCTTTCCTAGCAAGCTGAAGAAAGGCAAGAAATATGTAAAGAGATCACATTTAGCACTTTACACATGTGTTTCTACTGATTTGATAGGAGGAATGATCTTCTTGAGACCTGCAGCATGATTAAACTGCCCAGATACACATGTCTGATGGGGTGCCTTGGGYTCAGGGGTCTGTTCCTTCCCAATGACACCTGTGTCTGCCAGGCCTGTGGTGATGTCAGGGATGCCACAGGGCATTGAATGGAACAGAAGAGTGTTATTCAGGCTAATGAATCACACCTTTGTATCTCATAAGCCCAGCCAAAATCAGGATGCCATGGTCTCACCTACCAGCTCACAGCTTGGCTTGTTGTTTGTTACTCAGCCCCACAGACACCATGAGATGCTTAAACAACACATTTATAGCACTCCAAAATGGCAAAGGTGGTCTGTGCACGTGTGTGGGCAGTGAGATGTCACTTAGGAAGCCACATTCTCACTCTCTTTGTGCTAAGAGCCACCTTGGGGTCCTTCCCAACACTTGTTCAATCTTCCTTGAAGTTTTGTAGGTGCTGTTTTTCTCTCCTTTCCTTGCAACCTTCTGGGTTGAAATAAATCTCTCCTTTCAGGTCTGTAAACCCCACCTTCATGAGGTGCCAAGGGACCTTTTACAGGCTGCTTGGTTTCCCTGTGCTCCCAGCCAAGAGAATGCTCAGGACCCAAATGAGAAGACGCTTTTGGGTGACGAGGGAGTTTGGCTCAAGGTAAGTGAGGATGTGTGGTCAGGCACAAAGGATTTGTTTGTCTTTACCCAGCTCTGGTGACAAAACCCATCCTTTCCTGTCCTGTAGGAGCTACAGCAGCCTCTAAAACTACTCATGTAGTACTCCATATGCTACTGCACTCTTTGTAARTCCCAAAATACCTGTGTCTGGATCTGTCCTAGTTGCCCCATTCCCACTGGGAGCAGCAAACCCATCCTGAGGCAGATTGCGAGGAGAAGGACTGTGCATGAAACCAAAATACCACAGAAATGCCTGGAGGCTGAGAAACAGCTTGCTCCTGACTCTCCCCTGCAGTCAAGCTGTGCTTTTAACACCCCCAAAGGGCAGGCACAGGCTGTGTTTAAAGTCCTGGTTGCCTTTGTTCCAGCAGCAGAGGGCAGCTGGGTATCCTCTGCCATCCTGAGGGGTCCTGAGCACCCCAAGCCCACAACAACCAGGTCCTTGTGATGGCTCCAGACCAGAGGTGGCACTTCTGTGCCCCAGGGTGTTGGTCCTTCAGCCCAACAGGGGCTTGGGGGCTGCCCCTGGGAGGGTCCAACCCCTCCATCCCAGCAGGTAGAGGAGAGGAACGGGGCAGGGCTGAGGGTTGGGCCACTGGGATTTTTACAGTGTTAGGTTTCTGACCACAGGCACAGTTTAGAGGTTTTGTGGCTGCTGCCTGGTGTTGCTGGAAAGCCAGGCTCTGGCATGCTGCTCCCTGTGCACTCTGAGGGGCAGCTCRCCCTGTTTTGGTCAAGGTTCTCTAGAGAAGGCCTCTTCCCCCAGACACTCAGACAACTCAGTGAATCATCAAACCTCAGTCAACAAACATGGGTACTGCTCTGAGGTCCTCTGTCTCTCCCAAACAACTTCCTTTAGCCTTCTAATTTTCCCTCTCTTCCTTGTCTGTGTGCTCACAACCCAATTTGTGGCTTCAGTCTCTGGCCGTGATAAATGTGCCTCCTTTCCTCCTGTGCTGAGGAGAAAGCAGTAATCCTCCCCCTTGGCCTTACCTAGATGAAAGCTTGCTTTCCACTTCTCAGCAGGGGTTAAAACATGTTACAGTTTTATTGGAGCTTGTGGTCAGTCCTCTTCCTCTATGGATGTTTATACTAAAGACTTTCATTACTGGTTCTCTGTGCTCTCTCTAGGAGTGCTATTATTTTCCACCCATAAAATTATTTATGGACTAGTAATAAATATGCTCTTTTTCTTTTTCTTTTTTTTTTAAAGAGTTGGCCTGATTGGTAACATATTGGGTTAGGAAAGATGGCTTTTAGTTGACAATTTGCCTAGCACAGCTGCCTGCCCAGACAAGAGTGCTGCTGTTGATGCACACGTGGACCCATGTGCATGGGGTGTTTGGTGTCTACCAGCTCCCAGGGACATTTTAAAGCTGTTGCACCTGTGTCTCCTGGGGTAGAGCTGCACCACAAAACTCATCAGATGGTAGGAATCACTTCCTACAGTGKTTCTGAAGAGGTGGCACCAATGAACAAGAGGAAGGGCTGGGTCAAAGGGTCATGGAATGGTTAGGCTTGGAAAGGAGATTAAATGCCCTCTAGTTCAAACCTCACTGCTATGAGCAGAGACACCTCCCACTAGACCAGGTGGCTGAGATCCCCGTCAGATCTTGAGTGTTTCCAGAGWTCCACAAGTGCTCTGGAAAGCCAGTGCCAGTGTTTTACTGTGCTCACTGTCATGCTGTAATTAAAGCAAGAGGTATGTGTGTCTGTGCCACTGCACACAGCATCTGCCATGCCCCTTGGGTCTGTCTGCACATGAGAATTGTTACAATTTGCACATCTCCAGCCATGCATTGTTCTCAGTTTTTAATACACCTGATGAGGAAAGACATYAAAATCACTTGTAAGCAAGTCAGGAATGCAGGAAATTAAATAAGAAGGAGGGGAGAGGGAGGGAGAAAAATTAAGATAGCCTGCTGTGGCCAAGCACATAGTATGTATTGGAAAGGACTGGGATGTTAATCAAGGCAGCTGCTATTGGCCTAACATGGGGCCAGCACCTTTCACCCTCATGCAAATGCACTGTAGGAAGAGAAGGACTGACCTCTTCACCTCAGGATGTATAGTCCAGGGAAAGCCTCACCTGACTTTTCCAACTGCCTCYCCTCCCCTCAGGAACCACACTTGGAGGTTGGGTTAAAATTCTCCAGRTCCCTGGGACTTCACAGCTCTGTCCTGGGGGGCTCCTTGTCTGTGAGCACTGCTGGCTCTTCTCTCTTTTCCTCCCTTCTTGCTTTCCTGTTTCTTTTCCTTCTTCCTCCACTTATCTCTCTGGGGGAAAACATTGGAGCCCTCTGGTCTGCTCCTTGCAGCCAGGCAGCCCTGTAAGCCAGCAAGCCCTGGCTAAGGGAGTGAGGAGACACCAGTGGGGCCTTGTTCATGGTGCTTGTGCTGGTGAGCACCTCCCTGCAGGGTGGGAGCCCCGGGCTGAAGCCCAAGGTTTTCTCCTGTTCCYGTGTGTGAACAATGCCTGACGTGGCACGAACCACCCTGAGGCGAGGCTGCCATCACAGATTGTGTGGTTGTCCCCTCCATTCCCACAGTCTGCTCCTTGGGCTGTGCCTGGCCAGCCAGGACTTGTCTTCTTTCCAAATACACCTTTGCCTCGAATTTCTGAGCTTCCTCCAGGCCAGCATTCCACAAAACACTGTATCGGGAGGATCTCGATCAAAACAGATCTCAGCACTGGGGAAAGGGGGGGTACTGGGGTGGGGGAGAAAAACATTTCTGTCCTCTTCCAAAGAACATCTGCTCTGCCATGATTGATGCCATGTGTTTCCCAGCTACTTCCAGCTGCCTTCAGGGTTGTAGACAAGTAGCAAGTTGCTGGCTCTCCTAGCAGGCAGGGCTTCTTCCCATGAATCTTTCCATGTGTTGGCTGGTGGACAGTTTGCTGTTGCAGTGGCTACTGGGGGCATTCTTTGGGCTTGTTTTGGTTTTTGTCTTTTTTGAGGGCTTTTGTTATTGGAAATATTTTGGTGGCAAGGCTGGTAGCTGTTTTTCCTGGGTGTCTCACTTGCCTGGCCAGCTCTGTGTGGGGTGGAAGTCTGAGCCTGGTGAAGGGAGAGGAGGAAAGAGGTTATCCAGGTCTTGCTCAATGTGGATGCTGTGAAGATGCTATAAATTTAGGTCAAGATGGGGCTGAATATGTGAGGAGAAGGCTAGTAAAGGGAAGAAGGGAAATTCAGAGAGAAAGGACTGTTTTGGCTCCCTTCCTTCCTCCTCCCCRCCTTTGCAGCCCTGCAAGGTCTCTGACACCTTATCCCTGCTCCCTCTTCCTCTGTCTTGCCTGTATGGGCTCTGAGAAGCTGTGTTTGCTGTGCCTGCTCTCAGAGTGTCTCCTGCCCTCTTTCCTAGGTTTGCTTTGAGAGACCTGCAGTGCCCACCTCTCTCCTGCTCTTCCTGGCCTCCTCTGGCTCTGTCCCAGGCCAGCAGCCCAAGCCGGTGGTTGCCGTGCAGTTGACTGACACAGATGGACAGAACAGCTCTTTGGGTGAGAACCTCTGGGGTGGCACCAATGGGGACACCAGAGCCACCACCACAGCTGTGACCTCTCACTGCTGTCCCCTGCCTTCCAAGCTGGTCTGTAGGTGTGTGGGGAGAGCAGATGTAAACCCTGGRGCTGGCCTAGTCACTTCTTCCTTTTCCTTGTCTCACAGGGACGTACGAGCTGTCGTGTCAGCACAACCCCCTCATCATCAACGTGACCCACAGCCAGGAGGACCCACTCCCCCAGGCTGCTTCAGTGCTTTTCAACTTCTCCTCTCCACTTGTGGGCATTGCAGCCGTGGCCTTGAGGACCCTGGCTCAGCCTGGCTCCCCTGAGCCCCTCAGCACCTGCCTCCTGCAGCACCAGGAGGGATGTGGCCATCAGTGCTACAGGTAGGGATGGTCTCCTCAGGGCACCCAGGGTTGCTGCTCTCCTCTGGGAATTTGTGTTTGAGTTCTGGAGTGTTTATCTTCTCATTGAGTGCTTTGTGACTATCCTCAGATGGATTTTGAGGTATTGCTGGAAGATCTGGTGTGTTGAGTCTTGATTTGCTTTTMTTGCTGGAGGGAGCAGGAAGGCAGAAACCAGATTTTGTGCATGGCCTCTGCATCTGTAGAAAACTCTGCTAAAGGACTGATTCCTGGTGGGAAAACCAAGAGAAGTTTTAAAATGGCTGTGAAGTTATCACTGGCAGTAGCTGCTAAAGCTGAAGCTTCTTCAGCGCTCACAAGCTCCACCTCCATCCATTCCAGTCTTCCCTGTGCTGCTGAAGGTGGGCATGGAGCTCTCCTCTTCCTCTCTCTTCTCACTCCTGGTCCATCCAGGCCCCTCACAGAGTCTCACAGTGCCCTGCTGAACGTGGTGATAATGCCAACAGAGGCCTCAGCACTTAATATCTGCCAAGTCTGGCTTTGCTTTCAGATCCCAGGCTCCCTGAAGCTACATACAAGTGCTGATCCAGGGCTCCAGTTCAGCCAGTTACTCAAACCACACCACTGAGAATACTGATTTTTGAGTTAGCTTTGCTGGAGCTTTGGAGTTCTTCAGCACAGAAGGGCTTTGTCTAGGGTCATCCCAGCACTGTTCTTGTCATGTTCCTTCTCTTGACGGCCTGGATAAGTGAACATCCCTGATAACAAATGAGAGTATGTGTTTGTCTTAAAGCCTGAGGGATTGTGGTACAGTTGATTTATGTAGAATTCTGGAAGCCATGAATATCCTGAAGTTGCTTTTTACTTTTTTTTTTAAGTGCATGTGTGATTTATACAGAAACATAAATCTTAGTGAGTCAGTATATAAATATTATTCTCAACCTTACATTAAAAGATCAGTGTTCACCTGAAATGCAGCGTGTTTCCTCCTGGTAGCTGTTAGAGCAATGTACCCACATGCTTCTAAGACTGTGGCCAACTGATGTGGTTTTTCAATTACATTTTCTCATCCCTTAAAATAATCTTGCATTCTTGTTGCTTGAGAGCTTCCCCCTTCCCCTGAGAAGTGACTGCAAGGAAGAAAAGACTCACTGGACACAGCTGAGCATTGACTGGGGATGAGGAGATCCCCATATAGGGGCAAATGGAGAGGAAAATAGTTGTTTTCCCCATAAAAGTCGCATAATAGTTGAAGCACAAGGCAGTTCCTGTATTGCCAAGGCACACCAAGCTGTGTCCCTCCCTTTTCCAGGGGCACAGCAGGATCCTTGTGTCTCTTCTTCCTCTTGTTGCCCTCCTCTAGGCTGCTCATGGCCTTGAGTTCACAGCAATAGGCTCAATTGCAGGTTATGTGTGTGCCCTTAGCAATTACTCAAAGTAAATCAGGTTCCCAGGGTTTTCAGAGTAGAAAATTCTACTTAGAGTATTGATCTTCAGAATTAAAGTCTTGGCTATTCAGAGTGGGGGGGGTTAGGCTTACAGCTTTGAGTAGCCACACTAATAATAAAGGATATTCCTCTGTTAAGTCAGGAAAAACTCAAGTATGCTCCCTTTATTACATTTTTAAAATCTCTTCTATCTCCAAAAGTAATGCATTGCAGTATTTTTAAAGGTTAACAATTCATTTCATATAATTACCTTGTATGAAATGAATTGTTAACCTTTAAAAATACTGCAATGCATTACTTTTGGAGATAGTATATAAAAATACTGCAATAACCTGTGGATTCTGGTGGGGGGGAAATCCCCTATAAAAATCCAGGAATAGAAAATCTTCATAGGCTGGGAGACATTTGACTGTGAAAGAGCCCAGAACATGCATGTTCCTGCAGCAGGGAGCTGGACTGACCGTGGGCACGCAGCAGCCTCATGCACACAGTACGTGCGGGCGAGGGCTTTCCCAAAATAACCTGAGAAAGGACAGTAACAAAAGCAAAAAAGAAATGAGATTTCCTGCCTTCAGCCTAGAAATGCTCACTGCCAAAATAATAAATATATGACAGGTTGGTATTTCTGTAGCATCTTTCATCTTGAAGGATCTTGCAGTGCTTTGCAGGCTGGAGAAAACATAGAGATGATGTTTATGCTGATGAAATGCAGCTTTCTCCAGGTCAGGGTGCAACAGGTGTTTGCCTCTAGAAAAGTACACACTTGTTTTGAAGAAAGTGTCACCTTTTGAGGTGCTGAAGGTTGGCAGAGCACTTGCAGAGCAAAGCAGTGCAGTGTCCTCACTGCCATCACCAGGAACCCCTCTCTGCTGTTTCTGCCAGTAGACCAGGGCTTGTCTGTGCATTCTGCTCCCAATCACAACCTTATGAGGTCAAGCAGAAATCAGACTTTTARCACATTTCCACCCAGGAGACCCAAAGCTTATGGCTTTCATCCTTTTCTTTGCATTTTTAAACTGAGCCACAGTCCCTCCTGTTTAACTTGGTGCAGGCTATACACTGAACCAGGGGAACATTTTTCATTTCCTCTGTTATGTGTATTTTTAGCTTGCTTTTATTTTCATTGTGTTTTACTTTATGTTCACATATGCTGGGAAATGCCTGTGTGGGTTCACAGGAAAGGTGCTACAAAAGGTGATCTGCTTTGTGTTTGTATCTCCTGTGTGCAAGCTCTCCTCTGCTTCCCCAAAAGTGCAAAAGTGGGTGTAAGGCATCAAGGGGAGTCAGGTTTGGATTCCTGTAGTATGGAAAATGGATGTGAGGGAGAGAAAATTAGATGGAGGAGGGAGTTGTTTACACATTTTCAATTGATAAACTTTATTCAGCAAAGAGGACTGTTTCCCAAACAGGTTTTGTTTGGTTTGTTTTCTTTCTTTCAAGCACTAAATTTATGCAGGGTCAATTTATGGGCTGCATGTGTGATGGCATGAAGATTTATGGGCACCCTGGTAGACATGCTGGTGTCTTATTTCACAGAAATGTAGAATAGTTTGGGTTGGAAGGGACTATAAAATCCTGATCCTTTGCCTCTGGCTTAGGGTGCCTGTGGATGGAGGCCCTGTCTCTGGAGGGATTTAATACAYACATAAACATGGCACTTRGGGACATGGGGTAGTGGTGGCCTGGATTAATGGCTGGACTTAATTTTCCATGGCTTCTCCAGCCTAAATAATTCTGTGTTTCCAGGGTCCCAATGACCACATTTCCTRAGGAATGGGCTCACCTGTGCCTTTGAGACGTCTAGAGGTGCTTCTCCTCCAGCATCAAAGCCTGTTGACCTCTGGCTTGTCCCTTGTCCCTTGGCCACCACTGCCCCTGACTGGCTGATGGGCAGTGGTGGCCAAGACTGTGCTGTAGAATATGTTATTAATGTTAATTTAAACTAAAATTTAAGTTAATATCCAGCTGGAAGGTAACCCTTGGAGGGCCAGACACCATCTCATGGGCTGCCCCATCCCATTTGTTCTCTGCAGTCTAATAAGCTTCTTGAGATTAGTGCTCTATATATGGGCTTTTTTGGGAATGCTCAAGATGTCTTCTGCCTTTCCCTGAGGATAGCCAGGGAAAAAAATATCTCCAAGCACAGGTTTTTCACCAGTTTGATCTTGAGTCAAACACAGTAACTGAACAGCTTTCAAACAGGRTGTTTGGTGTCACCTCACAGATACATCGAGGGAATGTGAGTTCCAACACAGACCAGTTGAGTTCCCATGTCCAGTGAGGAAGGGAGCAATCACTGGGAGATCCCAGGTTTGCCAGCAGAGCCCTTGGTTTTCTGCTGCAGCCAATTTCCCCATTCTGGCCTGCCCTTCCTGATGTCATACATAGGCACAGGGATTTTTCACAGGCACTGGATTAAATGCATCCTTCAGAAGGTTCTCTTATCTCCTTTCACAAGCTGCAGGAGGTGATGAGTACACCATCACCCCTGCTGMGCTATTCTCATATCCAGTAACCCTCTCTGCTGAGAAGGTGCCTCTGATTTCAAGATGAAAGTTGTTSCTTTTGCTCCAGCCTTGTCAGAAAGATCTGATTGCCTCCTGCCAGCAGACAGACAACTTTTCTGTGTCTATGTGTCTGTACAGAGATGTCAGATCCCCTCACTATCTCTTCTCTGTCGTGATAAATATTTTTTCCTCCTTAAATCTTACGGCATAAGTCTTGCAGCCCAGCTATGGCTTCTGCTTCCAGCTCCTTTTTGAAATCCTTCTGCTATTTTTATGTCTTTCATGGTGATGGATATGGCTCAGAAATTAATTCCTCTGGACAAGATGAGAAAATGAGGTGGAGCACGGTCCTGTGGAGATGGGATATGGATAAAGATGTTCTTTGGGTACAGTCTGTCCTGGCTGAGGTTGGGAAGGTGACTACACCAAACCTGACATCCCATTCAACCTCGTTTTGGTGTCGTGAGCAACAACAAAAAAACATGGAAAGGAACTCTGGAAATACATTATGTGCTCTTGCTTCTTTTTTTCCTTTTTCCACTATGGCTATGGAGGGGCCAGCAGGTCATTTGATGTCTTGCTGGTGCCTTTTCTCTGTCTCTGAGGCAGATGACAGCAGATGACTCACAGGGATGGTACTTTTTGCCAAGTTTCTTTTGGAGTCAYGTACAGAAGCAAACACCTTTTCTTGAGATGGCAACCTCAGTGCAGATTGTGATCAAGAAGCATCACCACCGTTGGGTCTGTACACGCAGCCTGCTGCCACAAGGATGGTTGCCATCAGATTTACTGGAAAAGTGAGACCTTTCACCTTGCCTGGAGGGAGACATTCCCAAGTATTTCCAAAACACCTTTTCTCATTTCCTAGCTATTCTCTCCTGCTAGACCGCATTGGGGTAAACACCTTTTTATCTCACTGATGTTGAGTGCTACAATCCAGACTCCACCAGAGTATGTACAGTGATGACTTTTAACTTCAGGAGATCTGGCCAAAGCCTTCACTTTTCTGTCAACATCTCCTATAACCCCCTCTCCCAAAAATTCGCACCATGAGAAGAACTTACAAGTTTCYGCTGTTAAGAGCTGGAGCTTGATGATAAGGGATGTTTCAGCAGCAATCTTGGGGTTGAAAGCCTGAGTAGACACTACAGCAATGTATAGATGATTTATTATACTYAGACAGCTGCACTGCTTTTGACTTGGCTTAGTTTGATGTGGGTAAATCCATCAGTGTTTTCTTTGTTGCATTAAGTAGTTGCAGTAAAACATGAAATTTCAGCTTTTCGGAATTTGGGATTTGTCACAACGAAGCAGTGTTACCGTACTGGCTTTGCCACCACTGGCTTCACATGCTCTGTTGCTGGTAGTGGCTGCCTGCTTTTGTTCTAGAAGGATGAAGGATCCCAAAGGAAAAGTTTTGCTCTGGTTTATAGAATTGTTCCCATTTCAGAACAAAGCTCTTACCGTTCCAGAGCATTTAGGGCCATCACTAGGCAGAATTTCACAGATTTCCAGACCTGAAACTTTCTTTGATGTATAAGTTATGGGACTTGGTGAGCCCAGAGCATCATGCAGGCTTGTGCTGACATGAAATAAGTTAGGAGAAAAACCTTGGTATTTTGTAAAAATGTTGTTGACAAATCATTAGTTTGAGCTTCAAAAGATGCTGGGATAGAAGTGGAAATTTTGTTTTGATGTCTCGGGCAGAAAAAAAGTAAAAAAATATTGGCTTGTCCCACATCTTATATGGCCTGAATCAGAAATGGGCAGAAGTCAGGAGTTCGCAGCTGTGATACAGGAATTTCATTTATCATCAAAAGCAGAAAGAGCTCCTTCATGCTGAGATCAGAACTGGGCTAACTGCACCATTTCCTTGTCCAGCCTTTGTTAGGGTGTTCCAGGGCCTAGGAGCTGTGATTTATTCCATCACTTTACCCCAGCCCTGGCATAGCACGTGGATCATGATGGGGCCAGGTCACGGGGCTTTTTTCTCTTTGACCTGCACTTGTTCACCWTCAGGCTCAGAAGTGTCCTGGCCCCAAGTGCAGCAGGGATAGCTGTGATGGTGCTGATAAAGGAAGCAATCAAGGCAATGTTTGTTGGTAGGGTTGGTAAATATTTTTTTAAGATTATTGACATATTTGGGAAAATCAGACAGCTTTCAGTGATGTGAACTCCTTTTCAGGTCTGGAATAGCAGCACCAGACTTCAAAGCAAGGTGTAGGATGAGCACAGTTTCTCAGAACTTGAACTGATCAGGCTCAGATCATTTCCAAAATAAAATCTAATGGGTATTTGTAGGTTTAGGTGTGTTGTTAAACACAGAGAAAACAGTGCTAAGTTAGTAATCTTTGAGGACAAAGAGAAAGGTCATTATTCTAACCTAAAGTTTTCTATTATTTCTAGAATATATCTCCATGCACATATAGAACATGTGCACGAGTATATATATATGTGATGTACATAGAAATATTTTGTTGTTATGACCCGTAGCTATCAATCTCTTATGCATAACTACCCTATTTAACATTCTGTATTTATAATCCTTAAGAAACTTGCTGATATCTTGATCTACTTTGTACCACATTGCTGGTTGCATTTCTGAACTGGTGGAAAACCAAAATGTCCCCAGTAGCGCTCAAAAGGATTAGCGCTTCATTTAATTTTTATTTAATAACAGCATTGTCCCAGCTGCCAAGGCTGCCCCAGACACCGTGCTGTCTTTCCATCAGCACCAGCAGAGCTGCTCCAGCCAAGCACTTGGCCTGGATGCATCAGGAAGGTGCCAGGGCACACCCTGGCACATCACCAGTGCTGTGGTGGGCACATGCTCCAGAACTCAGCGCCCTGACCATCAGCTGTGAGGGTGGGGAGGCCCTGGCACTGCCTGCCCGCAGAAGCTGTGTTTGCCCCATTCCTTGAAGTGTTCCAGGCCAATTTGGAGGGGGCTTGGAGCAACCTGGTCTAGTGGAAAGGTGCATCTTCATGTTGTGCCCATCGCTGGTGAGGAAGGAGATGGAATGGAGAGGCAAGGCTGGGAAGAGGACGTGTGTGTCCAGAGGCAAACACACAAGGAAGTTTAGGACAGTGGTTCCATCACTGGGGATGGGAGCAAGTATGAGCCAGGGGCACAGGCAGGGAGCAGAGCAACTGCCCAGAGAAGGTGACTGCGGGAGGGGAGGGGAGAGGGCTACAATTGGTAACAGATGCCCTCAGAAGCTAATGACCTGACAAATGCTGCACTCATAAAACAAATTCTTTAAAAAGGAAGCAAATGGAAATATAAGCTAGTGAAAGAATTTGCAGCAGCTGCCCTGAAACCATTTCTCACTTCATAAACAGGTCTGCATTGAAAAAACAGCCCCTTTCTTCTTGTTCTCCTTTGTGGTCCCCTCCTGTGCCCACCGGCTCTTTCAGGGCTGTGGCCTGCAGGTTTCCACCATGCCTTTGGCTCGGTGGACTTGTCCAGAGTCAACAGCACATTGCGTTCCCTTAACGTCTGCGTCGGCACCGATCTGGGCTTTTTTGGGGTTTGTTGTTTTTTTGTTTTTTGTGTGCATGTTTTTTGTGGTATTTCTAGCTCTGTGCATCCTTGGCTGGAAATGTTGAGTAAAGGCTGGAGGCAGAGGCCGCTGCCTCGCTGGGAGAAAGGCAGTGCCTGAAAGCAGCAGCAGCCCTGTGCCAAGCAGGGAGCAGAGGAGAGAGGGGCATTCAGGTACAGCTCCCTCCCTTCTCTCCCCAGTTACTGCCTGGAGTGCAGCACCTCTGTCCCTGGCTGAGAAATCAGGTGCTGCACCTGTATCACCTGGTAACAGATAAAGCCAGACTGGTGGATAACCAGGGCGTGGGAGCTGTTGTATGCCCTATGTCTTTTCCTAATTCCATCCCAGGTAATTATTCAATATTTCRCTGATGGAGATCACAACCCCTTGACCCACACTGGTTCTCATGATGGAATTGTGATGCTTAAATAGTCAGTACTTAATGGCTGCTCCTCAGTGGGAAGCTGCTGAAGTGAGGAGGAGGAGTATGTGATGCATTGCAAACCAAGGAACGGGTGATGCATTTCAAACTTTCCTGGCACCTCTTGTAACTTGCATTGGTGCTGAGGGGAAGGTTATTCCTCCCTTTAGCTACAGCTCACCTTGGTGGCYGCAGCTGAGACTGTAGAGCTGGACAGGTGTGTGT
Source organism: Cardinalis cardinalis (assembly GCA_014549065.1). Lineage (NCBI taxonomy): Eukaryota > Metazoa > Chordata > Aves > Passeriformes > Cardinalidae > Cardinalis > Cardinalis cardinalis. The sequence goes on from JACDOX010000108.1 coordinate 749,893, forward strand.
TGAGATGGTGTTGATCCTGAAGAGCCTGGCATCGGCATGCACAGGCTTGGGGTGCTGTGCTGGCCTGTGGGAAGAGCAGAGGTGCTGGAAACCATCAGAGCGGAGAGGGAGGTGACAGGAGTGGGGCTGGGGAGCCAGCTATACATCCAGCTTCTCCCTTCCACCACAGGCTGTGGTGTAGCTGTGTGGATGTGAAGGGGGACTGCATAGGATYGGAAGAACATCTCATGGATGATCCCCTAATATTTGCAGAAGTTTCCTCTTAGCTTTCCTTGCAGTTGGAGAATCAGCTGTGGATTCTCCAGTGTCCTGTACAGAGTTGGACATACCTGATTCTAAAGGTATGCAAAGGTATTCCTTCTGCCTCCCCTCTCCTTGTCACCTCCYTCCTTTTGTTCTCTTGGTCTACCTGCAATGAGCCCCTCTTTGGTGCTGGGCTGTGTGCACACTCTGGAAATATAAGCTAGTGAAAGAATTTACAGCAGCTGCCCTGAAACCTGTGTGCAGACAGCACAATTTTAGGAATATTGTTGAGCTGTGCCTCCTTTCATCAGCTTGAGAGAACATGGTGGTGGTTAGTGGGAAGATGTGGGCTGGGGCTGGGATGAAGTCTCTGGCATCATTGTCAAGCCTCGAAGCAGCTGTGAAGGATAGATGTGCATCTCTAGGCATCTGTGACCTGCTGAGCATTGACTCCACACAAGTGCCACCTGGAGAGAGCCCTTCCTCGCTGAAGTAGTCCTGGGACCCCTGGCTGATCCCTTCTCTGTTCTCCTCCACAGCTGTGCCCACGGTGCCTGTGAGGGATCAGGAACCTGCACGCAGCCACTGCTTGCTCACGCTGCCACCCTCAACTGCAGCTCGGATGGCCCAGGGTACATGGTGTGTGCTGTCTCCTGTGAAAAGGGATTTGTCCTCCACTCCAGTGGTGGGAAGAGGCTGGGCTCCACACAGGTGAGTGGGCCTCAGGATGGCCCATGGGACCAAGACTTAGATAAAAAAAGATTTAACCACCCTGATGTGGTTGGAGAGAGCACAGACCACTTTGTTCCTCCAGCCCCARCCTTTTTGCTGCTTTCCCAACACATCCCAGCTCAATGAAGCTCCAGTGCTGGATCCCTGTGCTCATGGCTGGTGTTTCTGCTCTGGAGATCCCTCTTTCCCTTGCTGCAGTGCTAGTTCTCCCAGTCCAGTGTTGTCTGCAGAGCACAGCTCTGCCAGGCTGAAAGGTGCTGCAGGGCATGTGCCAAGTCAAAGTAATATTCCTGCTCTCCAGATGGGCATTGCTTGGAGGGTTAAACATCCCAGGGATGTTTTCTCTCTTAAAGCTGAAGTTAGTGGCTCAGGAAAAAATGAAGTCATTGCAGAGCAACTATATTTAGAGGCAGCTGAGAGCGTGGAGAGCTTTTCTTCCTTTGTGTTGTGTTGCAATAATGGCACAGAGGTCACCGTGAAAGAGTTTGTCCCACTTTCCAGAGAGTTGGGGGTTACCTCATAAAAGCCAGGAGCCAGCAGAGCTCTTAGCTATTGACTGAGGAGACCTGGGATGATGTGTCCTTGGGAGCTGAACTGCCTTGGTCCAGGCAGTCACCTTGGCAGGGGGCTAGGCACACAGTGTCCTGTCCTTGGGCTGTTTCTGGAGGGGGGAACAGGAGTCTCTGGGGCTGAGCTGGTCGGCATGCCAGACCAAGTAAGGGTGTGAACTTGCTTGGGGCAGACAGACAGAAGTGAGTTGGGCCATGTCAGGAGGGTGATGTTTCCTCTCCTTGGAGATCTGCTTGTGACACCTGGCAGGCAGGTTCCCCGTGCTGCACTGTTGGCCAGAGGAGAGGTGGACATTGGGAAGTGCAGTAGGGCAGCTGGAGATGCGCTGCTCATCACTGGGAGGTTGTTAATTGCATGGCCACTGGGTCTGTGGGCCAAGGCCTGCCCAGGGAAAACAAAATGTTCCCATTCTCCGAAACAAAACCGCACAAAATGAATCTGCCTGGGATGGCAGCTTTCCTGTGTCTGGCAGTGAGATGGGAAAYTTCTGAACAGAGTTTCACCAAGTAGCTGTCACAGCAGAGGGCGGCTTGCAAGGGCCTTGCCCTGAGCCCTCCAGTGGTATTACAGTGGTGTCTGGCTTGTGTGGTGGTGTTCGCAGGGGTCCCAGGATGAGGGAAGAGACGAGAATGTTGCCTCYGTGTTTCAGAAGGCTTGATTTATTATTTTATGAKATATATTATATTAAAACTATACTAAAAGAATAGAAGAAAGAATTTCATCAGAAGGCTAGCTAAGAATARAAGAAGAATGATAACAAAGGCTTGTGACTGACCAARACAGTTTGGACAGCTGGACTGTGATTGGCCATTAATTAGAAACAACCACATGAGACCAATCMCAGATGCACCTGTTGCRTYCCACAGCAGCAGATAACCATTGTTTACATTTTGTTCCTGAGGCCTCTCAGCTTCTCAGGAGGAAAAAATCCTAAGGAAAGAATTTTTCAGAAAATATCCCAGCTACAGGCTTGTAACCCTATTTAGGAAAATGCACACAGCTCTTCTCCTGAGCATCCTCTCCAACTCGTTCAGCTACACTATGATCCTGCTGCACATTTGGGAGAGCCAGATTCAAGTTTAGTGATGTCCTTCAGAGCCACTACAGCCAGGTTCAACCAAAACCTGCTGGTTGAGATGATAGGTCATGTGTTCAGCTGCACCAGCCATGAAGGGACATCAGGAACATTGGTCTGCAGCCCCTGGCTGAGGACTGCTGGACTGGGATTTGCAGTTTGGGAATGGAAATCGGGGAACAATTGGGGTTGGAAGGGACCTTTAAAAGATCATTTAGTCCAACCCCTCTGTTGTGGCTAGGAACACCTTCCACTAAACCAGGTTGCTCATAGCAAACCATYATCCACCACTCAATTTTGATGAGGTCTGTAGCACATGTTGACCATATTTAGTGGTGGGACCATGGTTTTTGATCTTGGGCAGTTCTGAGTAAGAAAGCCTGTATAATTAGGATTTGTAAATGAGGTTATGTGATTTCAGTGGGGTCTGTGGGCTGAGGCAAGAGGGAATTGGTACATTTAGGGAAAAACAATCAACAGAAGAGCTCTCTGACAACAGTAGTTGAAGTAAGACTTGATCTTTTAGGGGAGGAAATTGCAGCACATCCAGCTGGAAATAGCTTAGCTCAAGAGGTTCCAGTGAATCTTGAAGGGACTTTCCTTTTATCCCTAATGGGGGCTGGTACCACTCAGACAATTTAGCATGCACACTGCCTGGATTGTTACCCCAAGGCACATTTCCTGCTCTCACACCCCACACATCTCCCTGTGAACTGGTCAGGGCTTTGTGATTCGCTGTCCAGAGTGGGGAGGAAGGGCACAGTGGGGGAGGAAAAATGTTGGAGAGCTCTCCTCATCCTGAACCCTGGTTGGACCTTTCTGCTGTGGTGGCACAGCCGCAGATCAAAGCTCTCCTCAGGAGTCTGATGGAGCTTTGCTTTTTCTGCAGCAGGAGGTGGTGCTGACGTGCAGCTGGGGACAGTGGGACAGATCTGTGACTTGTGACCCTGTTGACTGCCGTGTCCCTGACCAGTCCCTCGTGTACTATGCTGAGTTCTCCTGCCCTGTGGGGACCACCTACCTGCAGAGATGCTCCTTCTCCTGCATCCCCCCAGCCAAGCTTCAAGGTATGGTCTGGAGTGTCAAGACATTTARCCACCCTTTTTGATGCCACATATCCATGCCTGTCCCAAGCAGTTCAAACAGAATTTGGAACTTCTCATTTATCCTGGATTTGCCAGCTGGATGAGTTCTTGAGATACTTCCTGAAATTGTTGGTATCCTCCCCCTGGAACAGAGACATCCTAGTGTGAGGATAATTCCTTCTGACTCCCATCCCCTGGCAGGCAGCCCTGATCCATCCACCTCAGGGTGTAGTGATGTCCTCTCCTGATAACTGGTCCAGCCTCCAGTATTACAGTGATGGAGACAARAAACATGCAGGCAGACAGAGAGGACTTCAGAGAGCCAGCCGTGGCTCTGTGCCTGGTGGCTGTGGGGAAGCCTGTGGTTCAGGGGACTGGGGCTGTATAAAGCCATAGAGACTGATGCCCACAGCTGTAGAGCAGTCTGGGAGATGTTCACCACCCAGACACACCATGGCCTGGCTTTCATTCTGTCGACTCCATCAGTAGCCACAGGAATTTTTTAAGCCAAGTCAGAGAAAGAGAGCTACTGTTCTGTCTATGCAAGGGCTGAGCTGGATGGGATTTCAGGGGTAATTGCCTTGACAGCTTCAAGCATTGGGACTTTGTGAGTTTCCACCAGTGCCTTTGCTCTGAAAAAATCACATACAACAAATCATTTTAATGGGTGCCCTACTTTATGGAGACATTTATAGCTGAAATGTATGAGAATTGTTTACTTATTGTAAAAGAAAAAACCATTTAAGGATCAAAAACTGCAGAGAATTAAGGTCCCATTTCATGACAGGGAGGATGGTGGCAGATCCCCAGAGTGGGCTGATCAATGGGTAGCATGCAAATGTCAACAACACAAATTCTGCATGAACTGATGCCCATTGCCTTGGGTTGGTCAACTGAAGCAGAGCTTTAATCTGATCTTGCACTCACAGCTGCCTCTTGGTCCTGCTGCAGTCCCTGGGAGTTTGCCATGGGCTCCCTCCATGGGAAGGGGTCCTCCCCATGGGCCCCTGGATGACTTCCAGCATGATGGCTGGAGGTGCTCAGCCAAGGCTGCCAAGCCATGGGGGTAAACTCTTGGAGTCCAGCTGACACAACTGAGCCACTGGGGCAGGGACATGCTCTATGCTTGCTCCCCTCAAAGACTTGCATCCTTACAAGCAAGCTATCAATGCTAACAAATGCTAAGAGTAGGCAAGGAAAGGATGATGTGGCTGTGTGGCTCTTGGAGGTGGGAGATGACCCCTGGCAGCCTTGACCCATCGGGAGCACAGGTGCTGAGTAGAGATGTGATCTTGTCTCTGGCCCAAAAGTGTTTCTGTAAAAAGAAAGGGATATTTGAAGGAACTGTAGAGCACCCTGGCTGCACCACAAACGTGCTGATCCAAATCTCTCACTAGGAATGGTCCCATTCACTCCAATCCAGCTTTTTTCTTGCTCATCAGTTCCCAATGAACTATGCATCATCCACACCATGTAGGTGATGTAGTCCTGGGCACTCTCTGCAGGCATCCAGAGCTGTGCAGTTTTGGCCCCCCATTTAGCTGGGTCTGTCAGGGACAGCAAAGAGCTGAGCTGTAATGCTCAACCCAAACCTCTAATGATGGGTGCTTTGAATTCCCAGTCACACCTGTGAAGCCTCCCACATCTGTCCTTGTGGCATTTTCCATCCTCCTGACTCTCAAGTTGCCCAGAGAGGTGATGGATTCCCCATCCCTGGAAACATTGAAAGGCAGGTTGGGCAGGGCTCTGAGCTACCTGACCTGGTGGAAGATGTCCCTGTCCATGGCAGAGGGAGGTTGGACTAGATGTGCTTTAAAGGTCCTTTCCAGCCCAAACCATTCCATGATTCTATGATCTTACACTGCATCTGTAGTAGAGTATGACAGCTTGATCAGCATAGCTAAGGACAAGCTGCAAAAAGACCTTGGGGAGGATGAAGGTGGGATGAACTAAATGTGACAGAGCTGTCCTACACTAAGGCCCRTGGCTGTCCTGAGGCACCACGAAGGAGGGCAATTTTAAGGGAAAGATTTGGGGAGATTTGCAGAACCAAGATCCTTTCTCCAGCCTCTAGAAGTTGACCCTGCCATACTTTTGTCTGCATTCAAGTATTTTCTGCTACAGCCTGACCAAGCAGGCGATGGAGTCCACGGTCTTTGTGTTTGTTGCCCCTTTTGGTGTCAGTGTACACTCTAACAAGATGACTTCTGCTGGTCGCTCTGACCTCCCCTCAGCAGTTCTCCATTCCTGGCTGAAATGTAACCAACCGCACACACACTCTGCTTCTCCTTTGGGGTCAGGAACAAACCAGTGGCTCACCTGCCTGGAGGATGGTCTCTGGTCCCTGCCCGAAGCGTTCTGCAAGCTGGAGTGCGAGGCGCCTCCCGCCGTGGCCAACGCCAAGCTCCTGGTGCCGCGGTGCCTGCAGGGCAGCCACGACGTGGGCTCCGTCTGCCGCTACAAGTGCAAGCCCGGCTACCACGTGGCYGAGAACACAGCAGACAAGCCTAAGAAGTAAGTCTGTGGCAGGTCTGTTATCACCATTTCTTTCCTCCTCCCAGTGTGTGCAAGGAGCAGAGATGACAGGACAATGGCAGYCTCGAATAGGTGTTAGAAGGCAGAGCAGCTTGCTCTGATCACACAGATTTCTTGAAATACTAGAGCCATTCCCTGGTCTMGGTGAACCTGGTGGGAACAAGGTGCTGTTGCACACATGAGTGTGTTAAGTACTTCAACCTGAAACAAGCAGATCTTCCTGTGCACCTCAATGTATTTGTTACTCTGTGGAAGTTGAGCACCAAATTAAGTGTTTGTGGAATCCTAGGTAATTAGACATTTACAAGATGYTGGCAGATTCCTGGAGCTTCTGTCTTTCCTAAAAGTGATAAAACATGGAACAGAGGCACTGCAAGAATGAATGGCTGCCTTCTGTCAGGGTTAACATCTCACCCGCTGTGCCTCTTGGCTAAATTTAATATCTCTAGCAGTGGCATTTCAATGGGAGAAGATTTTTCCTGATGCTTCGGGGAAAAATTCCTGGTGGTTCACTAGCCCTGCTCTCAGCCAATATCGTGATGGTGGGGGAAAAAGCAGCATTTTGTCTGTGACTCCTCCAGCCAAAGTCCCCATTGGATTTGGTCACTAAAGATTCCCTGGCACTGGCTGGGTCCTCCCCAGAGTCTTGATTCTAGCCCAGATCAGGTAATTATGTGTTAATTGTTTAATGCCCCCTTCCAGTTTTAATTGGATGCAGACTTCATCTCTTCTTTGCTCTGGGGTAGAGTTGTTGTGCAGTGAGAAGCAGTTGCCAAATTTCTTGCCTAGTAATGAAGGAAGTGGTTTCTGTAAACAGCTTTTCACAGTGTTAGGAGCATTTCTTGGGCCAAAGGGAACTGAGCAAATGATTATTATGGCAGCAATCACATGGACTGCTTTGCAAACTCTAGAGCGGCTTTTGTGCCTGTGGCGCTTCAGGCACTGGGCATTCAAACAGATCCACTCAGCTTGCAAAGTGAGGCCCCCTCTGTCCTGCTGCAGCAACTGCTGGTGAAAATGATGACCCCTGGGAGATCTTGAGGCTCCTCTGATGTGTGAGTAACTTCCATATGGGTCTGAGCAGCCTGTGGGACAAGTCAAGGAAAATCGTGTGAAGCAGTTTACGTTTTCATAGCAATGCACGTTGACATTGTGTTTTCCTCTTTGCAACTGTCGCTGCTGCTATTTCATCACACATGTCTGATGGTGGAATACAAAAACCACATTAACAAAACCAGAAAAAGTATTGCTTTCCTGTCATGCAGATTAACTCCTAGGTGAGTGGCTCAGCCCAAGCAAAAACCTTTCCTTGGGCTTGTAAATGTCGTTGTACCATCTCATCAGGAGCTCTTGGTGACTCTCAGCATGAGTACAAACCCCTTGGTGTGGTGTAGCAGCTCTTAGCCCTTAGGTCAGTTTCTGGACTGCTGGAAATCCTTCTGGTATCTCAGCCCTGGCAAGGAGGGGGTGGGAGCTGCCAGAATGAGAGGTTGATCTCTTCGATCATGCCAGTTTTGGAGAAAGGGAGGTGCTGGGGAATTCTGGAAGCAGCCAGCTCTGGTGAGGTGCAGGTTCCTGAAGTGCTGGTGTGAAAGTAGGATCTGAGCTGGTGATTTGGACATCAGGTTTTTAGAGTCTTCTGCTGTGTCTCTGAGTTCAGAAAACTGAGTTCTTTATCTGTTGTCTCCCTGTTGTCCACCAACCCAGCAAGCACAAGCCTTGCTAGAGGATTTGGTGCCATGCAGGTGTGGAGGTACRTAAAGAAGCAAGACTCTCTATGTGTACTACATATTGGACAAAAAAAAAAGCATAATCTGTGGCTGACACTGAAGATTGCTCATGCCCACTAACTAGCTGACCCTTGGCAGTACAGCCAGGCTTCCTCTGAATTATTCTTCTAGCTCTAGATTTGCTCCTCGTGTGGAGTTGCCCACCTTRTGCAGGCCTGAACCTCTTTGGGATCCAGCTGTCTCCATGCAAGTGGASGTAATCTTGGACACCGATGTTCATGCAATTACTTTACTTCTGKTTTTTTATTTGAATTTTACTGCAGGAGCAGTAAGGATGCTTAGAAGGGGCTGAGGACACAATTGAAAWTAATTTCCCGTAGTTTAAGTGGAAGAGAAAGGGAATGAAGAAGTCAGTTGTCCCAGAGATGCTTTTGTCTGTTAACCTGGGTGAGGAAAGGCCCTTGGGAAATCACTGCTTGTCAACAAGGGATCCTTGAGGAAATACTGATTGTGTAATCAYGATCCTGCCAGAAAGTTGCTGCCTTCCTGCTGGCAGGTTCATCTGACTAACAATGCTGACATGAAGGGTAAAGCTGCTTTGCCTCTTCCTAAAGGAGATCTGTTATCAGCCTGGAGAGGCTCCCAGCTGCCAGGCTACTTCACTTCTAATTCCAAATAAAGGTACCAAGGGGAACTTAACACATGCATTTGTGCTTTGTGATGGGAGCTTTCTGGATTTAGGYAGAACCTGTGCCATGGCAGTACCAGCCCACCACCTGGATCACACAAAGATATGAACTGTCAAGGAGAATTGTTCAGCATCACACAGAGCTGTAGCATTGAAAAGTGCTGGCCTGAAGGCCAGGGGTCAGATGCTTTGGGGAAAAGGGCACCACCCCCACAGTGCTCCTTGCAGTTGCTTCCAGCATGAAGTGCCWTCTGAAGCAGATCTCTGACAAGAATAGACAAGATCAGGTTGGATGGAGCTTGGAGACACTTGGTCTAGTAGAAGGKGTCCCTGTCCATGCCAGGAGGGYTGGGACAAGGTGATCTTTAAGGTCCCTTCCAACCCAAAACAATTCCATGACTGTGTGATTGTGCTCCTTTAGAGGAGCACTCTGATGTTGAGAGGACACTCAGTTTGGGGACCTAAAAGGTCACACCCTTCAGGGGACTTGTTTCACGTGGGATGATTCCTTGGAGAGAAGAGATTTGGGGATCTCAATGCTGCCTTTGTGAGGGGTTGAGCTCCTTCTGCTAGCTTGAGGGAATGAAACAAAGAACCACTTTGGTATTTTCAGGCAGATTTGAGAGTCTCAGCCTGCATTTTGACCAGAGATCAAGGGAGCTCAGCACAGTCCCCAGTCAGCTTCTATGGAGATRTCAGCCCCTCTTCCTTCTCTCCCTGTTCAAAAACAGCAGAGACAATGGAAGAAGGAGAGGAGGTGGGAGAATGTGGATGAGAAAATGGGGACTGGAAGGAGTTAGCAGGCTTGGAACTGGAAGCAAAACAAAGTTCACAGCAGGGCAAGCAGGAGAGCCTAATCCAGGAGCACCAGGCAGTCGTGTGGTGGGCACAAAGGCACTTACTGCCTCTGCCTGTATCTGCCCCCTTTCAGATAAAGGGCAAACACACACAGCTGTGGGAGCCAAGGAGGCCAGGTAAAGAAAAYACAGGCTGTCAACCAGGTTCCTGTCACTTCCACCTCTAAGATTTTTGAGTAGTTGCAGCCCAGGTTGTCCAGGCTGTTTGGAGGGAGCACGCAGCRGAGGGTCCTACACGCTGGTACAGCTTTCTTTGAATTTACTGACAAATYTCTCTCCTTTCCCCCTATTCTTTTTGAAGCCATCAGTCTCCTGCCATGGGAGATGAGGCTTTAGGCTCATTTGTCACCATTCCTGCACAGCAAACCCACTCCCCCCCAAGCTGGCTGCCTCAGAGGATGGCTGGATCCCTGCATGGTCAGCTCCTGGAGCTGGGCATGTGCTTGTGCCTTCACCTCAGATACAGCCCTAGCTGGCCTCAAACATCCCCCTTGCCTCCTCTGTCCATTAGGCTTGCCTGGTTGGAGGGTTGACTCTGATTTTCCTGGCTTCCTTGTTAATCCTCAAGAAGTGCCACTAACCCAGATCAGAAGAAGTTGCAGGATGGGAGGAGGTCCAGAAATTTTAAGCTCCTGTGAAGTTGTGTGCATTTATGTATATACTTTTTTGTTCGTTTGTTTAAAGCCTCTCCTTTCCCTTCAGTTCATGCTTCCACATGAACTGCTTATTTCACATATGTGGGAGTGGTCCACACCCCACCCTCTACCCTAGGGTCAGCCTGGGCTAACTGTGTTTGAAGTCACTGGATGGATGGGTTGAGCCTCCAGAGCAAGGTGGTYGGGGGGTGTGCAGCTTTGGGGGGAGGTGTGAGAGGCCATACATGGCCTGGCTGTGACTGGGCTCACTCCAGCACCACATCAAAACGAGGAGCCCCTGTGAGGATGATGGGGCTGCAAACCACAGCCCGCACCTGAGCAAACTGCAGCTGCCACAGCGTGTCCTCCTCAGGCTTGACCCATCTCCCCTGGCCTCCCTGGGCACAGGGCCCCTGCCATGACTTGGAGAGCAACAGGAAGGTGCAGTGGCCAGTGAAAAGCCATGTATGGCTGGCATGCTCCTGGTCTTTTAAGGAGTTTGCTTAGTGCCTGAAGGATTGCTGTCACAGTGACTTCACACCAGCAGTATGTTTCCATCTCCATAACTCCCAGTGCTTTACCCCTTCCAAGTCCTGCAGCTGGATCACACTCTGTGAGCCAGGAAGTTCAAGAAGGGGAAAATGCTGCTTGTGGAGCTGGACATCCAACATGGATTAGTACCTCTTGGCATGTGCCTTTGCTTACCTTTAAACTWGGGCAGGGCAAAGCATTCAGTCAGATTTGGGAGAAGGCAAAGTCTGATGGGGACATCTTTGCAAGGCAGTGACTATCATTCTCATGGAAAGGGAAGGCAAACAAGAAAGTTAAATGAGGAATGGACTGAAACCACAGATGCCTACAATGGAATTCAGAGTCCTTTCTCCTCACCAGCTTTCTGAAGTACTTCATAGCTACAGTTCCCTTAGTTAATTCAAGGCTGCTGCTGCTGTAGGAGTGATGTTGCAGCAACCCTCACTGCTCAGGTGCCCACACCACAGCCATCCTCACTTCTCAAGATTTGTGCRGAGCTCTGTGCCAGTGGACTTGCTGCATCCCATTCCCTACCCTGCCTGCCTCTGTGTTACCTGCTGGAGCCTGAATTCACCTTGGGCGGAACCCATTGTCCTTTATACAGTCACAAAAAACAGATGCCTGATTTCTGAAGGGAGAAGGGGACTCTCCAAGAGCTACAAATATTTTAAAATATGAGAATGCTGCAAAAACCTCTRAAATGTCTCATCCAGTAGTTCCCAGCAGAAATCTGACAGAGAACACCCCTGGTGTGGCAGCAGGGAGCAGATGGGGTCCCCTTGCTTCTCCAGGCTGTGTGACCCTGTACCATGGCCCCACACAATGTCATGACCCTTCACCAGCTGTTAAGGGGCACATGGGTGGCCCCACGCTGTCTGCTGCCTCTCAGAACAAGGGGCAATTTAGTGCCTTCCCCCAGGGGTTTCTCTAACCCCTGGCGGCCCCCTCCACATACCTGTGGCAGGCCATAAACTCCCTAACGTGGCCTGGAGCCCTGCCTGCTGGCACCCATGCTGGGGGAGGGCAGGGGCAGGCAGCTGGAGTGGGCTGTCTAGTAAAGGAGGATAGGAGTGGGGGAAAAGCCTCCTTGAGGATGGAGCAGTCAGGCTCAGGTAAAGCCCATCAGAGCAGTGACATGTGCTCTGTGGAGAGAGCAGTCCTTGGCCAGCCTGATGCCTCAGCAGTTTTGATGCCTCTGTGTAAAAGATGCGGTGTCTCTATCACTGCCAGGGACAGTGAAAAGTGGGTGGGCTCTGCTCCTGGGTTTTTTTCTTTCTTTCTTTTCTTGGCAAGTAGCTCGTGTCTGGGCTGTTTTAGCAGCATAGGGTGGTACTGGTCTGCTGCAGCTCCTTGGCCAGAGCAGGATTGACAGATCTGGCTGGAGTACAAAGAGGAGCCTCAGGAGCAGCTGGGCACAGGCCAGAGGATTTACTGGTGGAGGCAAACTCCATCCAGCAAAGTATGCAGCTACTGGCTGGGGGAAAAAGCAGAGCAGGACCTGCAGGGGCTGTGGGAGGAAGGGTTTAGGGGCACCACAAGAGGTGAGGGGCAGTGGGGTGGCAAGTGCAAGGGAAATGCATCCTAGATTAGTGCAATCCCCACAGGGATGAGGTTAAGCATGGGGTGTCCCTCTGGAAGACGTGGCCATGGTGAGGGATGGCATGGTATGGGAAAGTCCTACACAGGGGCGGCTGCTGACTCTGCCCTGGGAGASATGTCTTCAGTCTGCTCCTGACATCTGTGGGATGCCTGGAGCAGCCAAGGTGCAGTGTTTGGGGTTCTGCAGGCCAGCCTGGTGTCTGTGTTTCCCCAGGAAGTTCCTGAAGGTGCAGTGCCTGGAGAGTGGGCAGTGGGAAAAGGGACACTGTGTGCCCGTGGTCTGCCAGCCCCCGCCCCCCGTCTTCGAGGGCATGTACAACTGCACGCAGGGCTTCGAGCTGGACAGCCAGTGTGTGCTCAGCTGTGAGCAGCAGGGACAGCAGGTGAGTCTGGGGGGAGGCACACACTGACCACACCTCGTGTTTCAGAGCAGCTGCAAACTGCAGGGCTCCCTGTGCCCTGCTGTGCAGAGRGGCCCTGCAGTTTGACCCATCCCCAAGGCCAAAGACCCTTTTACCACCAAAGAGCAGTCCCTCTACCAGCACAAAGGTTGGTCTTGCAGTCCCTCTACAAGCCCAAAGGCTGTTCTTGCTGGGCTCCATACATGGCACAAGGTGCACCACTGCCTGGGGATGCTCACCTGCTCTCTGGAAAGCAGTGGTCCTAAGCAAGCTGGCTTATCTTGTGTGAAAAGGGTCAGAAAGCATAAGTAGGGGGTTTCCAGTAAGTTTTGGGAGCTGCTGTGAAAGCATTCACCTGGGATGATGGGCAAGCTTGCTGCAGCAGTTGTGCTCACCAAGGGACTTCCCTGGGCATGGAGGCTGCTGCCTGCCAGCTCTTCCACCCAGGTGTCTTACCAATGCTTGGAAAGGRGCTTGTCAAGAGAAGGGTGGCTGATTCCCTCTGGTGGGATCCAGGAGCTGGGAAACAATTGCATTCCTGGTCAGTGCACATAGGCTGGACCAGATGGCTGCAGCCCAGCTGCCTTGGKGAGCTTTTCTCTGGACGTTGGTGGGTGGGAGGGGTGTCCTTGCACGGCGCTCCCCAGAGATGGGCAGTGCCAGGCAGGGTGGGTAACACCAGCTGCTCTCCCTCTGCTTTGCAGGTTCCCATCGTCTGCACTAAGGAGGGCTTGTGGACAGAGGAGTTCAAACTGTGTGAGAGCTTGCAGGGCACCTGCCCACCACCCCCAGAGCTGAACTTCGTGGAGTACAAGTGTGAGCAGGGGCATGGCATAGGTGAGGGCCGATGAAAACCAAACTTKGTGTTGACTCAGTCATACCAGCGAGCTGATAGTCACAACAGACTATGGATAGACTCTTCCTGTACCAATCCCCACTTAGAAGAAAAAAATTCCTGTTTTCTCTTTCATGATCTTTATAAACACAGAGCCAGGAAGGTTTTGGCCTTGTGCTCACCCTGRTTGCACTCTTGGGCAAGACCCAAATCTAAAGCTGTCTCCAGCATTAAGCATCTCTTTCCAGGAGCAGCAGGGATTGTCTTTAGGGCAAACCCAGCTCTTTGCACATTTTCCTGATCTGTAGCCCTCCATCTTTCCTGAGGTCTCTCCACTTGCTGCCACTGCTGCTGTTTGCAGGGTTAATGTGACAAGTCCCAGATAAAAGCCATAAAAGCTGCAGTGACAACTGAGTGTAACAGGGCACTTTCACCAGAGGAGGGACCGCATCATCCATTTCTGTCTGCAGGACCTGATTGCTTTGTGCTTTCAGGAAAACCTGCAATACTCAGCCATGGTTGTTGCATCTGGTCTAGCACCCCACTGGGCAGGGTGCTTGAGCTCAGCCCATATTACTCTGAAGCAAACATACCAGTCATCCCAGTCTGGTCCAACCAGGCTGAGGACAGTCTAATGTCAGGGACTACTGAGGTTAAGCTCAGGACAGACCTGATGTGAGGCTAGGGTTAGGACTGGGATCCCATTTGTTTTTCCAAGGTGGTTTTTGCAGCTTTTCTTCTTCCTGGGTCATGGTAAGGCAGTGGGGATTCTCTGTGGTAGAAAAATTAGAGAGACACTTCTTAACAGGTCAGCAAACATCATGTAACATCCAGGCCAGACTTATTTTCATGCTGGGTCCCATGTCCTGCCATCAAGGTTGGAATCTTTCTCTTAGGTTGTGTTCAGATTACTTTCATCTGGGAGAAGAGAATTGGGCACAATTCCTGAAGCTCTTGGATAATTCAGGATTTGGGGAGGGAATTGCTGTCCCAGGCTGGGAGAAAAAGGGTCCCCTCTACATCTGTCTCTACCATCAGTGTGGCTTCCTACAGGACATTGATGTCTGGCTCCAGGTAAGCTCCTTAAGGCTCTCCCTCCTCCCACAGGTGCTGTGTGCATTCCTTCCTGTATCATTCCTCCCAGTGACCCCGTCATACTGCCCAAAAATGTCACTGCTGAGACAATGGATCACCGGCTGCAGCCCACCAGAGTCCAGGTAAAAGGGGGCATGARTTCTTCTAGCAGGGGCATTGCTGGCAGCATAGGAAAGGAACCTCCCTCCCTTTCCATCTGGTGTTTTAACCCAAAATCTCTGCCTCAGGTGAAGAAGGGTAAGGCTTGTAAAGACAAGCAGTGGATGCTCTCATATACCAAAGTTCAGCACAGTTATCAGCTCCCGAGCCAGCTTTCCAGGAATTGCATGATACCACAATATATGAAGTTTTAATGCAAGAATCCCACTGATTTTTCAGGATGTGCTGTGTGCCTAAACCTGTTAAGCTACTGTTTATTGTCAGCCAGTGTGCTGGGAGAGCAAAAGCTTCCTCTGGCACAGTGTTAGCCTGGGTCCCCACTTACCTGGCAGCAGAGATGCAATCCTAGGCTGGCGTTTCCCTGCCAAGGAAGAGGCAGGGCACTGTCAGCTGAAAGGTGTCTCCAGCTGCCAGGACCTGCTGGCCGGCTGGGTGCCTCTGCTGCTGGAACAGGGCAGCCTTTCCCTCTCCACTTCTTACTCATTTTGTAGGCAAAGCAGCTCAAATAGCTCAAATATTTTGGATCCTCGTGGCACGACTTTACCAAAAAGCAACTCTGCCGGGGTAATATTTCTTAAAATAAAAACGAGATGTATAAGGAAGGAGGTGGAACAAAGAAAAGCAAACAATCTTCCCAGGAGCCAGTGCTCCCATCCAAATGCTTTCCCCTCCTCCTGGGAAGCCGCAGGAGGCCCAGCATCATGCCTGTGGATACTCCTGTGCACTGCCTTGAATCAGACCCACGGCTGCCGGGGGGGCGAGGATGCCTGGGGCATGTGGGATGGTGAAGCACGAGCCTTGGAAGGAGTCCTTGCCTTTGAGGGATCGCATGGCTTGGCCCGTTGAGGCAGTGGTGTTCAGCTTCCCTTTCACCACCMCTGCAGGCTTTCGTGCAAGGGAGGCATTTTGCAGAGAGGAGACACTATTTTAAGAAGGAGCTCTGTCCTTTGCCAGGAGCTCTCTCCCTAGACCATCTTGTTTTCCTCTCTGTCCTGGCTTCTGTCTCCGCTCCCCACTTGGCTCCCCCAAGCCTCCAACAGTTTGCTGTTCCCGGGAGCTGCCATGCTCCATGAGATGGASAGGATGGGGCAAACAACACAGGGAACTGCAGAGGCCATTCAGAGAAGGCACAATCCTGTTTTGCTTTCAGCTCTCATTCATTGCGTGCCACAGCTGAGCAGGTTTGTCTCTCTGCCCTTATTTCCCAGCCTGGAATACAACTATATCAATGAGTATGCTAAAATGGCATCTGAGTTGCACAACAACCACATACAAAGCAGCTCCATGGGGTTGGGATGCACACATCCTCTTGGCTGAGCAGGATCTGGTGGGCTCTGGAATTCCCCAGTCTTTGCTCCATTAAGCTGRCTCTCTCTGGGGCTGGCCGAAGAGGACCAGGACCTCATTCCACTCCAGCCTTGTCACAGTCTTGACCAAAGATGCTGCAGAAGGACCTGTGTGGGCAGAGCTGTCCCATCCCTAGCTGCCATGCCACCTGGGAATGCTGGAGCCGGTCTTCCTGCCCCTGAACATATCAAACAAGGCTGGGAGCAAACACACCTACCCCTCTGTGCAATYCCCGTGCTATGAAGGGCATCCTAGGACACTTTCACAGGCCAGATGCTGTTTTATGGGGCCTCAGATTTCAAAGCCTGCCTGAGCTTTACAAGGAGGAAATTGCATGTGTGGTGGGGCTTTTCTTCCCCCTGTGTAATCATCAGTGTTCCCCACAAACCCCAGCTAAATGAGCAGCGTGGTGCGTTCCAGGGCTGGGAAACCGAGCCCTTCACATCTCGCTCTTGTGTCCATCTGGCTGCAACAGCTGAGTTTGTAAATACCAGTGAGAACCTCAGAGTGACCGTCAGCCTGGTGTATCTACTTCAAGTCTGGGGAGATGAGTCCTCCCTCCCAGGATGCAGTTTTCAGAGCCTGAGCAGGGATCACTGAGCCAACAGTAGGCACTGAGTGATGACCAGCTGGTGAATTCAGCATCACACAGAGATAGGATGGTAGATTCCAGCCTCTTGTGGCTGCTTACCCCCAGCTGCAGCTCCTGGTCAAGTCAGACATAATGGTGGCACTGCCAGCCAAACCCACTTCTCAGGTAGTCCCTGTCCTTTCCCTTTGTCCTCTTCCAGTTTTGTATCATTATAGAAAGATAGAATCACTAAGGCTGGAAAAAACCTCCAGGATCAGCAAGTCCAGCCAATATACATCTCCATAAACACACACACACACAGATATACACACACAAGGTGTGTGTTTATCTGGCCTCTGCCTTCAACAATGTGCCCTGGTCTGTGGGCACATTGTTCAAGGTGCAGCTACCCTGGGTTTACTGGGCCTGGAGGGTCCTGGGGGTGTCACTGCTGTTCTGCCCCCCAGTGAGTAGTGCAGTGCTGTAGGAGACTTTCTAGCTCCAGAACACACTGCTGGCTGTTCCCCTGCCTGTTCCCCTGCCTCATCCACCTCAGCTAACTGCTGTCTTCTCCTCCTCTCCAGAACATCGTGTGCACGGGCAGGCTGCGGTGGTATCCGGACCCCTCTGTCATTCACTGCATCCAGTCGTGTGAGGTGAGCCCTCCCTGTCCCCAGCACAAGCTGCCTGCTCCTTGCAGGAGAGCTCCTGCCAGTGAAGTCCTGCTCCAGCACAAACCAGACACCTTTGACCTTATGTTGGCTCCGAGCTGGGCTTGCTGGATGAGCAGAGATAGCAGAGGAAGCATCCTTGGGTAGTGTCCCCACAGCCAGGATAGTGCTGGGGAGCAAGAGCTGCACAATAACCCATTTCCTTCCTTGCCTGCTTATTTTTGGCCAGCCTGGGCAGAATATTCTAGCAAAAGGATTTCACTGGCAAGGGGTATCCCCCAGA
The DNA here is from genome assembly GCA_014549065.1 of Cardinalis cardinalis. Taxonomy (NCBI): domain Eukaryota; kingdom Metazoa; phylum Chordata; class Aves; order Passeriformes; family Cardinalidae; genus Cardinalis; species Cardinalis cardinalis. The sequence continues at coordinate 767,535 of JACDOX010000108.1, forward strand.
AGCCTGAGCTGACTCCAAGCTGGAATGTTTCCCTAACCAGAACCACAGTTCTAGAGTAACATGGGTCCAGAAAAGCCCTGTGTGACTCACCTGTCCAAATCAAACAATCAGGATTTCCAGCTTTGTATATACAAAACAAACTGCTTCTGAAGAATCTGCAGACAAAGAATTCCTTGCAGAAATTGGTTAGCCACTCATTTAGCTTTGAATAATGACCAGGCAGGAGAAAATCATAGGCAGCCTGGAGTCAGTTCACAAAGGAAATTAAAAATAGGCAGTCTTTGTCAAGCACTAGTTGTTATTATGATTGAGGATAAAAGGAAAAAGGGGGGAAATTTTGGAATGTTGTATGCTGAAAATTTGGGATTTTTACCAAAAAGGAAAATGTAAATGGAGTTTGCACACCAAAAATAGCTTTGGGGTTTGCTGATTGTATTTTTTTCTTGTGCTCATTTCAATGCAATGATTGCTTTTCCTCGCTGGTTCTGCTGAGCTCAGCTCTTTGTGGACTGGAGTGTGGGGGAAAGGGCAATGTTGCAGGGGGCACGTCCCCAGGAAGGAAACCTCATGGWCTACAGAAGGTGCAGCAATTATTTCCCAAATTTGATGCCTGTGTTGTGCCTGTCTACTGCGAGACACAGGCAGAAAGAGTAGGGGAATGAGGTGCTGTGTGCCTGAGAGGTGTTTGGTGATTGAGTACCAGAAGTTAGTGATCCTCTGACATTTTGGGAGCTCTGTGTCTTCTAAACCACAATCTTTTAGCACAAATCTGGGGTAATGTGTTTGAAATGGGATGGCTTAACTGGAAGAGCAGACCAGATGGTTGAGTGATTGTCTCTGTGGTGGTTCTGCTAGCAAGGGAAAATTTCTTGTGTTGTCTGAGACTAGGTCCTTTCAACAAAGAGGCCAATGGAGTGTGAGGTGTTTCTTCTTCCCTTCCTGTGCAGCTCAGGTAACATAAACACAATTGTGAGGCCTCTCCCTAGGCTCAGGTACACCAGACAGACCTTAGTGTTTCCTTCTCTGTGCTTCACTTTGGGTCTGTGTGTTCAGGGAGAAATCCCTTAGGGAATGGTGAAAAATGCCAGTTTATGTGTGTATGAGAGACAGACACACTGAGTACCTAAGTCTCAGGGTAAATCACTGTGCTCTCATCAACCACCCAAACATGCTCACAGCCAACATGAGCTCTTTCTGTTCCTATCTGCTTGTCACCCTCCTTTACTCTTAAAAAGCAGCCCCAGGCAGGACTCTTGGCACACAGGAGGTTAACCAAGCCAAAATCTTGTATTGTCCCACCAGAAGATGGAGAGATTCCATGTTCTTCATCACCCTTGTAGACTTTTAAATGCTTTTTCTGCTTTCAATTATTGTTTCATCAGGAATGACCAAGCAGTCAGTTCATGTTCTTCTATCCCAGGTCCACCAAAGCCCTCCATAAAGCTTCCTTTTGCTGGAAATGTCTCTTTTGATGGGACACAGGACTATATCTGTTGTTTCTGCAATTGCATCAGTCTGGCAGTTCAGATATCCTGAGGTCAGCAAGTACACCCAGATCTTTCTCTTCCTGCTTTGTTTCCAACTGATGAGCACCAAGCTAACAGCAGATGTTTTGCCATCAGTACAAGAGCTTGCCCTTCAATTTTATACAAGAGAATGTCATCTTGTTTCTTTCTCTAGTCCTTCAGGTCATCTAACTATTTGTTACCCTGATCCTCCTCTGTGGAACAGTGCCTTCTTCCTTGTTAGCAGTTTCATCAGGGCAGGCCTATTCTTAAGGTCACAGTCACTCACTGTAGCACTAATGAAGATTCATCCTCAGATAGTGTCTTTCACCCTTGTGCTCTCCTTTTTGATACAGCTCCCAGCCTCCTCCTCATCCCTGTTGTCCTTCTCCTCACTTCTCATACATGTCTTAGTTTATTCTTTTCCATGTGTTTCCTCCTACAGTGCTGCAAGCTGTTAAGGTTGGACCAATAATCCAAATTTTCCTAGATAACTTCCCCCTCCCACATGAATTTCATAATAGTCATTGTGTTGTTGTAAAGAGTAACTGTTACTGAAAGTGCCTCAAAGTATTGCACTGGGAGCTGCTGCTTGGCCCTGGCAAGAAGGGAGATGTCACCAGTCTCCCCATTTGATCACAGAATCCCCTGAATGTTGCTTCTACCTCATCTGTRCTGACTTCCATCCTCATTCCTATTCCTCTCTGCCCTCCTCCTTGTGAAGAAAAACTCTGCAGTTCTCAGAGGCTGCTTCTCTTTCCCCAGTCCCTTGTGGATATGGAGGCATCCCACAACAGGAGCAGGGTAGATAAAGAATATAGCCTGTACTCTGCCCTCACTGCATGGCAGCCTCCCTCACACACATGGTTCAGCTTCACTTGCCATGGGTCTTATTAGTCCCAGGTCCCCCTCATTTCATAGGAGCCCCTCAATGGAGACTCTTCCTTTAAGAGCCCAGACTCTGCCATCCTTGGTCAGTGAAATGCTGTTCCAGTGGGCTGTCCATGTCACCTCAGGTCTGAGTCACCCCTTGGAGATTCCATTGTCTCTCCATTGACTGCCAAGTGTGCGTTGGATCAGGCAGTTTTCTCTTCTGGATGCCACAGTGAGGGGAGCAACCCTACATAACAGAAATCCAGGCCACCTGGCAGCTCGTACTGTCTCTCTCTGGTGGAGTCACTTCAGGCCGGGGCATGGGAGCAGTAGCCAAGGCTCAACCTTCCCAGCTCCATCTGGAGCTCTGCCTCATATTGGAAAGTCCAGGTCACCATGCAATGGCATTAAAGGGACTCTCACTCCCTCCCTCCCTAAAGAAGGACCGCATCTTTATCCTCTGCTGGTGGTGGATCAGCCTGCCTGCTCATCCCTGCACTCCTCTCCCACCTCCCTTCTCTTTCTGTTAATCTGGTCATCCATCTGCCTCCCTCTCTCTTGCTGTGCCTTGCCAAGTTCCCCAGTGCTGGAGCAGTGAGGCACGTACGTCAGGGAGGGAGGGAAGGAGGGAGGGAGGGATGCAAACCCTTCCAGGAGCCCGTCAGGAATTCAAGTTAGCGCCGAGCGCACTTTGCCTTCCGAGGGCCAGCGGAACATCTCGTCCCCTGCCATCAGTAGAAAAACAGATGGCAGCACCAAGGGAGGGGGCTTGGGGCTGTCAGGAGAGGCAAGTGGAGGAGGAGAGAAACCCCTCCTTCCCACCACGGGTTGGGAGGAGGTGGTTTTGGTCCTGGTGGTGAGTTTGACTGCTGTGAGGGAGATGTTTGCAAGCACCTGGGTCACGTTCTCCTAAACCATCCAAGGTGATCACCTCTGATGCATCATCCTCCTGTGCTCAAAAGCAACTGCTAACTTCAGAGGAAGAGACAGCATGTACAGAGATCCAGGTTGCTCCCTTGGACTGTTCCTGCCATGGTCCAAAGCAGTCTGTGCATGAGCATAGCTGCTATAGGGCACCTCCTAGTCTGTGCAATGCCCTGCACCTGCACCCCTCTGTCCCCACCACAGGGGCTCCTGTGCTTCACACTGTAGATGTGGTTTAGGTGCAAAAGTTCACTTGTTTCATCATCATTGTGTTTACCCAATGTTGTTCATAGGATGGGGTAACCACCACTGTCCTGCTCAAATGCACTCAGGGAAAGCTAGGCTGCTCTTGCAGTGACCAGAGTGAACTTGAGCAGCTTTTTATGGGCAGCCAACACATTGTGCAACATGCTGGCCTCCTTCCCACCTCCAGCTTCCTGTCATTATGTGCAGGTAGCAAAGGGTTAATTGGAATGGACTTTGACTTGAGGTCTCTGCCTTGTGCTCTGGATGAAGATGGGCAGAGAACRAGAACATTGTTGTGAGCATGAGCTGCTGGGAATTTCTCAGGTCTGCCCTGCATGAGGACAAGGTCTCGCTGCCCTCTCGTGTTGCTGGTCATGTTATCACAATCGTAAAACATGAATCTGTTCTCTGTTTTGTGGTTTTCCTGAGGTATTACAATGGAAATGGTTAAATAGGGACTGAAGTGTCTTTGTGGTTGCAAGTTTTTYCTGTGTCTCTTGATCCAACAGGTASTGAGGGACCCTGAAGGATCCTTAGCTCTTCCCACCAGCATGCACAAAACCCTCCCTCGGCACATCTGTGGCTTGTGTCCAGCATTTCTCAGTCAGAATTAACCCTTTGGAAGGCATATGCAGTAAGGACGGTGGGGAGAGTCCCCTAAAATCTGCTGTTCTTTCATGTGATGGGAGACAGGGTGACACTTGTCCCCTGGGACAGCACTGCAGCTGGGCAGCCTCTGCTCCTCAGTATCAGTGGGGCCGGAGACCCTTGGTTCCCACTCATCCCAGACTTGTGGGTCTCTGATTTTGTACCATGGCAGAACTCAACACAGGAAGCTGGTAAGAAAGGTGATGCTGGCAGAATGCTCTGCTCCAGGAAAGATTGTCTCCTGTACTTCTGAGGCTTAAGGCAATGAGGACCACAGGCACCCCAGCTGCACCAAGGAGACTCTCTAGAGCAACTACAGCAGTATGGCCAGAATTTAGTCACTCTGCCATGAATCACACATCTTTCTTCTCTCTTGGACCAGGCAGTGCTGTACCTTCCACCCTGTTTAATTCAGCTTGTACAGACAGTGAGGGGACATGAGGAGCAAGGGCTGCAGGTAGTGGTCACTTCTGCATCAGACCTGATCTCTGACTGGTGAAGGCAAAGCCCTTCATRCTGGGGAGCTGGAAGGCAAGGTGGGGAGTTCTTTACCTACCTGCTGGGAACATTTTCATCCTGCTTTTGGCATGGGTGGTGTGGGCTGCTCAGCATGGGATACAGCCTTACAGGGGATGATCCCAAAGAAATCTATTCCTCTTCTAAAAATCTCAGCTCAGGTGTGCTTTTCCTAAACAGTGAGAAGATCTCTGTCCCCTGCACACACATAGAGTGTGATTGTAGCAGCATCATTTTATTAAGAGACAAAGCAGAGGGAAATCGATCACACAGCAGCAAGGACAAGGCACAGAGGCTGCTCCCCTACCTGCAGGGTCAGGCTCACAGGATCCCAAAAGATGGGTAGGGTCTTTTGGCATGAGTAGGGCTCCAGCACCCAGACACACCACCAGTAGTGGTGGAGCCCCAAAGAGGTGTGAGCAGCCTCAGCTTCCCCAGCCAGCAGCCCTGCACTTGGGATGTGCTGACCTATGGCTGCTTCTCTGCCCTCTCCAGTTCAGGTGCCTTCCCCTCATCCCCATCCATGTCCCACTTTCCCCCTCCCMGCAGTCACAGTCGTGCAGCCAGTGGTACAGACGGAGTGGAAAACCACTGAAAGCACCCGCTGAAATAAAAATCAATGAGTCGTTTCTGATAATAAACATCCCCAAGCACAGCCCAGCCAACTGCTCTTCCAACACGAATATTCATTCCCCTTCAGCTCCTTCATCCCTTGTACATTGTTTTTCTTTCTGTTTAAGATCTGTAACAAGAACTTGGCAGAAATCAGATACAAGTGGGTCAGGAGGCCCTTGTGGTTTTCAAGGCTTGTTTTCCATAACCCGTTCTATCCTGTAACATATTTTGCACAAATGGCTTGGCAGGAGATCTAATCCATGCAGCAGGAGAGTCACTGAGGGCAGGATGGCAGGCTGGTGCTCATGGCACAGGAAGTTCTACCTTCTCTTGTGTGTCCCAGCGGTATCCCTGTGAATGGTGAGCCACCATGCTTGCCAGGAGCAGTATTGACACACAGCAACTTCCTCTGCTCCTCTCTCCCTGTTCTTCCCTGCTTCTGCTTCTCTTCTGTTAGCACTGAGATCACCATGTAAAAAGGACAAGGCTGAGGAACTCACCATGAATAAATCATAGGCATGAATTTTTAGATGGAAGCAAAGATCTGCTCTGATGTGGTGATCCACACCAGCATTTCATCCCTTTCTTCTCTCTTGTCCTTGGACTGTGCAAAGACCTTTCCAGCTGGCTCTCTGCTGAGACATGAGGAACAGTAGCATGACTCTGAGCAGCACAGTGCAGAGGGATAATGAAACATATCTCCATTCAGGGGTCCAAAGGGGTCCAATGTTCACTTCTGCAGAGAAGTGTATCCAAGCCAAATCCTGGCCTGGGACACAGAAGCACTTTGAGGCACCATGAAGGCAAGGACCTACTCTCCCAGGATGGCCATTGACAGCAGCCTATGGAGCCTCTGTGCACTCCATCCCCCTTACAGACACCAGTCCTGTACAACCTCAGCACAGACTGGTTCAAATGGGCCCAGCTGTTTGTAGGAAACCCGTGTCCAAGGGACCCCAGTGTCCTGAAGAACACCTAGAGCTCCACACCAGGACTGCTGGGAGGTGCTGTGGCAGTACAGTGATGGTCTGTGAGCTGAAATGAGACAGCAGGATGTCACAACCCTCCAGCCCACCACTGAAGTGTTCATTCAGATATATGGAGAATGTTCTCAAGCAGCAAGCCTCTGTTTCTGTAGTGAGACTTGGGGAGAAGACGTTGGAGCTGGAGGAGATGTTTCTGGAGACCTGAGATGTGGTATAAACAATCTACATGCTTAGCTGATGAGTGGCTCAGGAGCATCATCAGGCTCAGAAGGAGTTGGATTTTCTCTATTTTGCTTTCTGTCCATGTCTGAGGTGATGGGGCAGGTCCATGACGTCTCCAGCAAGCATGTACCTCCAAGAGACAGCTGCCACAGTTCAAAAGGAGCAGAGGGATGGCTCAGGGGACAGAAACTGGAAGACATGAAAATGGACAATGAAGCACTAAGTCCATTGGATTTTGTTTCTCTTTTTCAGGCCACTTGGTCCCAGGTTCCTGTTTCCAAATTTCTAGAGTTCTCTTCCTCTGGGGAGTGCTCACCCTACTTCCCTCTTTACAATGGGCCAGGTAGACCTTGCTCGCTGCTCAGGGTGGCTCAGGGCACAAAAACATCCCAAAAAACTTTCTGAGTATAAGCCAAACCTGTTCCCTCTCTGTCCCTCTCTGTTTTTCAGAGCTGATTTCCTCCTTGTGCCAAAGAGCCTCCAAAAAGAGAGAAGGAAAGTGAATGTGCTTGGGGGTGTCAAGGGGGGGAGGAAAAATAAAATAAAAGACACTGCAACAGAGAGAGGGCCAAGAAAAATATTTAATCCAAACAATGAACATTGTCATTTCCTCCCACAGTCTGCATTCCCAGTCAACTTCCCTGGGCAAGCAGGGAGAGCCAAGAATGACCGGGCTCTCTGCCTCACCAGCGTGGATGTGTGTAAGGAAAGGGATGTGTCCTGGGGACACGCTGCTGTAGCATCACTTTAGCCAGCTCCTGTCACATCTCTGGCTTTAAGGACTGACAGTTTCTGCAGGGGAACAGTGGTTTGAAAGGATGTTGGAGGGATTGGGACAGGGATGGGAGGGAGAATTTTCAGGAACCCCAGCTGGGGTGGTGGATGTATAGAGGCTTTAAGTGAACCAGATGTTTAGCAAGGCTTTGGGCACTCTTCAAGTCCTCCCAGGGACCTCCCAGAGCTTTTGGAAAGATCTTGCTAGTGACTGAGGTGGGGAGGAAGGGGAGACATCTGGCAGGGAGAAGCTGCCCTGTGCCTCTCCAAGGGCTACTGCATCCTGTCCATCCTTTCCTGTCCCCACACATCCTGCCTGCTCCTCCCTGCCACGGGCAGCTCCTTCACCTGGGACACGGCTTCTCTTGCATGCCTGAGACCTCTGCAGTTGTAGCACTCTCTGGGGCACCTCAGGTTCATGTCCTGTGGTTCTGTGAGGCCTGGTTTGGGCTGACATCCCCCTGCCACCAAAGGGATGGGGTTTCCAACTCATCTTCCCACCACTGGTGACTCATTGGTCCCAGGAGCAGAATTACCGGTGGTGAAGCTGATGCACAAGGCATGAGTCTGAGGGCAGCAGCAGCAGCTTTTCCAGGGCTGGTCCCTGCCCAAATGGTGGTTCCCCTGTTTCTCTGGGGCTGCTTTCAAAGTGACAGCTGAGGAGAGCAAAAACACATGCATCTTCTCAGCCACGTGGTTGAATTAGCATGCAAACAGTCTGAGCTTGATGCCCAGAATACCAATTCCCAAAGGGAAAAATTACACCAAAATTCATGCTGACTTAGAAGCTCCATGAAAGCAAACTATGCACCCTCCTTGGATGGATCAGCAGAGTCACAAAGCCAGGACTAGTCTGGGAGAAAGCATTTTGCTTCTTAAGGCTGGAYTGACTCCCTGAGACTGGACTCTATCTTTTCAATGGCTGTGTACAGATAGAAATGACAAGCACTTTCCATCTCAGGGGCAGATTGGGAAGTCTTTCAGCTCCTCAGTTAAACAGTTGGACAGGTGAATGCTGATTTTTTTTTTTTTTTTCTTTTTTCCACCTTCCTCTAAAGCATCTGGAACGGGGCATGGCCAAAAGCAAGGTGCTGGGCYGTCAGGTGTGCTCAACCAGAGCAAAACCTGCATTCCTGAAAAATAATGTGTAGCACTGAAATATATCCAACACTGATGTGATCTGTGATTGAGGCTTCATGATCCACCTTTCCCTCACCTGTTGCACCCTTTTGTGCTCTTTTGCACTGAATTAAACTGTGTAAGGTGGATCTGAAGAAAAATGCCTGGACCCTGCTTGCCTCCCTGATGGCACTGGGGACTCCCTGCTGGGCAAGACAACAGCCYCAGGAATGGAGCCAGCCTGGGGACTCTTCAAGGGTTGTGGAAAAACACTGTGCACAGGCACTGCTCCCTGCATGACATCTCCCAGCATCCTTGAGAGAAACCGCACCACTGAGCACTCGGAGATGCTTCTGGCTGGGATGCACTGGGATCTAACCAGTCCTTTCTCGCATCCTTCCTTTGCCTGCAATAGTTTTCCCTCTTTCGTTCTTTTTCCCCTTCAATTTTTATTTTTTTCTCTTTTCATCTGTGCCTGCTCCCAGCTTCGAGAGGCTGTGTTTTTTTAGCCTATTTCAAYTGCCAAGCCCTAGATTTGCCGTTACTATTTTTGTGGCGGCAGCGCAGGGCTCTGGCCCGGCAGTGCCAGCTGCTGCACCTCCACGTGCTGCCACACGCCCTGGAGCTCCTGTCTGAACAAACAAGGAAGATGGATGGCCCAGCRAGCGAGCGGGAGATCCGCTGACACAGCCCGTCTCCCTGGCTGCCTCGGTGGCACGCCTGGCCCAGCTGCTCCCCACCACTCAACACAGCACAYAGCAGCTGCTGCAGTTGCCTTATTCATTTTTTCCCTGTTTATAAGAGACTTTTCAACCAGMCCACCACCCCCCTCCCCCCCATTGGAGGATGGGTATTCTGGCAGCTGAGACCCAGCTGACCATTTCCCTGGATCTCATCCATCACCTTCATGTGGCACAGCTGGGCATTGGTGTTTTCCTTTTTCTTGACAGCATCTTAAAACATCATCAGGTGTTTTTGCGAGTTGCAGACGTGAGCAAACCGCCTTCTCCCACCACTGGCATTGCCTTCTCTAGAGGCACACGTCTCAAGCACAGGCTGAACAGACTCTGTATGGGGTCTGCTCTCTCACATCACCTGCCTTTAACAGATTGCATTGCCTTTRTCGTCCCTTGCCATGATTCCTGCAAGGCCAAAATGAGACTGATGCAAGTACAAGGGCTCCTGTGCCCTCGAGGGTAACCAGCACCTTACTTTGTYCTTTCTGCTTGTAAAGACAAATCCATGTGGAGGTTCTCAGTAAGGCAAAGGCACAGGAGTCACCATGTTCTCCAAACACTAGGCAAGGAGCAGGGACAGAAATCCCCAAACCCTGTGCCTGGCTCTCCCAAGCCTCAAGTCCAATTAGTCATTTTTTATTTTCCCTTCATGTGTTTTTCCAATGTAATTTGGAGCATGAGTTGTTAAGTTTCCCCAACAAGTGTTGCCATAGGAGCCTGTATTTGTTTAGGGTGGGGTACGGGCTCTGGCTGGGTGAGAGGAGGGGGCAGTTAGCCCTGATAGGTGTAGTGAGAGACTGGGAGCYTCTCCTTCCCCATGCTGTCCCTGCCTCTGTCCTCCCCCCACCTTGCATGCAAGATCTGGAAATCGTTTCAGACCTGTGCAGCCAGGATGGGCAAACCTCCCCATAATTGTATGGAAACTACCAAAGCGACGGGTGTTGTTTTGCCAGTGAGTCATGACACATGGAGCAAAGCTCAAGGAAAAACTCCACCGTGTGGAAGGCTGCAAAAGCAAATCACACCCAGAAGAGCCTTCCCTGCCAGTGGCCCTGGCCAGTCCCAACTGCATCCTGGCACCTGCCAGCCCCAACATCCCTGCCCTGGCCCTTCCGGTGCTCAGAGCTGCTTTGGGTCTAAGAAACCTTCTTTGATCACAATCATTTAAGAACCACTTGATGCTTTTTAGTGGAAGAGGAGTGTTATCACTGTTGTCTTGAAGAAATTGCACTGTGGTCTCCTCTGGATGCGGTTTGTGACAGCACTGACTGGAGTCAAATCCATTCTTGTTGTGGAGTGAGCTGCCTGACTGGGCTGTGCCTCAATTTCCCAGCTGTAGGAAGGTGTGCTCTTTCTTGTGCTCTTCCAAAACCTTCCAGGCTAATGTGATCTCTCTGTGGCTGCCTGAATTTGGCCTGTGGCCTGTGCTACTGATAGCAGAGACCAGACTTGGTGGTTTGCCATAATCTCTGCTGCTACTTCCTAAAGTGTTATTAGCCTGTGTTGAGYCCATTTCTCTTCCTTTTGAGTCATAAGGACAAAAAGCCACATGGGTTCTCTGGTTTTGGCATGGTTTTTATCATGTGAATTACTGGTATTATCACCAGGCYCACATGCTGGCTTTGGCACAGTGGATGCAGGGCTATTGTGGTGCAGTGACATTTTTCAGGAGGCTCTCATTCAGTTTAAGGGTGCTACATGTGAGTGTCCATCATCAAAGGCTGAGTCTGGGCATTTTTGGGATTTCTGGTTGTTGTTTGGGGCCAACCAGATCCAATGAAATGGGTCAGCTGCTTCCATGAGCAATGGGATAGCCAGGTTTCCACCAAGAGTCCTGTTCAGTCTGGGGAAGACTCTGTGGAGACCTTAAAGCACCTTCCAGGACTAAAAGGGGCTACACAAGGGTCAGGGAGGGACTTTTGGCAAGGGAATGGAGTGATAGGATAAGGCGTAGTGGCTTTAAACTGAAAGAGGGTGGGTTTAGACTAGATATTAGGAGGATATTTTTGACTCTGAGGGTGGTGGACACAGGCACAGGTTGTTCAGAGGAATCGTGGGTGCCCCATTCCTGGAGATGTTCAAGACCAGATTGGACAGGGCTTGGACACCTGGTCTASTGGAAGATGTCCCTGCCCATGGCAGGGGTGTTGGAATGAGATGGTCTTTAAGGCTCCTTCCAATCAAAACCATTCAATGATTCCARGATTCTGATGGAAAACGTCCTGGAGGTCAGCCATGGTTGCTGGGCCAATAAGTACAATTACAGAGCCCGAGTGAAAGAAGCAGTTCATTACTAATCACTCTATGAAGAAATGGCTTCTCCATCCTGTAGCTGGTTCAGTGGCTGCTTGGCAGTGCTGGTGTAGATCTGTGATAAATAAACCTTGGCTGCTGACCGCTCCTGATGCCTCCTTGTGAGTGCTTCCCGTGCATGGTGCCGGTCGCAGCCCTTGCATGGGAGAGTTCTTCAGCCATCACTGGCTGCTTCTCAGCCCTGGTTGCTTCTTCTCTGATCAGATGACTCATGTAACTGAACAACAATAAACTGATTTTCTGAATGGCTGCTCATGCCATTTAACACTTCTGACACAATTCCACAATCTAACTGCTGCTCTTGGAGCACCCGCTGCTCCATCCACACCAGCTGGGATATCTGGTGCCCTTTGGCTTKGAGGAGGGGGTTGTGTAGGGTGTGAGTGGGCCCTGCTGAGGACCTGGGAGCTSCACTTTTGGGGGCACCCTTATGCTTTTGAACAACCTTTCACAGAGCCTTCTTCCTCTGCCTTAGCCCTTCCAAGCAGACGGCTGGTGCGACACCATCAACAACCGGGCATACTGCCAGTATGACGGCGGGGACTGCTGCTCCTCCACCCTGTCCTCCAGGAAGGTAAGAGAGCACCTCCYGTGGCCTTGGCCGGCATCTGTGGATTCAGGAGTGACTGCTAGCTATGTTCTTTGGCTTTGCTGGCTGTGGAACCGAGCCTGCAGTGTAACTCTCCCATGAACGGAGAACAAACGCACGGTTCTAAACCAAAGCCAGCTGAAGCTGATGGACAGCATCGCACTGATTAGGAGCGGGGTTTGGACTCAGGCCAGTGGGATTGAAACCTCAGCCCAGCTCCCACTGAGGTTCATGGGATTTCCTCTCGTTTTGGGAAACGTGTCCCAAAGAAATGACTTCCATAGGGCATAGTGCTAGACATGGTGAGTCAGAAGTCACCTTGTGTAATTGAGCTGTCTCAGGGGATTTTTGGTATGGTCCACTGGCMTCTGCTACAAGTGATGTTTTCCTCCCTCTCTAAGGAGGGAAGAATAGTATAGAGGGAGCAACTTGGCATTGGGGTTGCACAGACCCTTCTTTTTCTCCCATCACAATCTTCCCTCCCACCTAACTTGCTATCCAGCACTCACAGCCCATTCTTCCTAACCATATCCAACAGCAAAACAAATCACAGGGCATGAAATAATTTCTCACTGCGAAAATATGTGAATTTGGATCTTCTCATCTTTGTTGTGGAGCTTGAATCATTTCTCCTTTCATCACGCATACATACACAGAGAAAAGGAAAAATAAAATCCTGGGAAGATCCACTTGAGATAGGAAAGAAGAGGCTTTACACCCACTTGATGAGTGAAATCCCCACAACAATATCATGACATCTTGGAGTAAGGCATGGCCAAAATAAAGGATGGGTTCACAGTAGAAGGTGGGGGGGTTCAGTCCCATGGTTCCCAGACCCAGCTTGCATCCCCCACAGGTCCCAGATCTTCCACTCAACAAGCCTCCAGCACATCCCTGTTAAGGCAGATGGAGAAATACAGGGTTAAACATCAAAAAAATCCTCAAAGCACTCCAGCCCTTCCTTTGCTGATCCATTCTGTGAAAAATCAAATGTTTTCACAGTAAGAAAAACTCCTGGCTCTGAGCCTGGTGTGTATAAAACCTCTGAAGAAAACTGTTTTCTCGGCTCCCATGGCTCATTACCAGGCCACTGTCAACCAGGAGTCAGATGCTCAGTGTATGCCCTCCCTCCTTTCTCTGCTACCAGCAGCTAAGGGGACAAAGGCTTGCTGGGTCACATGCAGTTGTTGTAGAGAAAGTAATATGAAATGAGCCTCCCAACCTGCACCTGGAGTGTCTCAAAGCTGCACAGCTTGTGAATGGCCCTAGAGGAACCCACTGCCTGCCCCATGGAAGGCTGTTCCTGCTCACAGAGCCTCCATCCTGCCTGGCTTTCCTTAATCCACAATGCACAAGGACACTGCACCCCCCTTGGCTTTTATGTTGGGCAGTGTGCAGGTCAGCTTTGCAGCTGAGAGCTTGGCTGAGTTCCTCTAAGAGCTGCAGAAAACAAGGCTGTGTCATCTTTGTGTTTCATTGGAAGAGTCAGGAGTAGCTGACAGGTCCACAGGTTCAGATGTGGATGAAGGGGGTTTTCTAATGGTAAAAAGTAAAACTTTGAAACTAATGGACCAAAGTAAAACCTTAATCTGGAGGTGCCTCAACACTGCCAGGCCTAGTCTCAATGTCTTACACTCATCAGRGGACAATTCTTCCCAGGGTTTGACATTTGGGGTACAAGTTTCAACCCAACCATTGGCTGCAAAATTCGAAACACATTAACAAAAAGGAAAAGGCTAAGAATAAAACTCAGCTGGGGACGGGTTGTATCAGAGCCCATTGCTCAATGAGCGCAGAGCCTGGCAGTGCCAACAACAGGGCACGGCCCAAAATGTCTGTTTGTCCACAGCAGCGTGGAGAGGCCTTTTAGGGGGGCACAGGGGTGTCCCAGGGCGGAGCTGAGCTGTCCTTTTTGTTATAAATGATCAATGAGAAAGCCAAATTAATAAATGTGAAAGATTTTATTTTCACGACCAAAATAYGCTCCTCAAAAACCACAAAGAGAGAGCGTCGGGCCCAGGATCGGCACTGGGTGAACGTGAACCTGGATCTGACSTCTGTCGCATTGGATATCCCTCYGTTCACCAATGCTGTTTCCAGCAGGGCTTTTTTATACAGTTTTTTTATGCCTGAGGCAGAGGTGCCCTGATTTCTTTTGTCACCCCGCATATGTATGAAATTTCTTTTTACTGTGCAGGGCTGGACACTTGCTGTTTCTTGGGTGGTGGCGGGYGCTGATCATGTCAGGAGAAGTYGTGTATTCAGATGTATGTTTTTGACAACTTGGGTTATCTTGATTGATGATATTTATCAAGTGCTGATYGTCCTTGGCTGTTCCCGGGTGGTTCCTGGGGAAGCCCATCTCCGCACCAGCCACGCTCTTTTATTTGTTAACAAGGCATTCATTYCTGCTGCCACCAGGAGTTTCGCAACTTWGGTGTGGTAATCTGTCTCTGTGGTCAGATGGATGTTGGATGTTTAATTTATTTTACAATTTTTATTTCAYACATTTTCCATCTAAGCATGAATTACTTTACATGACTCTCAGAGTTTAGTTGTTAATTGCTACCCCTAGATGTGCGAAAGGTCTCTGTTTCAGCCYGCGCGTCTGAAGAACAAGTCAGAGCTCTTCAGTTTTYGGTCTTGAAGTTGTTTATTAATTTTTATCTATAAAATTTTCTTTCTGCCCAGCCAAGATCTGCTCAGCAGGGCAGCCAAAGGCACTCTGATCGCCCCCAGGGCGGTGTTGTCTTTTTATACTACAAATTACGTATAACATGTTTACAATTACTTTCCAATATCTATCACCCATGTTAGACAGTGAACTTCTATTCTAAACCAATCCCGAAGTGCCAGCATCACAGCAGAAGATGGAGACCCAGAACAAGAAGAAAGGCTAGACACGCCCAARTTCCTCCATCTTGTCCCCAAAACCCCCATTCCAAAAATCCTAAAATCTACATTTTCACCCTGTGATAATTTTATTATTACGCTATATAAACTTCTGTGACTTTCAGGTCCTCATACAAAGCTGGTAATTTGCTCCACGGGTCATAATCAAACCCACAGGTGCTCTGGGCTGTGTGCCAGGGTCTCTGAGCCTCCCGGCASGGTCCTCGGCAACTCYGGACACCCGGAGGGATRCACTGAGTTCYGACACATGACACATTGCACTTTGCTCCCCCAGGTGATCCCGTTTGCCGCCGACTGCGACCAGGACGAGTGCACCTGCCGCGACCCGGCGGCCGAGGAGAACCAGTAGCGGYGCCACGAGGGCCTCTCTGGGTCAGGCAGCGCCGGGGGAGCCGAGGGGCAGCGGCGGGGCCGTGAGGGAGAGCCGGGCGGGGCATGGCGGCYGCGGCTGAGGGGACGGCTCCAGCCCACCGAGGAGCCCCGGAGGGCGGGCTGTGGCCCCCTCGCCGTCGCTGCTCCCTCCAGAAGCCACACGAGGCGCTCAGGCAGGGGTCTGGGGCCGCCTCAGCCACACGCTGGGCTAGGGCCCGTCCACGCCGGGAGCCCGGGTGCTGCCATGGATGTGTGTCCTGGTGCGGCTCCTGGGTGTCTGTCTTTGTCACTATTCACCCCTCTCTGCTGTACAGACTTCTTTTAGCAAGGTCGAGGTAGTTGTGATCTCTCTGCAAATATTTAAACTTAATTATATCTATATACATATATATAATATATATATAAATATATATTATATTTTCTTTGCTCTCGATGAAGCTGAGAAAGGGTATCCTTTATCACACACCCATGCTGCTGTGAAGTACAAACCATAGGGAAAAGCACAGGTCAGGGCAGGAGGAGCAGGGATTTTCCCCTTCCTTGCTGAGCTGGAAGGAGGACAGAGAGAGAAGCCAAACACCCAGGCCATGCCAGGCAGGGAGGCTCCCACCTCACGGTGATTTGGSCATCTGGCAGGGACCAAGCTTTGCCCTTGGTATTTGCCAGTGCTTTGCCTTGTTCTTCTTAGGGCGTGGATCTGGATCAGGATTGTGGGGTAGAGAAAAAATGTTATTGTGCCCTTGAATCATCCCAGTGAGCACAACAGATTCCAAGGGTACCACAGGCATCCATCACACATTATTTTAGAGCTCTCTGGGCAGGGTTATGTGTCCATGGGGATCACTGCATGGTCAATAGGAGCAAAGACTCAGCATGCTCCCTCTCTGTCTCACTCTCCCAGCCACTGCACACCCRGCTGGGTGTAGAGGCCAAACCAGTGTAGCTGTGTGATGCTTGAATGAAGGATGCTGTGGTGGTCATTCTTCTCTTTCCCTCACATCTGAGCTCCAACTGAGTTGTGTTGTCAGCAGCTCTCAGAGGAGACTAGACTCTGTAATGCCAAAAGGACCAAAAAAACCTGTCAGGAGAGTTTGAGAATTATCTTTTCTCATTGAGATTTTCCTTAGTATTAGTATTCCTTATTATTAACTCTGTCCCATCCCCTCAGGCTGGATATACAGTTGCTGACTTCCAAGAGGCTCTTGCTCCTGTAGGCACCAAGTGAAAATCTGCAGATTCAATTCTGGCCTCARAGA
The DNA here is from genome assembly GCA_014549065.1 of Cardinalis cardinalis. Lineage (NCBI taxonomy): Eukaryota > Metazoa > Chordata > Aves > Passeriformes > Cardinalidae > Cardinalis > Cardinalis cardinalis. Next base: position 784,143 of record JACDOX010000108.1, read on the forward strand.
AGCCCAGCAAGAAACTCTGCCCCCCATACTTCATTCTCAGAAGTTCAGCTTGGACCCAGCCACATAAAGGCAGCAATAGGGAAGGTGCCTGGCTCCAGCTGGGATTATCACTGATGGTTTGGTGCTGTAAAGAGGCAGAGAAAAGGGAGAGAAAGAGGAGAGGAGAGCAGAGAAGGGACCACAGAGTGGGAACTGATGGCAGTGTCCCCGGGTGAGCACAGGCTGGGACCAAAGGACTCCAGGCTGTGTCCTGCCTGCATGGCCTGTGCTGTTGGATGCAGGCTTCAAGCCAGAGTTTGTCTGATGAAGGAGTGGTGGAGAGAGGGTGACACGGTGTGGAGAGACCAGGAATTTTCAAGGCATCGTTGAAAACAGAGCTTCCACTAGCTCTACCCCATCCTATTTTGTCAGGAATTTCCTACGGYTGTGTTTTACTGGAGGACCCAAGTAGGGGCAGAGGTGCTTGGACATCCTACCAGCATCCAGGCAGGAGATGCCTTGTCCTTCTCCAAGCCCTTTTCTGACCCCAGGTGTCCCCATCCACCTGGCCAAGGCAGAGATTGGAGGAGAGGCAGGGGACAATGAGCCCCATCTCCTCTTGGGACACTGACATTTGTGTCCTCGTGCACAGGTGACACTGCCCCAGAATTCACTGTCACTTGGGCAGATAGCAGCAATATCTTGTCAGATGTCCACTTTTCAGTTAAAAAACAACCCCCAAGCAACCCAAGGAAATTCAAATAATAGCTGCCCCCCCAGGATGTGCAGCTTGGGCAGCCTGTCCTGCTCCACCAGTGCAGGAAAGGGGAGATCCAGGAGTTCCAACACAGCAGAAGTGGGGTTCTGGCAGCCCCCACAGGTGGGGACAGTGGGGACATGAGATGAACATCACACCCAGAAGCARAATTTCAGCATCTTGCCATGACAAACCCTTCCCTGCCTGGTCTCAGCATTACCTGGATGCCTATGTACCAAATTAGTATCCTTTTGGCAGGAAAATCCTGGTTTTTTCCTCTGCTCACCTGTGTGTGCAGGGAAGGGACTGTGCCCCACRGATAGGGGAGCTGGGGGGTTGGGACAGGAAGTGCTGGCTTGGCTGGTAGACATTTGTGCTTCTTATGACCAGACAGCTTCTACATACTGAAATATTGTTCTTCTATAGCAACACTGAGCGGTTTTTGTCCCCTTTAGGGTTTTATTCACAATGGAGGCTGCTGCTATTTTTATTTTTTTGTATTTGATAATTATTTTTTATAAAAATCTATGAAAAATAAATAATCTTCTCATCCTCCATCTCTCCTGCTTCTTTGATTCACCCAAAAGGGGGCCAGGGAGGTGGTTTGGTCTGACATATTTTCCTCTTCCCAAAGCACAGACTCTCCCAGAACAGTCACAGCCCAGTTGGAGATTTCCTTTGGGTTTTGGGGTGTGGGAGAACACTCACCTCCAATGCCACTCCCTAATTCAAGGCTGYCACCCAGGCAGCTTTTGCTGTGCCACTAGCTGCAAGAACACTTTGGCAGAAGGTCTTCTCCAGGTTGTGCTACAAACTGGTCACTTTCTGTAAATAATCCACTTAAAATGGAGGGAAATGTGTGTGCATGCATGTGTATGTGTGTGTGTGTGTGTGTGTGTGTGTGTTCACATCCCTGGGGATGGGGAGCAGAAGGTGGCCCATGCTAGAGCCAGAGACCATGTGATATCCTGGCAAGAAAGTTAAAACCCAAGACAATAAAGCGGCTTTGTATTTGGGGATTTTTTTTTCATTGTTTTCTTCAGTGACCAGGTAAATTTTGTACCYATGGACTGAGAAGCACCAAAAAGCCCTTGCCCTGTGTTTAAACCCAACTCTTCTTCCTCCAGCCATCTCTGATGTTCCTCATTGATCTTTTCATCATGTCTGGTCTTTGCACAGGGACTCAGTCCCAGAGGAGGAACAGCATCTCCTGGTGACATCAAATGTCCTCTCTAGGGCAAAGCTCCCCAAATCAGGCACTCTGGAGAGGAGCCAACAGCAACCCTTCCAACACACACACTTTACCAAAYCCTTCCTWAAAAYCTACCAATGTGCTGGTGATGCACCYCTTGCAGTCRACTTCACCCTTTTTTGGGGTGGCTTTCTCCAAACCCCCATGGATTGCAAGCCAGATGACCCCTGAGAAGATTTTGTGATGAGCCAGTTGTGCTGAGATATTGACAGAGCAGTTTAGGCTTGCAGCTGCACACCCTGCTGCCRCACAGACCCTCTCCTCTTCCTCCTCCTCCTCCTCCATCTCACTTTATAGCCACAGCTTATTTTGCAATGAGATGGTGGTTAACTGCATGGAAAATAGCAGAAGGAAAGTATTGGATGTATTTTTAGCTTATTTTCCTGCAATTTAGCACTGGGAAAAGAAAAAAAAAATCAAGTTGTTCCATGAGACTTCATCAAGTCTGGTTTCCTATGGATTTGTGTGCTATAGTCCCTAAATCCCCCTCCTATGTCCTCCCAAATGTCCTGCCTGTCTGCCTGTCTGTCTGCCCAGGCTCTCCATGGGTCTTCCACCCATCTGGCAGGGCAGGTGGCAATACACACTGGGCTTGGCCAAGGGACCTGCCCTTGTAAGTCCTGATGGCCTGACCAGTAGACACAATGCAGCACTGTAAGTGGCTTTTGGCATCTTCTCCAGATCTCACCTCTGTTCAGGCACTGATTTTCACATTCTTTGTGGGACGTTAATACTCACGTTGCTGCTAGTCCTCTGTCAAAAGTCTGCCAGATGGACCAGGACATTCTCCAGGGATGGTTGATCACCAGACAGCACCATCTGATCCACCTAATATACTAACAGAATGGCTAAAAGGTGGGCAAATCACCTTTTATATTTTTATATACAAAAAAATGGCTTTTTTGGACTCTGCTTCCAAGTTCCCAGCTTCTGTGGAGGTTTGCAAATCAAGGGCTGACGTACCCTTGCTGAGGACGTGTAAATGCAGTTTTTCTCCAAAAAAAGGAATGGCTGGAGACATCTTTACCTTCCCATGTCCAGCAGAGCAGGTGGGCAGGACAAGGCTCAGGACATGGCTCCATCTGTGTGTGCTGAGTGGTTTGGGACTTGGCTAACCCAGTGGGCAGACAGGCTAATGCTAAACTTGTGTGAAGACTCACCCGAGTTCAAAGGCTGGGAGTGTTTCATCTGCAACCAAAGATTACATCAACTGGACCAAAACTATAAACAAACACTCCAGTTTGCCAGAGCCAGGGATTACTAACAGCTCCTTTTAATAGTCAGTTAAATTATCATCTGGAGTTTTACATAGTGGTACAATGATTTTTGTTGCTGTTGTTTAAAACCTTTTTTTTTAATTCTTTTTTTAAAGTAATCCAGAAGGGTTTTGTATTTCTTGCCACATGGCTATCTCACCCTAAAGCACCCTACTTTCAATCTACAGTAGTAAAACGTCACATTAGAGGTTTAATAGAACATCAAGGAACATGAATTGTAGCCATCTTTGTAAAGAAAAGGACCAAACTGTCTTTATATGTTAAATAACTCCACGACAAGGAAAAGGTAGTAATGCTATTACAGGGGTACGGACGCAGCAAAGAAAAGTTAACAACCCAGAGGTTCATCTCAGGTGAATGATTGCTCATTAATTCAGAAATAAAACAAAAAGAAAGGGCAGGGGGGTTGAAGGAGGTTGCAGAAATGGTTGGAAAGCAGTTCTCCTGTGGTTGGCAGCTTGGGAAGAATCAGGAGTCCAAGACAGAAAATATTGTGCAGGCCCAAGAGTAGGACCCTGCAGCAGATGTGGGTGGTGTCAGCTCTGCAGGGAATCACAGAGACACAGMATGGGTTAGGTTGGAAGGGACCTTAATGAGCATTTGGTACCAACCCTGCTGCCGTGGACAGGGCCACCTTCCACTAGACGAGGGCACGCCTATTTTGGGTGAGCAAGCTCCACAYAGCACATCTCACCAAGGCCAGGTCTGCAGCCAAGGGACAGCCCCCATGCTGGATTGGTCTGGTYCCCCATGCTGGCTGCTGGCATTTGTGAGAGACAGACTCGTGTGGTAGCTGAGAGACTTGGGCAAGAAAATCCAAGCTTGGGCAAGGTTCTGACTTGCAAAGCTACAGTGAGAATACCAAGAAGGAAGCCAGGGTCACTGTGAAAATGGCCCCACAGATGTGCCAGGCTGCCAGGCCCTGCCAGCACAGCAGCTACAGGGGCACCACGGTGGGCAAATCAGCAGAGCCCAGCCCTGCCAGCAGCCTGCACAGTCTGTCACAAGGTGAGGGTGCTGAGCCCCATCCCGCTGTGCAAGGGTGCTGCCAAAGGATCCCAAAGGARGGGTGGCTTTCCCCTCACTCTCCAAAGCCCAGCCCATGGAAAAGCCAGGACCCAGGGAGCAGAGCCCAGCCCAGCTGGCTGATGATGCTGCAGGGCTTTGGTTGCCCATGCAAGGGCTTTGAAGTGTCAGCACAGAAGCAGAACAGAAATATCTGCAGAGCCTTGGTGTAAATCTTGGGGCCAGATGAAAAAGTAACCTAGGCAGGTGTGAATGCATGGGGTGTCCAGGGTTTTCCTGGCAGTGTCACAGCGAGTGGCTGGCAGACAGCACTGCTCCTGTCCTTGCTGCTGCACCTAGTTAGCAATAAAAGAGAGGAGTCTGCTACCCAAAGGAAAACAGTCTGCATTTCACATAAAGGCCATGTACACGGTATTACTTGGCGAGAAACCAACTGGTGTCTGGGCCAGAGCAGCCTTCCTTCAAACATCCCTTCGAGGCGTTGAGCAGAGATGCCCTCTGCCCATGGCTGGATGGCTGCCTGGCTGGAAGTTAAAAGTTGTCTCAGCATCTGCTGGGATAAGCAAAAGGATAAACAGAAGTGTCTTGGCCACGAGTCTCGCTAAAAGGAAAAGGAGTGATGACTGAGTACAGATCACCTGCCCATCTATACCTGTGCATGGAGGTGGCACTGGTCTCACTCTCAGCCCTAAGCCCTTGGCAGCATTAGGCACATCAAAATATAAGGACAAACACATAAGAAAAAGCCAAAAGGATCCAGGAGACTTCCTTCTTGCACAGAGCAAACGTTTGTCTGATCACCCCTGCCAGACACGTAATACAGCAAGGACACAGGGATGCCCAGGTCATACTGACTGATGGTGGCTGCTCCCAGCAGCTCCCCAGTCCAGGCCAGCTGCCCCTGGAGAGATGTCTGCCCATGAGAAGGAGAGAGCAAAGCACAGTGTGGTCCTGCAGGGAGATACTGAGCTGCTGTTGAGAAAATCCGGTGCTGCAGCACTGTCGGCAGTGACGGGGTGCAGAGCGCAGCCGCCTCCCTCTCAGCACCACACAAATATTCAAGCCATGTCCTTGGCAGGTAGGAGGAGGAATGAGGCAGAAAATCGTATGAGACAGGCTGAAGACTGTTCCTGCCAAGACTGAAAAAAATGAAAAGGAAATTTCTCTCTGGAGGCATCGTAAAAATCCCACTGTAGGGCTCTGGTCTTGTCTAGATCAAAGGTGCACAGCTGGCAARTCCAGAGGTGCCTCCTCTGCAAACCAGGCAGGAAGCTGAAGCTAAAAGGAACCTGTTTTCTGCCTCCAACATCATCAGCAGGGACAGGGATTTGGAGAATCGTTTACTCCGAACCAAACCCAGTGTCCCAGTACAACCCCAGCTCTCTAGCTTTAAAAAAAAAAAAAGTTACCAGAGGAAGAGGCAGATGTGAGCCTGAACACAGGCAAGCAGCACCCCCAGAAGCCTGTCCTCCATGCCCTCTCTGGGAGCAGAACCTTCAGCACCATCCTGCACCACGGCATTGGGGATTGGGGTATCTTGCATCCCTCTCCCCTCACCATGCAGAGCCTGGGCTATCCCATAGCTGCAAGTGTCTGGTGCAGAACATCTTGTCTGTGTCATCTGGCTGCTGCTTTCCTAGCTGAGTTCTCCTCAGCAGCAGCTTGATGTTGCTTCTAAGTTTTTATTAGAGTGGGTAAAAAAAAAAAAAGATAATAGAAAGGATTTTAAGGTTGAATTCCAAGGAATGTGGTCTCTCAAGAAGAAAGCTCACGATGTCCAGCTGACTACTGGCCCTGAGGCCAAGCTGCTTTTGTTCTGGAGGACTCTGCATCTTGGAGCACATGTGGGTTTTGGCCATGGCAGAAGAACCTGAGGAGATGGGGTCACAATGCCCCTGCCTCTTTGCCCCAGCTGATGACACCACCAGCTCTGCCCACCTACAGCASCGTTGTTCTCTCAGGTCTCAGCCTGACCTCATGCTTTACAATTGCCAAAAACCCCATCCCAACCCTGCTGGCTTCCCAGTGGCTGATCAGCTCAGCCATAACCATAAGCATCTCAACCTGACCTGCATGCCCTGCCTCCATTTCTGCCTGCATCACCTGCTCTCCCATCCTGGCTGTGTCACCACRTTCCTCCCACAACTGGTGTTGCCCACCTTTGGAGACAGTCTCCACAGCCAGGGCAAGGATGGGGAAGAAGAGGGCTGTRCCCTCCCAGCCTGCCTTCTCCACCAATGCTGAGGAACCTCTTGGTAAAATGAATAAAACAAAACCAAGAAAACTGGGTCCCACAAGACTTCTAACTAGAAAGGCTTTTGGCCAAGTTGAAGAAGAAACTAATACTGAGTCAGTCCTGCACAGAGCAGCCGGTTTTGCTCCCCAGTCCAAATTCTCGCCTCCAGAAACATCAGCGACACCCTCCCCCTCCATGGGTCCATGTGTAAAACCCTCAGGAACGCCCATGGGAAGGCCAGCCTGAGAGCAGGTGCCCAGAAGCCTCAGTAGTCCTTGTCACCATAGTCATTGTACAGGACACTCAGCGTCTGCTCCTCGCACGTCTTCCTGAGGTCGCGGCTGAGCTCCGACCAGTCGAGCCCATAGGGCTTGATCTCGCTGTAGCGGCAGGCCAGGTACTTGAGGGAGGAGCGCTGCAGGCTGATCTTGGGCTCCTGCAGGAGGCCATTGCACCAGCTGCTGAGGTCCCCCAGCTGCGAGAGGATGAGGCCAGCCTTCCTGCAGCGAGGGCGGGCGAGGGGAGATGCCAGGGGGGCGACGGACAGCGAGGGGTGGCAGGGGTGATGGAGACACCACGGAGAGGATGGTGGGGAGGGCGGGAGGAATGTATGAGGAGAGAAAAGTAGAGACAGTTAAGGACACCATGGGAGCTCCTGGAGGGAGAAGAGATAATGCAAGAGCAGCTGTGAGGAGCTGCTAGGACAAGGAGGGATGGTGGGGCTGTGGGGACACACCATTCCCGAGGCAGCACTACAAGCTAAATCCATGTGAGAACAGCTCCTACCCAGGGAAGAGATTCCCATGTCACCATGGCAGTGCTGGACCTGCTGCACTGATCTTGGGACTCACACTTTACTGTCCTGTCCCCTCTTCTTCYACCCTGTACCACTGACACAACAAGGCCAGGTTTGCTGAGAGTTTATTAAGGAGACAGTCACAGGTGTAGCTGTGAAACCCCCAGCACCTCCTGGGGTGGACATCACCAAGGACTCAAGTGGCACCACCTGTTGCTGTTGCAGCTACTGGACCCCAAATATCACAGGATGGGAAACAGCCAATAGCACTGTAGGCAGTGGGGATAAAAGCTAAGAAGTGTCAGGCATGACATATATGGCCAGCCCAGAACAGTGTCACCAYGAGTGTCCTCTCCATTAAGTGTATGTGCTGCATATTCAGGAGCTATGCTGGTCATTCATGGCTTGGTGTAGGAATCACAGAATCACAGAATGGTTTGGTTGGAAGAGACCTTAAAAATCATTTTGTTCCACTCCCCTATCCCATGGCAGGGACATCTTCAAAAACTTGACCAGGTTGCTCCAAGTCCCAACCTGGCCTTGAACATTTCCAGGAATGGGGCATCCTCAACTTCTCCTGTGCCAGAAATGCACAGTCTTGCGAACAGCAAGCCAGGATATCACTGAGGAGGAGGGAGATTTAAGKAAAAAAAGAATCCAAACCAGAATGTCATGTCTGGCTTGTGAGGGTCTCTATGGAAGGTGGAAGGTGAGATAAGAATTATGATCCATACAGGATACAATGTCACAAGACATAAGTACAGTGAATGACACTCCTGCTACACAACTCRCAATATTTAGTAACAGCTTAGGAAAGGTGTCCTACAAGACACCCTGCAAACCAGAAGGGATACRCTGGGCCATACATCAAACCCATCCAAAAAGCTCTGAGAGAGCAGGGGATGTGGCAGAGCTCCCTGGTTCTTTGCATGTGAATTTTGCATCTTCCAGATGTGGAGAACAAGACGAGGAAAGGCAAGTCACTGCAGCAGCAGCAGCTTGTGAAGAGCCACAACCCAGCCAAGGAAGCCTAGAGAGAGGGTCAGGTGACAGAGGCAGAGCAGGTCCAGGATGAATCCATCTTCAGCAAGAGACATCCAACACACCCAGGGCATCATAGCCTCAGTGCAGGCTTGTCCTGGTAGTGAGGAAGTGCTAAATCACCAGCCTCTTGTATTGGCTGAGATACTGGAAGAGCACAGAGGATCATGGCCAAATATGATSTAAGCTGTGTTCTTTTAAAATTTGTCCTCTTAAAATTGTGCTTCTAATGTTTTTATCAAGAAAATCACTTTGTACAGATAAAACACATTGTGTTCATTTTAAATTTGTCTCACACTTTGGGTGATCTCCAGGGAATGTGGCCACTGTGGAGGCAATGGATTCAAATGAAGCATCTTGAAGGTATCTCATGTGCCAGGAAACCCAGACCAAAGTTTAAGTGTCTGATGAGCTGGGATAAATTTCCTATCCAGCTACAAGGTCAGTTGCTGGGTTAGAATAGTCAGGGAAAAGAAGAYACAGCCCCTCACTAGCTTTAACTCAGCATCTGCGCAGCCCAGAACAGGCAGCAGTCACAAATCATGATTCTGAAGGGTGGGCTGGTTTGACAGCTCCAGGATATGTGTACCAACCATGAGGGAACATCCACTGCCTCTCCACACCTCCCTCCAGGCCAGGAATTCCTTGGGAGAGCTGCTTGAAGAGGAATTAATTTACCCCAAGTCCAGTCAGAGCCAATCTTGGCTTTCCTGGAGAGAAAACTTTGGATGTGACTGCAGCTCCAAGGGCCCAATCTGGAGCCACTGAAAGGTTGTCCAGCTCTGCAGCCACATGACAAGTACCACCCCTGAGCTCATGTCCAGGGCATGCCAGAGAGGAAAAAGTGGTTAGCATGGTACTGGCTCTGGAGACAGCCACCCAAGCTGGCCAGCCATARAAAATAGCCAGGCTCTCACTAATCTTGGTCTCTGCATCTGACACCTCAGCAAGGTGCCATGAGTGCCTCTCTTCCTCCAGCATTACAGGTACCCTCACAGGAATGCCTGATATTATCCCACAGATTTTGGCTCAAAGCCCATAGGCACCACCAGACGTCACTAGGCTTTGCATCAAATCTAACTTCCACTCACTGCTTGCTTTTTTCTCTATTTCCTTTCTTTCTGCAAAGACCAGGACTCTCTRCAGCCCTTCTTGGACCGTGGGGGAGCGATTTGCTTTTGCAGCCTCAGACAAGTTATCTGTGCACTCACAAGTTCTGCTTCTTCAGTCCAGCAGCCAGCACTGCCAAGAAGGGAGCTGAGTGTGCCACAGACGAGCAGAGTAGGAGGTGCCCTGGACGCGTGGAGGAGGAGGGACATGGTAGAGTCAGTCGCGTGGGTCCGCATCCCCGACTTCAAAGAAGCATCAGCAACAGTCAAACAAACACTGTCTGCTGGCTAAATAATGTCATCTGCAAGTGATCCGTCCTGTCACCACCAGTCTGGGTGCTTCGCCCTCACAGACGATCAAACAGGAGGTCTGCTTTCCAAGATTTGTCATCACCAGAGCCCGCTGCAGCTGCCTCAGTGCCTCTTTCCAAGGAGCGCGAGCTGCAAACACTTCATCAGCGACTTGCGTCATCCTACCCCGAGCGCTCCAGCGTTTCCAGAGGCTGCAGTTAACCCTCTGGCTCGTAGATGCACACAGAAAATGGCATCATTTGGGTAATTCAGTGGCATTTCTGGCTGCTCCGTGGCAATGCTTCTGCCCTGTGGGGCTCAAGAAGGCAGCTTCCACCCCGTGTCCTGGCTGGTGCTCACTGGGGCAGGGAGCAGCAGTGGCAGCACTCAGCCTCGGTGATGGCAGCGGCTCTGCGACGACTCCAGTCTGTCACGTAAGGAATTTTATGTGTTCCTCATGCAAATCACCACAACAGATGTCAGATGGTCTGTGCAAACTGGGGCTGGATTTCACATCTGGAAATGGAGAYGGAGCGGCAGCACCACAGCTGGGATCAAGACAAAGGTGAGACTGAAGTCCAAGCCTGCTGATCCCAGTGGGTGTTGGGGGAATGAGGCAACCCTGGGCAGAGGARCTTCTSGGAGCCCCTGCCCTAAAAAGACTCYATGTGCTGCAATGCTGCTACTGAGCTTTGAGATTGTGCCTCAAAGAGCTCACATTTCTTGGGACATAAATGGGAAAAGGGAAAAGAGAAGAGACCCCACCTCCACTCCAGGGCATGGAGGGCCTCCTCAGAGTTTCCCTCCAGAGCTGTGCCAGGAGACAAGCCCAATGCACTAAGTGCAAGATAGKCACAAGCTACTTCCCGAGTCTGACTGCCTAGCAGAGGTTGGAGGACACAGAATGTACATGGAGAATCTCCTATTCTCTGCTAGAAGTACACAAGTGATCACCTGGAGAAGCAGGGCTGGAAGACAGACCATGGTGAGACCAGCAAGAGGAGGGCTGGGGCACGGTGTAAGGCAGAGGCCATGAATTCCACACATAGGAGCTCTTGTTGATGCACATTTGAAAGCAACCCTGATTTCCAGATGAGGTCACAGCTCTGGTTGTTTGGARGCCAGATGCTATGAAACACCACTGCAGCACACGCAATCTCCCAGCCCAGCCTGCCAAACTGACTGGAAATAGCCACATTACTGGGAAACCATGCAGACTAAAGCAGATGTTGAAGGAGATGGGGAGGAGGGAACATCTGGCTATCTCCACAAGCCTGGGACATTCTCAGGCAGCTGGAGGGGCTTCAGCAACCTGGAGAAGCCTGAAGAGAAGACATGGTGCTTACTCAGGCACAAAGATACTATTTTAGACAGGAAGAGCTCAGGACAACCTCCTCCAAAACCTGCTGTGGCAGCTCAGCACTGCCTGGGCACCAAAAACACTCGTGTCACCCCCACACAACTACAGATGTGGATCAAAAGTGAGGAAATGCACAATTCAGACCTAAAGTCAGTCCCCTGCCTGCTGGGGACCACAAGGTGACAGAGTTCATCACACAGAGGTGCACTCAGCTCAAGCCAAAGCTCAGGAAAAGGCAGAAAGCAGAATCCAATCTCCATCCCTCGAACCTCAAAGGTGTGTTATTTTTCCAAGACCTTCTGCCTTTTTGCCTGTGGCATCAGCTGTGAAGGAAAAAAGAGAATCCCATCCCTTTGCCACTCTGCCTAGCATGAACATGTCAGGCCAGACTCCAGAGACAGGACAGGGCTGATGGGATGGACAGCAGGGTKGGGTTGACAACAGTTAACCACTTTCCACTTTGTCCTATGTTAGTGGTCCTTGCCCATGCACAGCATCCAGCAAAATAGAAACCCCACTGTGACACTCTGAGGTCTATCATCCATCATGATATCACGAGATTTGCTGAAGAGATGCCTTCCTGGTGACCACTGGCCCTGAGGGACAAGCCTGCTGGTGGGCAGGCCTGCCTGCTTATCCAGCTCAGCTCCCGAGCCTACCTGGGCCCCAGCTCGTCCTCACAGCGCCAGGTGAACTCCCCAAAGCTCTCGTAGTGCTGGTTGTAGTGGTAGAGGACTCGGTGGAGGCTGGGGGAGCCCAGGTCCAGCAGGGTGTTGTAGGCTGTCTGCTGCTCCTTGCCRCTCGTGTAGCCATTGAAGAGGTTGTAGATCTTGTCTGCTATTTCTGGGCAGAAGGACAGGGGGTGTTCAGTGGGGTGCAAGGAAAGGCATGGATAAAGCCCATCAGGGCTAAAGCTCAGTTCTGGGGAAGCCAGGACCAGAACCAAGATTTGTCCACTGAGTTATGATTTACATCACATCAGGAAAAGGTCCCAACAGACTAGATGGCATTCCCTGGACTCAGTCCAGGTTAGCTTCCCACAGTTTGGTCTAATTAAGAAAATTAATGGGTAAAGCCATCAGGTAGCATTAGTGAAACAGCATTTATTCACTTTTGTTTTCAGAGAGGACTGGGCCTCCTGCAGCCCCMATCTCAGCCCTGCACACCGTGTGGCAGCTCCTGGGCCACTATGGGGGAAGGAGAGGTTACAGCCAGGACATGAGACATGGACAGGAACATGCTGGAAGGGGGAACTCCCTCTTGTCCCAAGCAGCTGCCTCCGTCTCACCTTGAGCCTTCACATCATCTACCACAGGGCATGGTGTCTTGACRGTCACATCACTTGACCTGGAACGTCTTCCTGTGTTGTCAACTCCCCAGAGAGTGAACCTGGATGAGAAGGGAGAAAACCAAAGCTCTGGGCTCCCAAGGCCACACGGAAGCACCAAACAGGATCAGGATGTCAGCACTGCCACAAGCCTGGCACAGGGCACTCACATGTAGGTGGTGTCRGGCTCCAGGCAGCGGATGATGAGGGAGATGGTGGAGGAGAGTCTGTCAGGCACTTGGGCTGGCATGGCACAGGGGGACTTGGCACCAGAGATGATGTCATCCACAAAGCTCAGCACCGTCTCTAGGGAGAGAGGAGAGGATGTGCCACTGGTGATGGCACAGGGCTGGGGAGAGCCTGTGCCYGCTGCCACACTGCCTGGTACCAAGGGGAAACAAGGCTAAGGTATGAAGTTGGTGTAAAGTTGGACCCACTGCTTTTCCAGAAAAGCTCATCCCTATGGTAGGGAGTCGCCCCTTTCTGCAGCATGGTGGGCAGGAGAAGGGCTGCTCTCCCTTCCACAGGATACTTSATTTGGTGCAGCATCCCCTTGCAAAGACAAAGACAGAGGCTCTCTTCTAACACCTCCATCCCACTCTCCCWGGAGAACCAGGGGAGACCCACTCACCTGTCTCCACCTTGGAGTGATCCATTCTGTCAGTGACCTTCTCTTGACGCAGGAGGTAGTCCACAATCTGCACCCCAATGGGGGGCTCCGAGTGGCCCCACTCCAGTACCACCAGTGTGCTGCTGGGCTCATGTACAGTGGAGAGACGCAGGCTGGGGGACAGTTTTTGCATTACTTTCTCACCACAAAAGGGATTCAAAGCCATGAACTCACAGGAGACAGCAACCTCAGGAGATAAATTACTCCTCCTCCCTTTCCCCTCCAGGTTCTGGGCATGTTGGTCCAAAGGACTCATTCCCTAGGGTTGCTTTACCAGGATGGACCCACAACCAGCCCCACAGTCCTCAGCTGAACTCAGAAAAGACACTGCAACTCTGCACTCTCAATTCTCTCAATTCCCAGGTCACCCATCAGTTTGCACACCTGCCCCACAAAGGCACACAGCCCCACCACCTCCTGCCACCACTGCTGGCCATCACCAGCTCTCCACAGACCCACCACACCACCAAGCCAGGCTGGGCACCTACATTGGGTGTGGGAGAGGAGCACAGGTGGGCAGCCCGTCGGCCCCGAAGGCACTGGAGTCACAGCGGCACCAGTCCTCGATGACATCCCCGCTGCCTGAGCACCACAGCAAGCTCATGGTGGCCTCCTGCAGCAGCTGGGAGACAGGAGAAGGGGTTGAGCACCGGGCAGGTGAGCACCCATGTAGGAGCATCRGGGGTAGGACGGTCGGGACAGACAGAGATGAAAGATCTCTGCAGCCAGGTCATGGAACTTGTGGGTTATTGCAAAGGGCCTGGGTGCAGGGCCCTGCTGGGAGCTGCCAAACACAGCTCAGAGCAGGACTGAGAGAAGAGAGGGGTAGAGAGGATGAGAGGGTAAGAGAGTAAGAGGGTAAGAGAGCAAAAGTATAAGAGAGTAAAAGGGATCAGAGAGCGAAGTTTTTGTTACAATACAATAAATTTTCTTCTGTCTTGAATATTCTGATTCTTACTAACTAATTTGGTACAATATACAAATCTCATAGCATTTACATTTACTGCCTATAAGAATCATTACATTACTATACTGTGTTACATTTTAACCTCTAAAAACTCCTCTTTGGACCCTTTCTGCTAAGCTAGTAGGGTCTGCTCTGACCTTTGGACCTGTCTGCAGGCAGAGGGAATTGTTTCATCAAAAGGGGATTACCTTCAGCTGGCCACACCATTGTTTTCTCGTTGCTCAGTAACTAAGGGATCTCAAAGCTTGCTTTCATTTCAATCTCGCTTATAGTTTCTATATTCTCAAAATCTTTTGCCAGGCAATYATATTTATAAGGCTTTCCTGTTTCATCTTCCCCAACACTCCCATCCCACCACCACTTGTGTTCATCCATCCCCTGGTGGGTTCAGCACAGCCCATCCACCCTGGAGAGCAGGGCTGGCCAAGGGGCAAGGGCTRCCAGGGCTGGACATGATGCTCTCTGGGCAAGCTGCCTCCAAAGACAGCCACAATGCTGTCCCGCCCAGGTGGCTCCTCACCCGCTGGGTCTGGTTGTTGGTGACCAGCTCGTAGAGGGGGGCTGCCTTGGTGACCTCCAGCAGGATGGGCTCGGCTGGCACGTCGGGGCTGGAGGAGACGTGGCAGAGCGGGCAGGAGGAGGGGCAGCGCCCGCGGCTCTGGCACTCCATGCGCACGCCGGCCGCCACGCGCTTGGTGCCCGACTCCGAGAGGCTGGCGATGTACTCGGGGAACGTCAGCACCTTGGGGTCCCGCTCCCGCTCCTCTGACTCATCYGAGGGCGAGTTGCCTGCAGAAGGGGGGAAAAGTGACACCAGGGTGGGCTCCAAGCCATTGGTAGTGGAATATGAGGGGGGCAGAGCTCTGCCTTCCACCCAGGAGAGAGGGAGTGCTTCTGAAGAGCCCCCTGTTTTTGCTCTGTAGGGGTTACATGCTTACTGGTCTTCAGAGAAGGAATCAGAACTAAAAAGCCCACCCTGGCCTCTGTGATTGCAGGTGCTCTGRTCTCCCCATGCCTCAGTTTCCCCAGCCCCATCCCTACAGCTGGACTGGGACAGTCCAGCCTTACAGCAGGTCCCCACGAGAGGGAGCCTCCTTCATGTGGCTGGAGGCTCCTGGAGGACCTGCCTGGGCACCTTCTCATCACACTGACTCCCCAACAAAACCCCTGCCAGACCACAATCCTGGAAAAGCCCTCCTGGCCCTACAGAGCAGGAAATATTTTGGCACAAGAGGAACAGTCCTTGCACAGAAGTCAAGAAGGTAAAATCTGCCCATCACTGCTGTGCCCTGGACAGCATCACCCTGCCATGGCGAGCCTTGCCATGAAGGGAAACAGTGCTTTTCACATAAAATTCCTGCCAAAGGGTGCCCCTGGATATATACAGAAGAAAGAGGGGCCTAGAGGGACTATTGAGGATGGTTGGTGGGGCTGGAGGAAGCTGAAGGATGACCAGGCAAAGCCTCACCCCCYGGGCAGGCTCAGGCCATCATTAGTGGTGACCTGGTACGTGGGGAGCCACCATGGACCACATCCATGACTCAGTAGGAAAATCTCCCTATAGCAAGGATTTGTGGAGAAATGGACCAGCACTAACCCATCCTTGAGACTCCTGAAAGAAAACAAGGCTGTTAAAASAAAACCTGGGATACAAAAGTGTTGCTCTGCTTCCCCAGGAAGCTGGAGATGGACCACTTTAGGCTGGCTGTGAATTGCAGCTTAGCAGGCACTGAAGAAAAGCAGAGGAGCCAGGGAATGATTTGTCTCTTGCAATTTCTCAATCGATATCCAGCCCCTGACGTTTGCAAACAAAAAGCAAAGGAAGGAAAGTGGCAGGTGCCAGAGTGAAACCTAAATGTGATACTGTGGGTGGAAAAAGGCTGCCAGACCTGAAAAGCCTCCAAGCACAGAAATCAAAGAGGAGGAAATTGCAGGAGAAAAAAAGAAGTACTTGCAATCAGGAGGTGCTACATCTGGAGACAGCCCACAGCCAAACAGCACCGTGCCTGTGCTTTCCCAGGTGGGCTTGTGAAGAAGTCCAGGCTCCAGGAGACCTGAGCCCACAGGACCCAGACTCAGGCTTTGAAAGAAGCCCTTCCCACACAGGAGCCCTGGGGAGATAATAAGTGTCTCTGTGGCTGGGACATAGCAAGAGCAGCACCACAGGCTGGTGCCAATACTGAGAGCTATGAAGCTTCATGAGGGAAATGATGTGTCCATTGTGGTGCCTGGGAGCTCCAAGCTCACACTGCCTGCMCCTGGGAACTCCTGGGCAGCAGCAGCAAACTAAGGTCATGTAAAAAGCAGCAGCTCTCCTCAGCATCCCCCATGCCCAGGCTTGGAGCTGGCTCTTGTTTGCTGCCCAAACCTGGATGCTGCAACCCACCATCCCCAGCATAGGCAGGAAAACACCTACAGGCAGCTTTGCTGAGGCCAGCACAAGAGACCACAGAATCAGAATAGTTTGGAATAGGAGGGACAATAAAGACCATTCCAGCCTCCTGCCATGGGCAGGSACACCCTCCACTAGACAAGTTGCCACAGACCTGAGGACAGATGGCAGCAGGCAGGGGYTAGGCTGGCTCAGCTTTTGTAAAGCTGCCATTCCAAGTGGGCAGGACCTCTTCCACAGGGCATCCATCACTGCAGCCAGGGCACTGGAGGGGATGCAGCAGTGCCAGAGGCCCTGGGCACCATGATGAACCTCCCAGCTCCTAACTGGTTCCCAGGCATTAGAATCATTCTCCCCAGGAGAAGGAAACACACTGGAGGGAGAAAAGTCTGGCTGCAGGATGCAAGTGGAAGAGAGTAGATATGGCAGAGACAAAAGGAAGGAAAGATTAAGATTAAAGACAACAGTTAAGTCCAGAGTGAGGCAGGATGGCTTGGTGGCATTGGTGCACTTGTCTTTCCCTGGGGCTGTGGGTATGGATCTTTCTTTGGCCTGGCCTGCTGCAGTCCATGGGAATCCTTTGGGTGGCTTCAAAGGGTGTGAGWGCAGGGTGTGAGGCGATGACATGGGACATGGCCCCGACACAGGCTGGGCACCCTCCAAAATGCCAAAAGCAAACCTCACTGCCCACTCCCAGGGGGTGGCTGTGGGTACCCTTGCCAAGGACAAGCTCCTACCTTTGCTGATGTCCTCATACTCCAGCCAGAGCTGCCGCTGGACCTGCCTGTTGGGATACCAGATGGAGCAGGACTCCTCAAAGCCATACACTGCCTCTTGGATGTAGTGGTTGCCAAACTGGTCCAGCAGCGCCACAAAATCTCCACGGGAGGTGGCTCCATCCAGAGAGTGGAGTGCATTGCTGAAGGCTGGCAAGGAGATGGAGGAGATGCTCAGTTCCCAGAGCCCACCAAGCCCTTGCTGCCCCCCTACACACTCACAGTGGACAAYCAGCCTTTGAGCCCATCACCTCTCAGAATCCCTGTTGGTCAGAGAGACTCTGAGATACGTACAAGTCTCTTTTCCCAGCCCGACAGTCAAAGGTCAGGATTCTTCTGTTCTCMTTCTCAAGGTTGTTTATTACCTCTTATCTATAACATTCTTTCTCTGACCCACTGAGATCTGTCTGGCAGRTCAGGTTGAGGCACACTGCCCATACTTGGGGTGGTGTTATCTTTTTATACTAAAAACTACATGTAAATTATTTATCATAACTTCCCAATACCTATCACCTATGTTAGACAGGGAGTTTCTACCTTAAACCAATCCAAAAGTGCCACCATCACCCAGAAGATGGAGGCTGGGAAGAAGAAGGAAAAAGGACAAAGCACGCCCAAATTCCTCCATCTTGGGACCCCAAGCCCCCATTCTAAAACCCTAAAAATCTATTTTTCACCTCGTGACAAACTAACTATTATTCTGCTTAAACTCTCTTGACTTGTAATTCTTCATATAAAGGTTGGTAATTTTTTCCATGGGTCAAAATCAAAGGCACAGGGATCTTGGGCACTGTGCCAGGGTCTCTGAGCCCCTGGGCAGGGTCTCAAGTCCTCCAGGGCAGCCAGAGGAACTTCCTGGGTTCTGACAATCACGTGCCAGCAGAAGGCTATGTCACCTCTTGCCATCCTCTCTGCCCTAACTCCCCGTGTCCCTGCACACTTACACTGGGAGATGGTCATCTGGTTGAGCCGGACATGGTACATGACAGACTGCACCTTCCAGTGCTGCAGCAGGGGGTACCCAGACACCTCACTGAAGTTCACCATCCCTGCCAGAGAAAGGACACAGGGACTCAATGCCACTGCTGAGCAATACCTCACCATGGGGATGGTTGTAGCCCTTCAGCCTTGAGCAACACAGCCAGCAAGGTGGGAAGAAGTCAGCAAGGAGGGYTCTGTACACACCACATGCCCCAAGGGAGGCATTCAGAGCTGAGGGTCAGGTGGTCCCCAGCAATTAAAATGACAGCTTTGAAGRAAAACACGTAGGCTTGTTTCATTTTGCTCTGTGCTGGAAGATAATGAGCCTCCTCCTGCAGCCCCTCCTGCTTCCTTCCCAGTGCCCACTCCCAAGGCATGCCCAGGTGTGCTAATTATGTCACTAATGAGAGCTGTGCTTTTTAATGAGCTGTTAGCAGGCCTGGGACCGGTCACCGTCATGCCACATGTGCCCAAGGGGGACCAAGAGGCCCTGGGTCCCCCTTGGCTGGGACTGAGCTGAGTGGGCAGCAGATGGGCAGGGAAATCACTTGCCTGTTGATGCTAATGTTCCCTCAGGACTCTATGGCAATGCTGGGGCTGAAGAGGACCCAGAGTTTGTCCTTCTCCTTCAAAGACATCCCATTCTTCAGCCATTTAGCTGAGTTACAGAAGCCAGGAATTCATGGAGACCTGGGCTGGGCGGCCACTTACTCCTGCCCAAGGCACAAGGCAGYTCAGCTTCTATGAGCAGAGGGACAGGGAGGCCACAGAGCCTCAGACAAAGCCCCAGCAAGGGAACTGGAGGGTGCTYATGGCTCTGCATTTGGTGGCCAGAGCATCCCCAGAGTGCCACAGCAGGATGCTGGGACAGGCCACCTCCTCCCTCTCAGCTCCAGTGCTGCACAGCCAGCACGTCGCAGCAAACTCTGCTGCTAACAGGCACCCAGCAGGAGTTCAGGAGGATAACAGTGGGCATCCCCCCCCTCTGTAAGAAGACCTGGAGACAGAGTATAAGCAGGATAAGATCCTTTGCCTTCCAGCAYCTCTCTCTTCAGTGCTGGCTGCTGCCGACAGCTTCAAAGCCTCGCGCTTCCCTGCGAGTGTTTATGCAAAACCAGCCCTTCCTTACTCAGCAGCTCTGCCTCTCGTGTATTCACAGCGACATCCAAGCTTCTGACAAGCAGAGAATATTTTACTTCTTTTCCTTTYYCCCCCCCTTTTTTCCCCCTCTAAATCAGCCACAAAGCCAGCAGAGGGTGGGAAATGAATAGCACCATTTAGTGGCTTTTACCTCCCCAGCATAATTGCCAGTGAAATCCCAGTCCCACTGACACTGCTGTGATGCTGAGGCTGTGGTGGCAGTGCCTTCCTTACATCCATGTAACCATGTCACAGGCAGGAGAGCCCCACTGGGAGGCAGGTGTCCTCCAGCACCTCCAGGCAGGGTTGAGCATCCCCAGGGAAGCAGGAGTGAGCCACCCACCCATCTCTCCTGGGGAAGCTCACCCAACCAAGACCCACCAGAACCCTCCTCCCTGCTGAATCTGCCTGCACCTTCACTGCCATGCACCCTGTCAGGGCTACCAGCATCCACCAGAGCCTGGATACAGTCCATGGGGGCTCCYCAAAATCCTCCTGGAAGCTCTGCCAGACAAAGGGAATGCAAAAGGTCTCCTATGAGACAAAAACACATTACTAGCCACATCCTGTGCTTAGCAGCTCCTCGATGTCAGGGCCATTTCAGCCAAAAGTGCTGCACTAAGGTAGAAAAATCATAGAGAAAGCTTCATAAAATCAGGCCTGCTCTCCTGGAATCAGTGGCTGCCCTTGTCAAGCTAGCATTTGGCAAGTTCCCATGTGAAAACAATCCTCTTGTGAGAAATTTGTTAACATAACAAACTATTCCTGGGTTAAAAAATTACTTGCACCTGCATAAACTGTTTGTGCACYGTTAGGTAGAAAAATGAAAACTATCTTTAACAAACAACTGTCCCTGCAGGTAGACACCAAGAGTTTGAGTGACCAATCAATACAGGATAACAACTTGTTACTAACCAATAAAGTAATTGGAGAGAAAACTACTGACCAATTGGAGTCCCACACAAGGTCTGCTGTATAAAAAGGAGCTATGTGAGTAAAGAATGGCTTTTTTCCACCATGAAGAAAATGGAGTCCTGAGTGATAAACAGCAAGAAACACCAAGGAAATGAAGGCTACTTATGAGTACTAGCAACTTGGAAAAAAGGCAAATCCTTGAAGGCTGTCTAGGAACCCAGGATAACCTATCACTCATGGCCCATGATGCTCTGGTATGGCAAACCAAAACATTTTGCTTTGGYGGCACTGGGTTTTGAATGCTTCAATCAAAGGTAGTTGAAAAACCTTTTTTTTTGCCTTCAAAAAAAAAAAAATCCTTTTGCAAATGCCCCAAATAGTTGATGGATGCTTGAGCTTTTACACTCTRCAATTAATTTACAGCTTTTGCCTTTCCTTCATTTTTAATGCCTTCCTCTTACTGGAAAAAAGGAACCAACCCTCAGCTGCTGGTTCCTTGATGTGCAGCTGAGCACAGGGTGCTAAAGCCAGTCTAGATAGATATATATATATATATATCTAGTCTGGCTTTATATATATATCTCCCAGTAGACATATCCTGTGGGAGGTTAGGGTGCTGAGCTGGACATGCTGGCAGCTGCCTCACTGGGAGAGACATGGATCCAGCTGGACTCACTCACCAGTGAGGAACTCGGGGTCAGGAGTGGGGTCAGAGAGCTCCTCTTGGCACTGGTTCTCCAAGGGCACTGTGGCCACCACCAGCCCATCGGGCAGCTGCTGCTCCAGGCCCCGGGCAAAGTTGTTCTGCCTGGAAGTTAATTGCAGAGAGAAGAGCAAGGTTGGAGGACAGCACTGACTGCCAGCAAGTGACCCATCCCAAAAAACCACCTGGCACTTCTCCTTTCCTTCAGGAACAGATTAAAAAGATGTCTACTCCCGATGGAAAGTGTCAGGCCCACCCTCCCCACCAGCCCCTCCATCTTCTGCAAAGCAAAGCCAGGCATGGAGGGGCAGGCAGCCTGCTACGGTCCAGCCCCAGGCTCCTTCCACGCCTTCCTCTTGGAGAGGATGCTGAGGTCTGACCCTGCTGGGGTCTGCAACTCACCTGAACGTCCCTTTGAGCACCTGGCCTGGTGCCACCTCCCTGGTGTGGTTGTTGTAGCCGTAGAAGAGCTCCCCGAAGAGGGTCTGGTTCATGGGCAGCTCGCGGGGCTCGCCGCAGTCCCCGGCCTCGGGGCACGACTCCGAGATCAGCTGGCACGAGCGCCCGTCGGCGCCCAGCTTGTAGTCCTCAATGCACCTGGGGGGCCAGCACGGGGCCTCCTGTCAGCTGCAGCCCCCCAACACTGAGCACAGACACAAGAACAGAGGGGACCCCCTCCATCCCAACCCCACCAGCTCAGGGTGGCGGCAGCAATGGACAGCAGCACTTTGGGGTGTCCCCGTGGCCAGGGAGGGGATGAGGATGGGTCACTTCTGGGAATCTCTGCTGGTCACAGTGACCCYGAGATGTGTTAGAAAGTCTCTTGTCCCAGCCCAGCAGTTGAAGAAGGAGTCAGAGCTCTTCTATTCTTGTTCTCAAGGTTGTTTATTGTTTCTTATCTATAAAATTCTTTCTCTGACCCGCTGAGGTCTGTCTGGCAGGTCGAGTTGAGCACACTGCCCATCCTTGGGGCAGTGTTAGCTTTTTGTACTAAAAACTACATGTACATTATTTACTATAACTTCCCAATACCTATCACCTATGTTAGACAGTGAGTTTCTACCTTAAACCAATCCAAAAGTGCCAACATCACCCAGAAAAATGGAGGCTGAGAAGAARGAAAAGGGACACGGCATGCCCAAATTTCTCCATCTTGGGACCCTAAGCCCCCATTCTAAAAACCTCAAAAATCTATTTTTCACCTCGTGACAAACTAACTATTATTCTACTTAAACTTTCTTGACTTGTAATTCTTCATATAAAGGTTGGTAATTGTTTTTTCCATTGGCAGGGGCTCAAGCCCCCCAGGGCAGCCAGAGGAATTTTCTGAGTTCTGGCAGTCACTCACCCACAGAACATGAGGATGTTGTAGAGCAGGGGGTCCTCGGGCAGGGGCACCATCTGCTGCAGGCACAGCTGCTCGCAGCCCCCGTTGAAGCCGTCGGAGCAGTCCACACCCACGTGCCGGTCGTAGCAGCCCGTGCCATCCTTCATGGGGCTCAGTCCCGTGGGGCACTGGTGGGATGGGGGAAATAGGGGATGGAAACCCTTGGGAAGGTATCTGTCTCTGGGGCTGAGGTGGAGGGCAGGGCTCCAGCATTGCTCTCCACCAGAAATTGCAGCCTGAGCAGTGCTCAGGGGCTGCAGGAGGGACAGCAGCACCATCCTCATCTGCAGAGATTCCTCCTGCACCACTCTGCAGCCCTCAGGAGTGTATCCCCTGAGGTGGGAGCCCCCCAGGCCATCCCCTACCAAGGCAATGTGCTGGTATCAACCCCACTCTCCAGCAACCCAGCTCCAGTGACTGACAAAGCCATGCTGCCCTTTCCACACCCACTTTCTGCCCCACACTCACAGCCTCTTCACCCCAATGCCCAGCTCTGGTGACACTGCAGCCCCACAGACCTCCAGTTTTGGGGCAGAGCAGCTGTGGTGGTGACACACACATGAGTGATCTGGAGCCTCCCACAGAGCCAACAAACAGATGGACTCTTACTGCCCCTGTGCATGTGTGTGTGTGTGTGTGTGTGTGTGTGTGTGTACCCAGCAACAGAGGAGATACCAGCCCGAAAACATCTCCCTGCTACAAAATCAACCTCAAAATGTGCACCCCAAAGTGACAGTAAGAGAGGCAGGATTCCCTTTGTGGCCTGCCCTTCCTTGCTGACACCAAGGGGGGTTTCCAGGAGCCTGGGGTCACGCACCACACAGCCCGTGGAGTCCAGCTTGCGGTCCGAGATGCAGCGGAAGTTCTTGCTGCAGCCGCCGTTGTCCCGGGAGCAGTCGCGAACGGGGCCGAAGGAGTCCAGCAGCACCTCCAGGCTGTCGAAGGAGGACGAGGTCATCAGCTCTTCCCTGTGAGGAGGAGGAGGAAGAGGAGGTGTGTAATCATGCTTCCATGAGATGTTGTGGATGCCTGCATGACCGTGGCTGCTGCGTGGGTTTTTCCAGAGCTCGGGCTGACGGTGAACTGGATGGCAGCCAAGCTTTTAGAAGGATGCAGGAGCTCCTGAGGTGAGGAGGAGTACTGCCAAAAGTTCAGCTTTGCAGGACTAAAGAGGGGCAGGTTCATGGTTGTACCTCCACCTGCAAAACGTGGGATGGGGATGCCAGCTCTGTTTGCTGAAGCGCCTCCTGAGCTCCCTSACCCTGCCATGGCACCCACCTGACCTCCACTGCATCCTCCATCACCGTCATGTCAGTCTTGCACTTGGCTGAGGGGTTGATGGCCAGCTCAGCTGGTGGGATGACGAAGCTCTTGCTCAGGGGCAGCCACATGCCCTCGCCCAAGGTGTAGGTGAACCTGCCAGGGAGAGCAGCAAAGGCTGGCACAGAGGGAAAAGCTGGCCCTGGGAGGTTSTCTTCACCCAAATCCAAGCCCTTGAGCCTCCCTGCTCGTCCTGCAGCGATGCCAGCCCAAACTAAGGTGTGTGGGCAGGGTAAAGTGGGGTGGCACTTCCAAATACACCCAATGATCCCAAAAATTGCATGTTACTTAAAAAGAAGGCACTTCTTTTTCACGGAAACTTTCCATGGAAACCCTCCTTCAGAGCCTAAAACTCACTCTCACCACAGTCAGAGAGGAGGAACTGGCTGCTGGGTATCCAGCACCCACATGAAGCTGCAGGGGCATCTTCCCRGCCATGCTCACATGTCCCCAGGAGGTGGCACAGGACAGCTGTGCTCAGCCCTGCCAGCTGGGCTACCAGCATGCCTGCATGCCCTGAGTCATATTTAAGCCCCAAAATGTGCTGAGCATGTTGCCTTCACTGCTTACCGAAAAATCTTGTCAGAAGGCTGCTCACCCAGCACCAAGTCAAAGCCACGCTGGAAGATGGTGTATGGCCAGGGCCTGGAAAAGAAAACCAGGAGCATCACACCAGCATCATGTCCCCACAGCTGCTCATAGCCCAAAATGCCTGCTCAGCCCCCAGCTCACATGCAGAARGGTCCTGGGGTAGGATGACTCTGAGGGTAGCCAGGACAACACAACAAAATAGCCTCAGATCCAAGATCTTAATTTTGATGTCCCTACAACATCAGATTCTCAWCCCAGCTCCAACCTTCCAATAGGCCAGTGGTGTGCTGCCTCTGTTATTTTGGGGTTGGATGCACTCCAGCCATCCTCACATCTCTTCATGCTTGGTACCACCTGCCTGGTCCTGTTTTAGGGGTTTGCATCACAGCTATTGAATTGCAAAAAGAAAACCAAACTGCAGCTGGACCCTCTCTCTGTGAGGCTTTTGCCAGGCAGCACATCAAGCCTGGGACCTCAATTTCACCACCTGCCTTATTACCACCCTTGTGTTCCACTGCTCCAGGTGGGGGAGCTTTGCAAAGGGGGCTGGAAGACAAGGTGGAAGCGTGGAGCCAGGCAGGTCCATCCCTGCTGTTGTAGATAGCACAGGGTGATGARTGATGAGCCACTGAGATTTGGAGGCTGGTGCCTTTCAGTGGGACACCCATGGCTGTGACATCTTTGGGACATGAACCCCAGCAGCACAGCCCTGCTGCCACACCACCACTTGCAGAGTGAGACAGACAAGAGACCCCACTGCCAAACCCTAAAACTCCAAAACCCCTTTGCAAGAGCTCAGAGCTGGGGAGAGGAGATTTTCCATCCCCTTGCATCACTGCTGCCGAAATTCAGAGTCAAGAGTGTCAGGTGCCAGTGACAAGCGCAGGGA
Organism: Cardinalis cardinalis; assembly: GCA_014549065.1. Taxonomy (NCBI): domain Eukaryota; kingdom Metazoa; phylum Chordata; class Aves; order Passeriformes; family Cardinalidae; genus Cardinalis; species Cardinalis cardinalis. The sequence continues at coordinate 809,325 of JACDOX010000108.1, forward strand.
TTTTCTCTCTAGGCAATTACAGCTCTCCTGCACAAGCAGTTTAATTTCTAATCTGAACTTATTTCAGCAAGGACAAAAATAATAATAATAATAATACAAAAATCCTGCCTGCAGGATTACAGCATTCCTTTGCTGGGATACAATGCTGTTTTCCTGTCTGGTCAGCTGGGAGCTGGGGATTACATTCAGCCCACAATCGGATTGCCTTGAATGAGGTCAGCTTCATCCAGAAAGAGATGTGCTCCTTGTGTCTCGCCAACACCTTGAATGCTTCACTCCCCCACCTTCCAGTGYTCCTGCAGATGGGTTTTATTCTTGCTTTTGAGGAGCACATCAGGCTGGGAACAAAGGCAGAGGCTGTATAGAAGTGAGGCATTGTTCCCCATCAGTTCAGGTGGAAAAATAGTTGTGGAGAGCTGCTCTTGGCTTGCAGCAGAGCTCAGTGCTGGGGCAGGAGCTGCAGATGCACAGGGACTGCCAGACCTCTGCCTGCTGGCACATGTGGACACACCCAGGACATGGAGCCAGTGTATTTGGACACACTTGGGAGACCGAAATCAGCACCCAAGCCATGTTGTGTCTACCCAGGATGCAATTTCCAAATGTGGCTAAAATTCCTGTAATCATAGAGTCCCAGAATGGCCAGGGTTGAAAGGGACTTTAAAGATCATCTCATTCTACCCCTCTTCCACTAGCCCAGGTTGCTCCAAGCCCCATTCAGCCTGGCCTTGAACGCTTCCAGGGATGGGGCAGCCACAGCCTCTCTGGGCAACCTGTGCCAGGGCCTCCCYACCCTCATAGTGAAGAATTTCATCCTAATATCTACTCAAACCTGCCCTCTGTCAGTTTGAACCTATTACCCCTGGTCCTAATGCTACATGCCTTTGCAAAAAGTGATGATGGCTTTGATCCAGGGAAGAGGTTTCTGTGCTCCAGGAAGGGGGATGTGTGCCATCTCCTCAGCCTGCCACACTTTTCCCTCACTTGGGGTCAAAAAAAGCCCGTTAAATGCAATGTTCAGCCTTTAGCTACACCCCTACATGGCAAGGGAGAGTCAGGGTTGCATGGCCTTCAGAGGTCACAAAGGAAAGTGGGAATAATCAGCAGCTCTGCAGCTGATCAGGTTGGATTAAATGGGCCAGGAATGACAGCTCTGAGCTTCTTGCAAGCCTTGGCACTCAGGTGGGCATCTGAAACAACAAAATGGGGAATCACCAGGGCACCTGAGAACCAGCAAATTCCCCACACTCAGCAAGTTCCCAAGGCCAAAGTGCTGCCAGTGGATCCCCAGGACAACCTTAAGCCTCTCAGCTTTTCTAGGTGGACCATTATCTGCAGGCTTTGCTCCACATCTGGGCTTGAGTGGAAGCTCACAAAACACCTGCCAAGCCCTGCAAACCTGGAGCTGCTGGAGATGCTTTGGACCAGCTCAACAGGGCCCTGACCATGCTTACGTTGCAGCCCCTGGGGGAGGAGGCCAGACTGACCTGTAGCATCAAGAACTGTGCTCCAGCTTTTCCCCACTGCCTGMAAAACTCTTCCAGACAAGATGGGTGGGGTGAGGAATAATCCCAGAGCTGGCAGGATGTGATCACCCACCACAAGCTAACCTGGAGCAGCTGGAGCTGGCAAGAGGCTGGAGGGGCTGCAGGAGAGGGTCTCTGCAGAGGGCACAAGGAGCTGCTGCAGGAGAGTGTGACTGAAATGGAGGAGAAAGTGGTTGGTTGTTACACACTGGAATAGGTGACTTCACCTCTGGTTCCCTGACCTCCTGTGCTTTTCAGGGTTTCCAAGCAGTGCACAGCACAAGGATGGCCACACCAGGGTGAGGAGACCAGAGCATCCCTGCTGCACCCAGGACCCCAAAGCGGGGACCCATGCAGACCCAGAACCATCCTGAGAGGAATAGTGGATTTGTCTTTACAAACAATAAATAGTTTGTAATATATAAACAATAGTGGATTTGTCTTTCCAAACAAGCTGTGGGTCTGCTGGGAGATAAAACCAGCACTGGGAGATAAAAGAAACAACRGGGAGGATTCCACTGATTGATGAATGGAAAAAGATATTTGCTTTTACAAATAAACTTTAGGTTTGCTGATAAATKAAATTAGACATTGAAAGATGAAAGAAGCAATGGAGAAGAAAAAGCCCTAAATTCCATAAGAATTAAAAATTAAAAGSGAGAGTTGTACATTAGAGGGAAATCTTTGGTATCAGGCRCATTGGGGAGTCTGAACCTCTCAAGAACCTCAGCCAATGGGGAAAGAGAGAAKGGAAACGTGGCCAGGAAATTGGGATAAAAAGGAGGCTGTGTCCTCCAAAAATTTGAGAGACCCCAAGGGAATGCCCCATGGCCTCTCCCTTTATTCCAATGAAGTAAAAGGGCTCCTCTGTCTCCTTGTTGGACACAAACTCTGGTGTTCGTGGATTGATTTTCCTAACCACCCTGAYGGCAGAAGAGCAGAGAGCAGACGCCGCCCGACACCGAGTGCCATTGCCCAGCAGCGATGCCCAGGGCAGCTCCTCCCCACTCCCCCTTGCCGGGCACCAGCCCCGCTCGGGTTTCAGCTGCCGATCCTCTCCCCTCCCACCCTGCCAGCCCCTGCAAGCAGCTCTTCATTAAAAATGCTAATTCCAGCACTTTCTCCCGGGCTGCCCGTCAATCTGCCAGGGAATGGGGCGGGAGGAGGAGGATGGGTGGCTTGGTGAGAAGATCTGAAAGAACCAGGAGCTTTTTATCAGGCTGTCCTTCAGCCTGCAGAGCAGAGGCACGCAGCAGGGGATGGAGAGGGGCGAGGGGAAAAAAGATAGAAAAAGGGGTGTGGGGAGAAAAAGAAGAGAAAAATAAAGACTTTAAGCAGGAAAAGTGCTGCACTTGTCACTTCAGTGTGTCCCTCGCTCTTCTGTGGGATGGGGATGGGATAAGAGGAGCAAGGGCACTGCCAGGATGGGGATATGGTGTGGGGAACAGGAGGGAAGGGAAGGGAAGGGAAGGGAAGGGAAGGGAAGGGA
>JACDOX010000108.1:821070-836140 GCA_014549065.1 Cardinalis cardinalis
TGGGGTGAAACACCACAGTTGCAGCTATTTGGCTCAGCAGCAAGAGCCAGACAATCTCAAGCACATCCTGTCCGGCCATACTGGCAATTATTTCCAAACACACGCATGGAACCGGGGGAAGAAGACAAGCCAGAAAGGATCCATCTCAGCCCCAGCCCACCTGGAGTGAGGTCCATGCTGGCCTTCTCGTTGCAGCCCTGCAGCGAGTCCAGCGTGCGGGTGACCTGGCTGGCGAAGTCCTCGCCGCCGTTCATGCACTCGCGCTGCAGGTGGTGCCGCAGGTCGGTGATGTCGTACTCGTAGCCGTCCAGGATGGGCGTCTCGCGGATGCTGAGCGTGCCGCTGGAGTTGTGGCCCTGCACGCGCTGGGCGTTGCGCAGGCTCTCCCGCCCGTGGCCCCCGATCAGCACCGATGGGATGTAGTGGATCTCGTTGGCGGCCTCGGCGCTGGCGCTCTTCTGGGGCTGCGGCACGCGGCGCCGCTTGCACCAGCGCCGGCGGGTGTACAGGATCATCACCAGGCACAGGATGGACAGCAGCAGGGCGATCATCCCTCCCTGCGGGCACACACACACCRAGCAGGATCAGCCAGGTGTTCTCGGGAGTTCTGCTGCTAATTGCAGCCCCGAGATATRTGAAAGTCTTTGTTTCGGCCCGCACGTCGAAGAATGAGCCGGAGTTCTTCRGTTTTCTGTCTCASGGTTGTTTATTATACCTTATCGATAAAATTTTCCTCCTGCCCAGCYGAGGTCCACTCAGCAGGGCAGCCAGAGGCACTCTGACTGCCCCCAGGGCAGTGTTGTCTTTTTACACTACAAACTAYGTATAACATATTTACAATTACTTYCCAATACCTATCACCYATGTTAGACAGTGARCTTCTATTCTAAACCAATCCCAAAGTGCCAGCATCACAGCAGAAGATGGAGGTAGAGAAGAAGAAAGACTGGACACGCTCAAGTCCCTCCATCTTGTCKCCAAAACCCCCATTCTAAAAATCCTAAAATCTACATTTTCACCCTGTGATAATTTWATTATTACACTATTTAAACTTCTGTGACTTTCAGGTCCTCATACAAAGCTGGTAATTTGCTCCACGGGTCATAATCAAATCCGCAGGTGCTCTGGGCTGTGTGCCAGGGTCTCTGAGCCCCCCAACAGGGACCCCGGCAACTCYGGACACCCAGAGGGATGTACTGAGTTMYGACAAGGTGTCGCCCTGATTTTTTGAGATTTTCTAAGCCTKSTGATGTTTATATTCTTGTAAYGAACTTTCTCAYRCACTTTCTGTAAATAACTTATTGTTTTGCATTCYTTTATGGAAGAGTGTGGGAACCCAGGACATCCCTCTGKCTGTCCTGAGCAGCCAAGACCCCTGCCAGGGGTCTCAGAGACCCTGGCACAGAGCCCAAGAKTCCTGTGGTTTTGATYATGACCYGTGGAGCAAGTTACCAACCTTAGATGAAGATCAGCAAGCCATRACAAATTAAGTAGAATGATAGTGAATTYATCACRRGGTGRAAAAGTAGATTTTGGGGTTTTGAGAATGGGGATTCAGGGAGGCAAGATGGAGGGATCTGGGCATGTCCAGTCTTTCTYCTTCTTCTTCTTGGCCTCCATCTTCTGCTGTGATGTTGGCAYTTACAGATTGGTTTAGAGTAGAAGCTCACTGTCTAACACAGGTGATAGGTATTGGAAAGTAATTGTAAACATTGTACMYGTAGTTTTTAGTATAAAGACAYAACACTGCCCYGGGGGCAGCCAGAGTGCCTGGAACTGTCCTGCTGGATGGACCTCAGCAGGGCAGGAGAAAGAATTTYATAGATAAGATACAATAAACAACCTTGAGACCGAGAACTGAAGAGYTCTGACTCYTTCTTCAAGGGCYGGGCTGGGAAAAGAGACTTTCTAACTTATTTTGGGGTCACTCTGACAAGCTAGAAAGATCCTGACAGAAGAGGAGAAATTTGATGGACTGTTGGTTTGTCCAGTGTCATTGGAGAGGTGGTACCTTCACCCTCCAATCCACTGTCACTTTTAGAAAACTATAATTGTTAGAGTCAGAAAATAACCTTCCCCTTTCTTCACCTTGAGAGCAGCGGTGTGTGTGCTCGTGTTGCTTCGTGTCCTATAGTGACAGCCAGGGCTGGCATCCGCTGTGCCCTGGGCCACAAACACCCCAGGGATGCTCCAGGGTGGAAAGGAGAGCCCATCACCAAGAGTCTGCTGCCACCAGGAGCACCCAGTGCTGGCCTGGAGCCTGCCCTGGGCTGGACCAGTGTTGAAGTTGCCAGCGAGGCATGAAAAAGCAGCGTTTAAAGCAAAGCATGTTTTGTTTCACTCTCCTGCCGTTGAAAACAGAGATCAGCTTCATTCCAGGCAAATGCTCCTACAGGCTACTTTTTCTGACCCATTTCCAATGGGTTTCAGTGCTGTCACTCTCAATCTTGGGAGATGTTCCCAGGGTATCCRGCAGAAATCGCAGCACAGATTAAAAGAGGTCAAGGCTTGAGACAGGCGGATGACTGAAGCATTGTTTGGGGAGCATGCTTGGGGAAAGAGGCTGAAAAAGCTCCTGTCCCACAGGAATGGACCCCAAAACTGCACCTGGCCCTGCCATCCTGCCACTGTCCCCAAGATCACCCYCCCGCGAGGCGTCACAGATGGAGGGCGGTGAGATGAAAGCCCCAGACTGGCCCTTTATGCACAATCTGCCAAGAATAATACCAATAATAACAAGAAAAAGCATGTGGAGCCAGTTAAGAGCTCMGAGTCCATCCACAGCTCCGGTCTCCCTCCTCTTTCCTATGCAACAGGTGATCTTGAGAAAATAAAATAATAGTAATAATCTGCTCCATTAGGATAAAACATTAAGGGAATTACTGAATGAGACGCAGGAGAGGCAGCTGGAAAAGGAAGTTTAATGGCCATTAGAGTTTAAACCACTTTCATTTCCAGAATAATGGAGCTGTGATGCACTCTCCCAGCCTCCTTCCCAACTTTCTTTAAGAACAAAAACAAAAGCAAAAAACTCCCAAACAATAAAAAAAAAAAAAGAAAAAAAGAAAAAAAAAGAAAGAGGAAACAAAGTCAGTGATTCATGAGACCATCAGTTCTGCAGAAGTCAGGGAGCTGGCTGGCATCCTTCTGGCCAGGGAGCCTAGAGCCAGGAAGTCAGAAAATCTTGCTGGGCCAACCATAGAATCCTACAATGTTTTTGATTGGTAGGGACCTTAAATTCACCTCATTCCAACACCTTTGCCAAAAGCAGGGATGAGCCCTGTCCAACCTGGCCTTGGACACTTCCAGGGATGGGGCAGCCACAGCTTCTCCAGGCACCCTSTGCCAGGGCCTTAGCACTTTCACAGGGAAGAATTTCTTCCCAATATCTAATCTCTGTATCAGTCTGATTCCATCACTACATGCCTTTGTAGAAAGTGCCTGGCAGAGTCGTGCAGGATTTTTAGTGGCAAAGTGGGAGCCTAATTCTGTATCATGYTCCAATCCCTATGAGTTCCTGTGATCCATAAATAAGTGGGGATTAGCCCCATCCCCACCAGAGGTGGCCTCCTCTGTCATGGCTCTCCATCACCCTAGGGAAAGTCCATCTGCAGGTGGATGACAAGCAGGTAGGAGGAATTCCAGGGCATTCCTGGCTTTCCTTCACCCTCTGTATGCACATGAAATCCCCCAAACACCAGMAAGCTCTGCCATACACCCGTGCTGGTGAACAGGAGAGACCAAGCTGGAGCTCGAATCTGGTGGATGCTCAAGTTTTTCAGGCAGTGGCTGTGGGTTATAAATAAAAGAGACTTGTTATTCCATTGAAAATGAGTTTCTTCTGCCCCAGTAGTCTGAGAGCTCAAATTATCCCTGTAGTCTGAGAGCTCAAATTATCCCTGAGAAAAGCAGCCTGTGGAGTCTTGAGATTTCAAGAGGCTCTGAGAGGAGGATGAAAGGCAGAACTGAAGTCTCCCCTACCTCCTGCCTATTGGAGAGGGTCATACCACGATCTCATAGCCCCCTTTTTCCCTGCACAGGAGCACTGAAATCCCATTGGGCCCTATTCCCCCCAGCCCAGCATCCATGTGAGTGCTGGGAGAGGAGCCCTGCCCGGGATGGGTGTGGGAGTGCTCCTCACCCAGTCCACGAGCAGGCCTTGGTCACGATGGATGCAATCCCTCACTCACACCTGTCACAGACRTCTTTTATGAAAAATCCTTTCCTTAGGATTTTTCCTCCTGAGAAGCTGAGAGGCCTCAGGAACAAAATGTAAACATTGATTATCTGCTGCTGTGGAATGCAACAGGTGCATCTGKGATTGGTCTCATGTGGTTGTTTCTAATTAATGGCCAATCACAGTCAGCTGGCTCRGACWSWSAGTCCRAGCCACAAGCCTTTGTTATCATTCCTTCTTTTTCTATTCTTAGCTAGCCTTCTGATGAAATCCTWTCTTCTATTCTTTTAGTATAGTTTGAATATAATATATATAAAAAMATAATAAAYCAAGCCTTCTGAAACATGGAGTCAGATCCTCATCTCTTCCCTCTTCCTCAGACCCCTGTGAACACGGTCACTCACACCTCTTCCCTTGGCAACCACACAGCAAAGAAAGAAAATCAGCCTTGGAAACGCCACGTGATCCTGACTCCTGGCACAAAAGCCAACCTCTGTTTGTCAGGAGGCAGGGATGCTGTCGGAGCAGAGCTGAGAGTGATGGGGAAAAAAGGGCAGGGGAGGACTCAATCTGCATTTGCACATTTTGGTCTGACAGCCACGACTTGCAGAGATCCTTTTCATCAGCTCCATAACAAACCTTCAGCCAGGCACTTCTGCCTTGATCTTGGCTTACAGCAGTGCCCAAGAAGATCAAGACCACAGCAGGGCCAGCCTCTCCAGGGGTGATGCACCCTCTTAGAGCAGCTGGGAGCAGACAGTAAAATTGAGATAATGGTGCAAGATGTTTTGGGGAGTGGCTTTGCAAACATTTTTTTTTTTCCCTCGGACTAATCAAGCACAAATGATGGAGGAGAAAGCTGGCCTGGGGCTGCAATCTGGAAGAGCAATTGAAGCTCTTATTAGGGTAGACACCACTGAACAGCCTGTTTGCAGCCTCTGCAACACATTGTCTCTGGCTAATTATCTTCCAGTGGCACAAAAATTGTAGGATTCTTCAAGTTTTTTCCAACACARCAGAAAAAAATCCAAACAATCAACAAATACACCACAGACCTTCCCCCAACCTACAGATTTCTCCTTTCTCTGCCTTTAAAAGCTTCTCTCTGTGTAGCTGAGTGGAGTATTGCTGTGTGACCCCGACACATGAAGCCATGGCCAGGGGGCTGCCAGGCTGATAAAAGCGGTGGTGACAGTGCCTGGTGGCACTGTGACACAGGCTGTGCACCAGGGCAGAGGGCAGCAGGCACCCTGCACTGGGCAAAGGGCTCCTGACGACTCAGTGGGAATTAACCCTGGGTTAACATGGCTGAGACCTTCAAAGCACAGAACCCCCAGGGATAAAGGCACCCCACAAATGTGTTTTCAAAGTGATGCAAACTAAGGGAGAGCTTTGAAGCAGCCTGTGAAGGCACTTAGCATTCAACACTCACAGAGGTGCCCAGGGCATCCTAACCACCCCAAAGGTGGGCACAGTTCCCCATCCTAGGGCAGCTGGAACCAGATGGGGAAAWGGCTTTTCAAAAGCCACTATATTTGCTACAGGCTTCTGGACAGCTAAACAGGGGCTGCCTTYCCATCACACACTGTGGAAACCCAGGRCACACAGGGAATATTTCTCTGTCTGCTCTGGGGTGCCCTGACCCCAGGGCAGCACTGACTTTGACCCTCATTCATGGAGAAAGTTTCCCAGACTTCAAGATAAACCAGAATCCACAAAAGTGTGAAATAGATTACAGAGAGCAGTGTAGATGTATCACTTGGTGAGAAATTTAGGTTTTAGGATTTTTAGTATGTTGTGGATGGAAGCAAGATGGAGGGCACAGGGTGTCATCCTGGGTTTCTTCTTCATGCTTCCTCTTGGGTTTGGGTGGCATTTTGTAATTGGGCAGAAAAGTCTGCATTGTGGGCTCTTTGGGATCAGATATTGGGTTAAAAGGGAAAATAATCCAGGTGTCAGTTCTTAATTGGATAGCTTAKTCTTAAAAGACCTTGTAACAAGAGATTGTTGGCCATTTTGTGCCTTGCTAATGAACTCACWGCAGTGARACTGTTTTACTGATAAAAAATAATAAACACTTGAGTCTGAACATGAATTATTGTCTCAAGTGCCTTCAATCCAGACACAGAGAAACCAACAAGCAGGACCCCCCCAACCTACCATGACAGAGATGTGGAGGATCCTCAGCTCCTCCTCAGCCGACTCGGTCTGGGGCTCCTCGGTGGGCTCGAAGCCGGGCAGGTTGGGGGCCCCGTCCTGGTGGTGGATGTGGAAGAGCAAGGTGCCGTTCTCCAGCCACTGCTGCCGCCAGCGCACCAGGGGGATGTCATCCGTGTTGCCCGAGATCTCTGCAAGAGCAAACCTGGTCAAGGGGCAGCTGTGGAGCACARGGTTCGTGGGAGATGTTCACCCCTTCCCAAAAACATGGCTGGAGGGGCCAAAGGATGCACACCCTCTAGTCATCGATGTTGGAATTCAGGACATCCCATCCTGAACCCCTGCCAGGGGGCTCAGAGACCTTGGCACAGAGCCCAAGACACCTGTGACTTTGATTATGACCCATGGAAAAAATCACCAACCTTGTAKGAGGATCTGCAAGCCAAGAAAGTCTAAGTACAATAATAGTTAGTCATGGGGTGAAAAATAGATTTTTGGGTTTCTAGAATGGGAGTTCAAGAGGCAAGATGGAGGAATCTGGGTGTGTCCAGCCTTTCTCCTTCTTCTTCTTGGCCTCCATCTTCTGCTGTGATGTTGGCACTTTTGGACTGGTTTAGAGTAGAAGCTCACTGTCTAACATAGGTGATAGGTATTGGAAAGTAATTGTAAATACTGTACACGTAATTTTTAGTATAAAAAGATAACACTACCCCAAGGGCAGGCAGAGTGCCTCTGTCTGTYGTGCTGAACAGACCTCAGAAGGCCAAGAGAAAGAATTTTATAGAGAAGAAACAATAAACAACCTTGAGAACAAAAATGGAAGAGCTCTGACTCCTTCTTTGAGCGCCAGGCTGGGAAAAGAGACTTTCTAACACACCTCAGGGTCACTCTGAGCAGCAGAAGTCCCAAGAATCTCCTGCCAGCACCATGGATGCCCCTAAATAAATCACAACCTGAAGGGCTAAAGGGGAGTAAAGCCATATTTCTGGGTATAATCCAGATGTGGGCCTCTCCAAAACTCCAGTTGTGGTGCAGGGAGACAGCACTGACTGACAGCAGTAACCCAGCAGTGTCCCTCCAGCTCTGGGTTGGGCAGGTTTCACCCACACAGCTCCAGACATTGGGARCACAGCATACAGGACAACTTCCCAGCAGCATCATGGGATCACTGGGAGCACATCAYAAATTATTGCAGACAAAATATTTACCATCCTTTGTGAGCAGTGAAACATGAACCTGGCCGTGATTTCAGAGGTTTTCAGTTTTCAATCATTTTCTACAGCTCTCCACCCAGGACTCAGCCCTGAGACCTGCAGAGGTGCCTGCAGCTTCTGCCCAAGCWACTCTATTTTTCCTAAATACCTTTAATTCCAGAGTTTGGGGCAGTGAGACAGGTGAACAAAGCTGGGCTGTCATGGAAGTAGAGGACACCCAGGCAGGGACACCACACACGCTTCACACGCTAAATGCCGAATCAAACCTAATTCACACGGCTGGCTCCAAAATTTCAGGGACATCCTACATCTGGCCCTCAGCCAAAGACAGGGTAACACCAGMACCTCTCCCTAGGAGAGATGGGCACTGTTTTAATCACTGTGTCCCCCTCAGACCAGATCACTTTGATCACAATCTCACACCACCTCCATCTCAGCCATCAGCTCAAGCCTGCTATTTGCCTGTCAGCTATTTTTGGTGAAAATAGCAGATTTTGTTGGGGTGACCAGAAAAAACACGATCAGCTTCCCACTGAGGCACAGCCTTCCCTCCTGTATCTGCCCCATTGTTGGCAATGGGAAGGCACCCCTCTCACTTTGCAAATTATCATCTTTATTTTGCTTGTTTCACGCTGCCTTCAAATGAAAACTGGAATTCAATTACAGCGCTGAAAAACAACGTTTTAAATTTGCTGCTAATTAATTTCATTAGGCTGCCTTAAGTGAGCTGGCTGCCGGGGGAGGTGGGGAGGGGGGGCAAAAATCTGCATGGAGAACCAGGTTCATCCTCCCCAACTGATTTGATTAATCAAAAGAACCATCAGCCACAGAGAGGGAACTGGCAGAGTGTTTGTGCTCAGCACGGGCCGTGTTTCTGGAGGTGATCGGAGCACTTGGAGTGTCCCCAGCACAGGGATGCTGAGCACTCCACCAGGCTGGGGGGAAGCAAAACCCAGAGTTAAGTCATCAAGAAGCCAGAAGCACTTTTGGAATTCCCTCTAACTGCTGAGCTGTGTGTTCAGGGACACAGATCCCCTTTGAAAAGCCGGTCCTGGGAGCCAGGGGGATTTGGAGCAGCAGATCTCCTCCTCTCCCACATGGTCTTTATTCATGGACTGAGAGGGGAAATCAAGCTTTCCCAGCTCCCCACGGCTTCTCAACTTCGTATGAACCAGCTCAAAAGGAGGAAAACACTCTCCCTGCACCTGCCTGCTAACGTGAAATTATGGGTAATTAAGGCAAGAACCTTCACGCACAGCGGGAACTCAACATACTGACATTTGGAAAAAATGTAAATACCAGCATTTGCTCCATTGTAAAGAGTGAAAATAATAGATACTAAGTATGTGACATTGTGACATTTAGAAAGCTAGAGTAAGAGATGTTTTCCCCCTGATCTGACATATCACTGTAAAAGCAGCACCCCTCAGCTCATTAATATTTGAGAAGAAATCCTTGATGGAAGTTATTTAAATGATTAATAGATTATAGTAAATTTTAGCCTTAAAATAGGTTGTCATAATTTCAAATTTATTTAAACAGGCTTATTTTTTTTAAAAGAAAAATATATTTCAATAAAAAACGGGTTCTTGTTTTAGAAGAGCMCAATCCAGCCAGAGAGCCTGAGCAGGTTTTCCTCTTTCACCAGACATCAGGATGTGACCCTGCAGCTGCACTGCACACAGGTCAGAAGGGCAAGAGACAAAGGAAAACACCCCAGAAATCAATTGCCACCACCCCAAACTGGCAGGATATGAGCCCTCCACCACACTGCAGGACAAGGCTGCTCCACCACCTCTGCTCCTGCCCAGAGGCACTGCCTGGATGAGAGAGCTTCAGCCTTGGACCTTCTCCTCCTTTCCTCAAGTRTCAGGCAACACTTCAGCTGCCTCTATCCTACTCCATTTCTCCTTGAAAAATTTGCACATTAAATGCTTTCCTGCATCTCTGAAACCCTCTTGGAGTTTGGTTTAAGCAAGACCAAGACAAGATCAAGACCAAGCTTCCTCCCTAACATGGCCTCTCTTYACTCTCTCCACTCCCAGTCCAACAGATTTCACTTTTCCCTTTGTCTTGCTCTCCAAGCAGACATCTCACCACCTGGTGGGATGCTACAGTGACCCATGTGGCCAACTGGGATGATTTACCTGGGTGTKGTAGGGTGTCAGCTCTGCTACAGAGCTGGTAGGTGCCAACCCTGCTGAGCAGTTTGCACACTGGGGCCAGGATGTCTAAGAGGAGGCAGAAAAGTGGGCAGAAAGGCAAAAAAAAAAAAAAAGGTGGGGGGAGAAGATAATTTCAAGTTCAAAGTTTGAAAGATATTGATGAAAAGCCTGGTCCCTGCATGGCTTTCATTAAGGCCTTGGACAGGAAGCCATTAGCACTAGTATTAACTTCTTGCACCTCTGTTAAAAAATAGCCTGTCTGAGTCAGAGGTTAATAACAGTAGGAGGCCACTAATTAGGCTGTGCCACATTCACCTGGTATCAAACGTGGCCCAGGTCCTTCATATCTGCAGGAGCAGCAGCCTCCAAAGGCCCCAGCTGCTGCTTTTAACATCAGGGCCCTGGCTGCTCCCCTCCCAGACCATCTGCAGTGGGGACAGAAAGGTTCTACAGGAGCAATTTGAGGAGAGGACGAAAAAACAGACTGAAGGTGCTGGAGCTGTGTGGATTTATCCCTGCTTTGTTCTTCATTGCCCCAAACAGCCTCATTTCCCTTGGGACAGCTGTCCCACACGAAGCAAACCCAGTCCTTCTGGAGGCAGCACCTCTGCATGTCCTGATTTTGGGAGGCAGCACCTCTGTCACAGCCCAGTTCTGCACCTGAGCTGGTGCAACATCAGAACCATGGCCCGTGAGCCTGGTGCTCACCTGGACCTTCTCCCATGTCCTCATCACCCCACTGAGACCTGGCATGGCGGCACTCCAGGAGAGCAACTCGCCTTAAAAACTCACATTGGCATTTTGAGGGAAAAGAACACCCAGCAAAACAATTTTCCTCTCCGTTTGGAAGCGTTTTGCACTAATAGACRCCTCCAATAAGTCAAATGAACTCTGCCATAATGCTGGTCTCCACAGACCCATTGCACAGAGCCGAGCACAGATTTTGACTTGGACTTGTATTTCCTCGTTAACATTTAAACCTGCCTTATTTTCCAGCCAGAACCTGACTGTGGTTTAATTTAAGCTCCCCATTAGCTCAGGCTCTTGCTCCACACCTAAACCACACACATCCTTTAAAGGGCTTGAACTCGGYTAAATCAAGCCTTGCACTCCTCCCAGGGTCTGCAATGCCTGAAGTGACTCGGGGGACCTTCCCACCATGAGTCACTTGCTCTCTCTGCTGGGACCTCAGGCCTTGATTTCTACCAATTCAGATGTCAAAATGCTTATCTTGATACTTAACTCATTTATACTTCCAGGGTTTCAGTGACAGAAAATTCATGGGATAATATCAATGTTTTTATGGACCTGCTTTAAAAATTCACATTCATCACTGACTACCCATATTTCATTTGCATTTTTTCCTGTCTCCAGTCTCAGGTAGCAAAAYCAGCTCATTCTGCAGGTCATTCTGCCTTTTCAAGGCAATCCAGCTTTTCCATACCAGCAAACACAAACCTCACTGTATATATTAGGAGCTTCTTTCATGGGAGAGGGCCCCTGGGGGAAAATCTCCAAAAGACTCATAGATGTGGGAGAACATAAAGGTTTGAGGAAGAGGCAGTGCTGATCTCCCTGGAGCCACTCTCAGGCTAGGTCAAAGAGATCACCCCACCAGGATGCCTGAGCCTGGGGCTGGTACACGTGAAGCCATGAGGTGCCTGCCCCAGCCTGGCTGACAGCTAGCCAGGTTTCTCCTTGGAATGMAGGGTGCCTTTGCTTTTGGGAAGGTCACCAGGGAGCTACATTTCAAAGCTGTAGCCACGCTTCAGGCTTCAACTGGGATTTCTGTCCCAAATATTCCAGAGCCCTAACCCCTCCCTTTCTTCAACACCAAACCCTCCATCACTCTGGGGGGGACACTGAGCTGGTTTTGAGCAGAGGGCACTGATCCATCACTGGTGGGGCTGAGCTGACCAGGTTTGCTCTGCAGCTGGTGACTTTAGAAGCTGACAGCCCCCCCTTGCCCTGCTCCTCCCCGCCAGCCCAAGGACGCACCTGGGCGCCTTCCCCTCCAAGGTTATTGCTCCACCACATTTCTCAATTCTGACCTAAAGCTGGGGGAAAAAGCCAAGCAGATTGGGACATTCTCTGGTGTTTGATTTTCACTCCTGCCTTGTTACTTTGGTCCCATCTGCCATAGCTGTGAACCACAGAGGAAATGTGGGAAGGGAGGCAAATCCACCTCCTGGTCCAACACTCGGGTGACACGGTCATGCTCAAAAGAGCCCAAGTGCCCACCCACGACAGGGAGCAAAAGGAAAATAGAGAGAATGTGTGAATACACTTCCAAGATGCCATGCTGCTATAAAAACCCCAGAAAGAACCACATCTGTAGTCGRTGTCTCACCCTGCAATGCTGTCACGTCACCTCTTCCAGAGGGAAAATCAGGTCTCTGTGGAAAGGCTCCAAATGATGGAGAGGCTCCCAGTCAGCCATGGAAAATTACTATCTGGCTAAACTGTCTCCCAGCAAATCAGTGAGAAGGAGGGCACAAACCCCTGAGCTCAGATGGTGCTCACCTACAAACTGCAGAACTCCACCAAGGAGTGGAGAATCACCAAGTGATTTTCACTATCACTCCAAAAGGSTGAGCAACTCGAGAAGAAAAACCTGCCAGAGGAAACCCCAATTTCTTATAAAAGCTGTTGTGCATCAAGGAAATTAAAGACCAGTAAATTCTGCTTGTGCCCTGGACACTTTGGTAGAGGAACTTGCAGGTGCATCAGTAAATACAGGTCACCCAACAGTGCAAGCCAGTAGATAAGGGTGATCCMATTTGACAGACTCGTTTCAAAAAGTTCTTGTCAAAATCCACCCTCAAAGTTTCCCAACGCACCAAAGTGGTGCTGGGATGAGAAGGAAGGTTGTCTTGAAGCCCACCAGGTGGGGGAGGAGTAAGGGTTTAGCTGTCAGGATGAAAGGAGGTTACCAAGAAGCCCCAGGAAAATCTTTGTCAGGACCCTGGCGGCTCAGAAACACTCTGGAAGAGGAGGAGGATGAGAAAGTTGGTCACCAAGGCTAAATTTAGTCTTCTCAAAGCTGAAGCTGAGAAGTGCAGGAGGAAAGCGGGCAAGGAAGTGGGCAGGTGAAACTCAACCTTGGTGAGAGCAAGCTGATCTGGAATCCTGCAAGTGATATTCAGGTCAACCACCTCGAGAAGGAGRAGGCAAAGCTTGGGAGGTTTGGAGGAGGGGTACAAGGAAGATGAGATGTTGCAAATGGCTTTGTGAAGAGGAGAAACCAACTGTGTGAGGACTCCTCAGTAAAGGAACCAAACAACAGGGTGAGGACATGATAAAAGCCTGTAAAACCATCAGGCCCRTGGAGCACTGGGAAAGGCAATGGTTATTCACTATTTCTCACTTTGCAMGGATTTACAAGTGTAAAAACCAACAAAAGGTTCTTTTTCATACACTATAAAGTATGAAAGCACTGCAAAAGGTGCTGAATTCAGAGGAGACAGAGCCACCAGCAGCCATTGAGCCAGAGAGCCCAGAGGCACATCCTAGGTGGAGAAATCCCTGCAGCACAGACCTGGGCAGCAGGGAAAGGACCATACATAGATATCCTGCAGTTTTAACTACTTTTTTTCTCAATTATCAGTGCTGGCTGCCGATGCCAAGGGACAACAACCCACTATCCCCACACTGGGGTTCAAGAGTGACAGCAAATCCAGCTTTGTGCTGCCCAGGCCAGCATTCAAGGATGCCTCCCACATCCATGTGTCCCTTTGGGAATGGTTGAGACCCTCTGCTCCCCCAGGGGAGGAGGGGATACCCCAGGGCAGCTCCCTCCTAGTGACAGAGCTGATCCTCTTAACACCCAGCCAGAAACTGCCCTTTTCCAAATCCCAGCCCTCCGTGCTGTCAGACCCTACAGCCCCAAGGGAACTTGCCAAGGTTCCCTTCAGCTTTACAAGCCAGCCAGCAATTTCCACAGGGAGGCAAAGGACTATTTCTATCCATCAGGGGCTGGCAGGGAAGGTAATGGCTGGCCACTGCAGCCCATCTGCCAGGCACTGAGGAAGACAACAGAGCACATCCTACAGGGGAGGTCAGGCAGTGGTGCTGGGACAGCAAGGGGATGCTCCACAGGGATGRCATGGGCTGCACATCAAGGGTGAACTCCAGCTCACTCCTGCACRCTCCTCTGTGTGAGTGCTCGTTGTGCCAAGGCCGAGAGGTCAGGAGAATGAGATGCTATTTTGGCATTTCTGTGCTCAGCACAGGGAGCAAGAACAGCCACTTGTTCCTCATCTCCCCTGGGGGAGAGCCACGACCTGTTGGTTTTCTGAGACGTGGGATGGCCCAAAAAGGACCAAAACAACCTTGTCTGCTCTCCTGGGCACAGCTGGGCTGAGAGCTTTTCCAAGAGGTGATCTTCCTGGAGGGAGCAATGCTGGGCTCAGAGGAAGGGATGGAGAAGGCAGGCAYGGGCTGCTGCCAGCTGCAGCCTAGCATCATAAACTCTTCGGTGCTTAGGAGCTCTTACATGATTTCAAGCTCCATTTTCAGGTTTCTGGGGAGGCTTTGAAAGATGGGAAAGGCAGAATGGAAAAGGGGAAAAAAAAGAAAAAAAGAAGGTAGAGAGATGTAGAAGGGGGAAAGGGGGAAAGTTAAGCGTGCATCTCGAATTTATCACTCCTGAAAGAAGAGCTTGTCAGGATGGCCAGAGCCCAGCCAGTGCAAAGCAATCAATGGGAAGACTTTGGGTCTAGTCAAGCTTCTTTGAGATTTACAGGAACTGAACAGAGGCATAAATCTGTCGGTGCCTGATGAAAATGGAGGTAATTAAATYTGCAGGTGTATATAATTGTCATATTGATGATCTGTATAAATCAGCGGAGCCAGCAGAGGCACAGAGGAGCTGCTTGCCCCCTGCCTGGCCAGGAGACAGGGGCACCCACCTCACCCACATGGCTCTGCCCATCACCACAACCTCCTCCTCCACAAGAGGCTTTCCCAAATTGCCCCCACAGGCAGCAGAAGCTGCAGGACCTTTCCAGTTACCTGCAGCCCCATCCWGGCTGCTACACATCTCCTGTGCCTGCAGGAGGGGGCAGGCAGGACCACAGGCATTGGGAAGCCTGACCATGGAGATCGTGGGGGTTCTTGGCAGCTGCTTTGAAGCTCTGAGCCCAGGTGCAAGTGGGGCACTGACTTGATCTTTTAGCAATGATTCCTTTTCTTTTTTAATAATTTCTTTTAACCTTTGTTATTTTGGGAACTTTGAAGCCTAAGCTGCTCTGAGGCAGCAGCCTTTGTAGGAAGGACAGAGAGTGCAGAGTGGGGATTTGAAAGAGGGGGAGAAACAGGGAGGGGAAGAAATGGGGCTTCCCATCAGAAAGCAAGAA
>JACDOX010000108.1:836519-852001 GCA_014549065.1 Cardinalis cardinalis
AGAGAGAGAGAGAGGGAGAGAGGGAGAAAGAAAGAGAGAAAGAGAGAGAGAGAGGGAGAAAGAAAGAGAGAGAGAGGGAGAGAGAAAGACGAGGGAGGGAGGAAGGGAGGAAGGAAGGAAGCAAGCAAGCAAGCAAGCCCACTCACCCTGAGAGGCAGCGGGGGCTCTATGGGAGATCTGGATGCAAAATGACCACAGTGCCTTCCACTTCTCCAACTCTGAACCAGAGAAACCTCAAAGGCCTTTGCAGACCTGCACACCAACCTCCTCCCCTGCCCCGGTGTGACCTCCCTGAGCGCCCAGGGTGGGTGCAGAGATCCCTCCAGCCCCCAGCCCAGCTCGGTGCCATGGGGGCTCACCTCTCCGTGCCGGGCCACAGGGACAGAACACCAGGGAAGGCTTTCCTGTCACCTTCACCAGCCAAGGCCTCTCGGGGTCTCTGTGGGCAGGATGACCCCAAGATGTGTCAGAGTCTCTTTTCCCAGCCTGGCAGCTGAAGRAGGAGTCAGGATTCTTCAGTTCTGCTTTTCAAGGTTGTTTATTTTCTCTTATCCATGGCATTCTTTCTCTGGCCTGCTGAGGTCTGTCTGGCAGGTTAGGTTGAGGCACACTGACTGCCCTGGGGCAGTGTGAGCTTTTTATACTAAAAACTACTTGTACAGTATTCACAATAACTTCCCAATACCTATCACCTATGTTAGACAGTCTCTACTCTAAACCAATCCACAAAAGTGTCACCATCACAGCAGAAGATGGAGGACAAGAAGAAGAAAGAAGGACAGGACACATCCAAATTCCTCCATCTTGAGACCCCGAGCCCYCATKCTAAAAACCCCAAAATTCTACTTTTCTATCTTGGAACAAACTATCATTCTAGTTAAACTTTCTTGTGAATCCTCACACAAAGTTGGTAACTGTTTTTCCCAAGGGCTAAATCAAAGGCACAGGTGTCTTTGCTCYGTGCCAGGGTCTCTGAGCCCCTTGCCAGGGTCTGGAATCCYCCAGGGCACCAGAGGAATGTCCTGGGTTCTGACAAAGGCCCTTCCCACGTGCACAGGACATCTTGGCACAACCTGGAATCCCGAGCTGAGCTCCACAGACGTGCTGCAACTGGATAATTAAAAATTAAGGAAGAGTTTCTGCATTGCAGTCCCAATTATGTAACTCTGCTCTTGGGTTTCAGCACCCATCAGCTCTGGTGCCCTCACACAGCCCTGCCTGCATTCACCTGTCTGTCTGTCTTTCCAGGTGGGGCTCACTCCCTTGGCATTGGGGAATCCCAGTGTCACAACCACAGGCAGAAAGTTCCCTTGCATTCACGTGGGGGGAAAAAAAAAGGAAGGAAAATCTATTTCATGCTTTTGGTCCAGTGCTGCAATTGGAGATGGGCAGAACAAAGGGGATGRGGTCAGGGTGCTTCAGCCCAGCCAAGCACAGGAGAGCTGCCCTGGCCAGGACAGCACTGCCACGGTCATGACCAGGGAGTTTCTAAGCCAGGGGCTGCTGTCTCTTGCTCCTGCACCAGAGAAGCAGGAGCTCATTTTAGCAAACAAAACCAAATCCAGATGAGGAGCCAGCTGCATTTTCAGTATCTCAAGAGCAAAGAGCCCTGCTGGACTCTGAGCACCAGTAAGTGCAAACTCCTGCATTGGCAGCCACATCTTTGCCTTAACCCTGCCAGCTCTGGCTGCTGCTGAGTCCAGGGCTCAACAGGCCAGCCTGCCTCTTCCTCCTGCTGTTTCCTCCTCCCTTTCTTGGCATCTCCTCCCTTTCTTGGCCAGAAACCCACTGATTACACAGCCATGTCTGTGGCAGTGCTATTCCCAGGACCTGGATGCTGCCACCTGGTGTGAAACCAGCCATTAATTYCTGCTGGGATTCACTCCAAAGGTCACTTCAGCAGGCTCTGTGTGCCACAGCTTCAAGAAGCCACCAGAGACGCTGTGGCTCACACCCACAGCAAGGGGCTCTGCCATCACTGCTCCTAAAGCCCCTGGGCTGCTGTGTGGCTCCTGCAGTTCTTTGCCAGCTCATGGTCCTTCCTTTCCTGCCTGTCACTCTAGGACACCAAACAGAAAGACACAGACATTGGATTTTTTAAGGCAAAAAAGAGAGCTTTCATTTTTCCAACTCTAACACTTATGTATTTCCAAAAGTAACAGTAGATTGGGGGGTGACAGTGCCACCTCYTCAATGACACTAAACAACAAATCTATCAAATTGTTCTTTCTCTATAAAAGAATGCAAAACAATAAGTTGTTTACATAAAGTATATAAGAAAGTTTGTTACAAAAATGTAAACATCTGAAGGCTTAGAAAATCATAAAAAATCAGGGTGACACTTGCCCTCCCTCCATTGCCCTGGTACCTCCCTGCTGCTGGCACGGTGCTTTCACATCCACTCTGCCTTCCATCCCCAGCATGTGAAAGGTGGGAAGACCCAGCCCTGAGCTGTAATTACAAGGAGGTCAGACCCATCCCACCATTTCCCAGGAATTTCCACATCCCCCACTCAGCCCCAGCTCCAGTTTGTGGCCCAGCATGGATGGACTGTGGGGGCATGCTGGGGCTGGGGCTGACTCCTCCAGGGTTAGCCAGAGATGTGCCTTACTCTGCAAGCACAAAAAGGCAGAAACWTGGCAATAAAAGGTGTGGAAGCCAGCCCAAGGCCAAGGATGACTCCCCTCCCACCATCCATGAGTTATTTCTCCTGCACACCACYGTGACCGTGTTCACAGGGGTCTCAGGCTGAGGGAAGAGACGAGGATCTGACTCCATGTTACAGAAGGCTTGATTTATTATTTTATTATATATATTACATTAAAACTATACTAAAAGAATAGAAGAAAGGAAGTCCTCAGAAGGCTAGCTAAGAATAGAATAGGAAAGAAAATAATAACAAAAGCTTGTGTCTCGGACAGAGAGTCCGAGCCAGCTGACTGTGATTGGCCATTAATTAAAAACAACTAACATGGGCCAATCCCAGATGCACCTGTTGCATTCCACAGCAGCAGATAATCAATGTTTACATTTTGTTCCTGAGGCCTCTCAGCTTTTCAGGAGGAAAATCCTAAGGAAAGGATTTTTCAGAAAAGGTGTCTGTGACACTCCACCACCATGGCACACCCAGGAGAGAGCAGCTCCTGCTGACAAACTAACCCAACTGGTTTCCTCTTTCCCTGGAAGGATGTTTCAGGCACTGCCCTGCTTGCAGGTGCTTGGACACACATCTCAGGCCACTGAAGCTGCACCTTGGCATGGGCTGGGGGGAGATCCTTGCAGACATTTAGAATTCCCCCAGGCTGCCAGGCCATACATGCCGTGTCTGCAAAGACAAACCCCTGGCTTGCAGGAAAGCCAAGCAACTCCAGAGCAGCATGACAGCTCTCCAGCCCCCTCCCTGCCCCTCTCCAGAGCTCCCCCAAAGAGGCAAAAACCACAGAGCCCAGCTATTTCTGGCTCAGCAGTCCAGGAGGGGCTGGGAGGGGCAGCACTGGGGTGGCACAGCAGCTCTGCCCTGGCACAGCCACACTGGGGAAGCAGAGTCTGGGGGAGCCTGCGGGCAGCCCAGGGCAGTGGGAGCCTCTCCAGTGCACACAGCAGATTTCCCAGAGGCTGCAGACACTGGGGACATCATTAGGGCAGCAAATGGGCCGAGAGCACAGCAGCAATTTGCAGACCCTGGAGCTGCTGCTGCACAGCAGAGGCTGGCARGAAAATTTGGGAGTGGGCTGTCCCCCTGCCAAGCATCCCCTTTCCCTAGCAAAGCCAGCCTGACCCCCACAGGAGCATCCCTGCCGTGCTATGCCCTTCCTGCACTGCCTCCTCCTGCCAGCCTCACAAGGACAAGCCCCCCCAGCCCATGCTGAGCCACCCCTCCCTGTGCTGGAGCCACAGCCTGGGCTGCTCTTCTGTATCCTCACCCTCCTGCAGTGCCCTGAGCCCTCCACTCGCCCACCCCCTCCCACACACTCCGTGCATGGACCTAGAAAGGGACTTTCCATCCTTTCAGCCCTGCTCCTTGCCCTGTGTTGGAGCAGCCCCACGGGAGGAGGGTGTTTGGGGGCACAGGAAGCTCCTGGTGCCTGCCAGCCAGGGAAGCTGGCTCCCAGCACGGTACCCTCGCTCTCTCACTCCCCTTGGGATGCCAAATTAATTGCCTTGTCTCCTGGAGCTTTTAGCTGGAACAAATAAAAGAAAAAGGGGGGTTGCCAAAACCCATAATAAGGTCTACAGTTCCTCTGAGCTACAAGGGCTGCTTTAAATTTCGGGCTTTTTTTCTTTTTTTTTTTATTTGAAGGAGGTTTCCATGGCAACTGTCTCCCATCACAGAGGAGCCTGTCCTGGGGATATTTCGGGGCTGCTGATATCTGCCTTCCCTTCCCAGGCAGGCACTGTGTTGTGACGGGGACACGGCAGTGGGGGCTTTGGCAGAGGAGCAGGGCAGGGCTGCAGGAGGGAGGGAAAGGAGGTGCCTCTCCCAAAAAAACAAGGGCAGGGTCCTGCCTGTACACATCAGGCAGGCCTCCATCCCAACCAAAGGGCTCTGGCAAACAGGCTGTGGTTTCCCTTGCACCACTGGCCTGATTTGGGAAGCACTCACAAGGCAATGCAGCCCTCACTGGGCCAGGCAGATGGGGCATGCCCAGCTGAGAGCACTGGCACCTTCTGCCACCTTCTCCTGCCCTTCATCCATCTCCATCCCTTCTCCATCCCCTCATCYCTAGGAAGGAATTGTTCCCTGTGAGGGTGGGCAGGCCCTGGCAYGGGGTGCCCAGRGAAGCTGTGGCTGCCCCTGGATYCCTGGAAATGTCCAAGGCCAGGCTGGAGGGGGCTTGGAGCAGCCTGGGACAGTGGAAGGTGTCCCTGCCCATGGCAGGGGGTGGAAGGAGATGAGCATTAAGGTCCCTTCCCACCCAAACCATTCTACAGTTCTGGGATTCTCCCATTTCTCTCCTCCAGCAGGTTGGTTTGGAGCTGGATCAGCTCCCTGCTCTGTGCACCCCCCAGCTGCTTGCTCTGCTGTGCTCATTAGTCATCCTCTTTACTGAGAAGCCTCAGAGCTGGCCACAAAAGGGGCTCTGTCCCTCTCACATCAGGGCTGCAGACCCCAAACCTCTGTGACCCACGAGCCACCACCAGCTAGAGGGCCCCTCAAGGATCCCCTACTTCCCTTTGATTGTAAATAATTAAAAAACTCCCTGCCCACCCCCCAGGGGATCTGGGGCTCTGCAGCAGGAGCCGTGCATGGAACAGGCTCAGCAAAGCCGGGTGTGGGGGCAGCGTAACCAACCCCCAGCAGGAGCCCAGCACTGGGTCAGCATCCGTGCCAGGGACCTGCAGGGCAGGAAAGCAGGACCAGAAACACCAGCACGGGGCGTGACCACCTCTGGGGGAATTCTCAGCAAAAAGCTGGAGTGGGACAGCCAGAGCCTGGCAATCCAAACCCTYCCCTTCTCCAGACAAATCCCCCAGCTGCTGTTTGGGGTGAGCCACCAGGCACAGCTGCAGAGATGCCAGAGCCCAGCAATTTGGAAGCAAAAAGGACAACCAGTCTTAAATGACAGAGCTGTCATCATCCAGGCACTGCCTTAATCCCACCAGGCAAAAATTCCTTCATTTGAAGGACTGCTCTGCAGCAAGGCTCCAAGAGACATGATTTCAGTCTCTGTTTAGCTGGCTAAATGACCATGAAAAAAATAAAACATAATAGAATATAAAATTAAACAGAATGAAACAAAATAGAATAGCATGGAAGAGCATAAAGTAAAGTAAAATAAAGTAAAATAAAATAAAATAAAATAAAGTAAAATAAAATAAAATAGTAAAATAATAAAATAAAATAGCAAAATCAACAAATAAAATAAAATAGTAAAAAAGTAAAATAAAATAAAATGGTAATAAAATAGTAAATAAAATAAAATAAAGTAAAATAAAATAAAATAAAATAAAATAAAATAAAATAAAATAAAATAAAATAAAATATGGGGTATGGGATGCAGTCCAGGAGCAAATGCCCCTGGCACATGGACAGGAGGGCAGAAGTGAGGCAGTGGCATCATTGTGGCTGCCCAGGGTCCCCTCCAGCAGTGGAACCACAGCCAATTCCAGGGGTGTAAAACCCATCAGAAATCTTTGTGGGGCTTTGAGGAGTGCCCACACGGGCAGCCCAGCCCCCAAAACTGGATCAGGCCTCAGGCAGGAACAGGACCAAGCCTGAGCATCCCTGCCTGGACGGGGCTGAGACGTTCAGGAAGGGAGACAAAACAAGGGGCCAGGAGCCCTGCAGCCCCCCTGGCTGAGTGCTGGTTCCCTGCCAGACCCTGCCACCCCCCTGGAAAGGCCAGGCAGCCCCACATCCCACTCCCCCCTCTGCTTTCTGGGTCAGTGAGATCCCCTCCCAGCCCCGCTGCAGCCAGCTGGATGCACGGTTGCTGTGGCAACGGGTTCCCAGAGACCAAATCCTCATTTCTTACTTTTTCTTCCCTTGGTTAAGGAAAAAAAAAATATACAAGAGGCCCTGTATATCCCCTGTGGCACCGAAACACCCATGCCCAGCAGGAGAGCAGGTCTGCACTGGGCACAGCAYGGGGACAAGGTGTCTGTGAGGATGGGGACGTGCACACTGTGCCTCCCTCCTGAGCCCCACGCCCCCAGTCTGGCCACAGGGCACTCCCTGCTCCCCCCTGGCATGCTGYCAGCTTTCCTGCAGTGTTTGCCACCCTGCCACCAGGTTTTAAGGGCTGGGCCCACTCACAGCTGAGGTTGGTGCTGGGCTCCATGCCTGGAAGAGGGAATGTTACCAGGCGTGGGGTGTCCCTGGTGCTTCAGTGGCCCTGAGCAGCTCACCTCACTGCAGGCTCTGGAGCCCCAGGGAAAGGGATGTGGTTACACTGCATGGCCAAGAGGAGGAGCTGGAATGGGGTCCCATCAGCAGTTTTCCCCCAGTTATTAGATGATCTATTAGCTATTGCTATTAGACAAGCATGTCCTGCCCCACCAGGTGCTCCAGGGCAGGGCCAGGGGAGGATGTGTCCCCTTCACAGATCCCTCTCTGCTTTGCTGGAAGCTCTGGAAGCCCCCAGGCCCTGGGGACAAACATCTCACCCAGCAGCAGAGCAGACACCCAGCAGCACTCTGGGTGCCACAGCAAGGCTCCAGCAGCAGCAGCAGCAGCAGCAGCAGCAGCAGCCACTCCAGGAGGAGGCAGCAGGAGCGCGGCACTCCTGGATTTCCAGCAGGCACACACCCCCAGCATCCATCCCAAACTCATGGAGACGGGTTCAGACCCCAGCCAGCTCAGCTGGAAGGAATTCAGTGCATCCCACTGCCAGGATGGTGTTGCTAAGGGGCAGGAGGGCAGCTGAGGTGGGCTGTTTGGGGCTCCCTTCCCCACCACAGCTGCTGGGACCTCCTGAGGCGAGTGCCCCGCTGTCCCCCAAGCCAGCCAGCAGCAGATGACAGCAGCTGTCCCCTGGCTGGGCCTGGCAGAGCACAGATCACACCCGTGGGTTTCAGAGCGTGAGACAGTGCCCAGGATCAAAGCCAAGTCCAATTAATGGCTCACAATCTTATTAGAGAAATTATTGCAGGATCTTGAGTAAAAGTCCGATATATCCACTCCATTCCATTAGTCAGGCTCATTTAGTAATTCAATCAATCTAAGCAAGGCAATTGAGCTCCCCTGGTATCATTTAGCTTGGTTATTCTCTAGGTGCTTAAGAATTTCTTAATATTTGCTTCATTATTTCACCATAACACCCATTCCCAGGTGCAGGGTTCACGCTGTGGGCCCCGTGGTGGAGCCAGCCCTGCTGCAGCCCTCTGCCATGCTCTGCTCTTGTGAGATGGTGGTATATGATGGAAAGGGGGTGATGCCCCTGGGAATTGAGTCCAGCCAGGGAATGGCACCACAACACCCCAAGAATTGCTTCCCAGTTGGGACCAAAGGGGTCCCAACACCTTTGGGACCCCCAGCCAGCATCCAGACGCCGGTGAGAGGAGCAGAACTCAATAGGATGCTCTGCTCACTTGACATGGAATTGGAAAAAAGTATGGGATAATGCAACCCTGCAGCCCCAGGGCCTTTTAGGAGCAGGGGTTGGAGGGCAGAGTGGGAGGGCACAATCTGCAGCAGTCACAGCAGCAGGGAGGTGTTGGGACGAGGATGAGAGCTGGCAGGTGTCACATCTGGCCAGAGCCAAGGCAGGTGGGCGCTCCAGTGGCCATCACCCCCTTTAGCAGCAGCCACATCCCTCCCTGATCTGTCTCACATCCCTACAACCCCCCCAAATCCTGTTATTAACCCAGGGAAGTCAGGGCCAGAGCCTCCAGCAGCAGAGCCAAGAGCTTAGCTAGGATTTAACAAAAAAAAAAATTGATTAGATATTTCGGGGAGATATTCCAGAGCGGTTAAATATGCCCAGCTCATCGGTGCCTTTGAAAAATCTCACCCCTCTAAAAAATTAGAATTGATTTTGTATTTAAAAAGGAATCTATTTAATTTAAAAGTAAGATAATTTGAAATCATGACAGCTTGTATTAAGGCTGGAGTTTATGATAATCTATTAAAGTCATTGAAGTTAAGAACCATCTCCCATCCTCTGCTGGCTGAGGCTCCCGGGAGGGCAGTGGGGAGTGGGAAGTGGGGAGGTGAGGGGCTGCACTGCCCTAATTCACAGCACACCAACTGGGCTGGAAACCTGGAGAGGCAGAAGCAGCTCCTTCAGCTCCTCCACACTCGGGGGGAAAAAACCAGCATGCAAAAACCATCCAGTATTTCAAGATCTTGAAATATCTGGCACYCAGAAAGCAYGAGTTCAACCCGTCAGCTCTGCTTYCTCATTTCTCAAGTCGATTTTACACTCAAAAAGGTATTTCAAGACTTTACTTTTCAAACATTTACTGCATTACAGAGAAGGCAAAGGAGTCAAAGATTCTTTCTTTGGCGCGGTTTTTAATTGCATCACAAATCTCYGTCGACCCCAAGGGGCTGAGGGAAGCCAGGATGCTCATAAATWCCCCTCTTGCCACTTTATAACCTGCAAAGGATGGGGCCCAAAAAAATTAGCAGCCTGCAGGAGTGTGAATCCAGTTAATGACATATGAAACGTGGCTGGATGCTGCCGAGCCAAGCAGTGAGGGAGAGGGGGGCGTGAAGGCGAGCGGACAGGGAATATTGAGCTGCAAATGAGCACTTCTTAATGGCCACCAACCAGCAAAATGCTTCCTCCCTTCAGGAAAAAAAATACAACTAATGCAACAAACACAAAATGAGATGAAAGGCGACCATTCCWAATGAAGGTTGGCTTGATTGAAAGCAGGATGAAGGCAGGATGAAAGCAGGTGATTTTAAATGCAGGAAGCAGCCTCAGCCCAGCTCCCACACCCTCAGCACTTCCCAAAAACTCAGCAGCTGGGAGAAAACCCAACAGTGAAATGGAGAGATGGAGTTGGAGTCCCTTTGGGGATAAACATGTAAACCAGTGTGGGGTTTATTGGTGAGAGCCCTGGGCTCTCAGGCAGGCAGGGAGGCAGCACGTGCCCAATTAAAACTCGCTCTGCTCATCAGCAAAAAGAGCTGCAAAGCAGGGAAAACCTTGTCCAAGCACCTCACAGAAGTCATAACCCCACAGACAGCCCATCTGCTTTTGGAGGAACAGAGGAGCAGACAGCAGGCCCCCGAGTTTGGGAGATCTGAGCACCAAAGCACTCACAGCTGTCCCTGGCAGCGGGATGGGCACGGCAGGGAGGGTGAGACCCAAAAAGGTGCATGGAAAGCAGGCAGCAAGCCTCCTGTGTAAAGATAAATATAAAGCTCATCATTAATTTATGTGACCAGAGCTCCCCATCAGGGTTATCAGGGGTCAGGAGTCACAGCCATTTTTGGCATGCCCAGTGCAGCAGCTCCCCCCAGCACTTCAGCTCTAACAAGCACCATTTGTGGCTCTCCAGAGGTCCCAGCACATCTTTAGTTGGGAGAGAAGTCCCTGCATCCATCAGTGGGGGGCCTGGTTTGGCCACTGTGGCAGGGAGGTGTCACCAAGGCAGGGGAACCACGCATGGCAGTGTCCRTGAAAACCAGCCAAGCTCAAAACCCCCTGAATTATTTAGGAGGAATCTGAGGGGGACACCAGGACCAGAGCTGGATGAAATCCCACCATCCTTGGGCTGATCCAGACCCTTTCCCAGCTGCTCCACTCACTCATCCCCCTACTGTAGCCACCKTCCTGCATGCTCACGCCCTCTTCGAGGGGAAACTGAGGCATGGAGAGACACCCCCCCAAAAAAGGGAGCTGATCCAGAGCCCACATGGCAGAGCCACTGCCACGAGCCTCTGTGAAGCCCTTCATGGTGCTTCCAGCCCAAGGCCAGGCCCTTTCTGGCCAGGGGCAGCACCTGGGTCTGCTCCAAGCCTGTCAGCCAGGGTGGCAGCTCACCTGCCCTTGGGAACCCCTGCTCTGGAAACAAGTCTGAGATCTGGAAACCACCAGAGCAGAAGCAGCAGCTGCCCCTGGTTCAGACACTGACCCAGACCACGTGTGGGGATCATCCCCCACTCCAAGACATTATTTACTGCACATTCAAACTCGGCGAGGCGGGTGCAATGAATGGGTCTGGTTTTGGCCAGGGATGGTGCAAGAAGCACTGTGTGAAGCCCCAGCTCTGGGAAGATGCTCAAACACRCCCTCCAGTCCCTGCACAAGGGCTTGTAAAAACACAAACAGCCACTCACTCCAGCTCCAGGCATCGACCTGGCACAGCCATGTCCCCAGCACGTGTGCAGTGTGTGCAGTGACAGCACTGATGCTCTTGAGCTTTTTGGGCTGGGGAACCTCCAAACCCAGAGGCTGCAGCCTCTGAGTTGCCAAGCCTGGGTCTTGCAAGACTTCTGTGCATTTCAGAGCTTCTGCCATGCAAAAGGCTAATAGTGGTGGTAGTAGTAGTAGTAATAACAATAATAATGATAAAAATAATAAAAACAACAACCCCACACAGTAAAGCAGCACAAAACAGTGACACCCACAGATGGCAAAGTGGCCATGCCAGYTTCAAGGCAAGCCCTTGTGTCACAGGGAGAGGCACCCTGGCATTTCCCAGAAGTCACCAAGCCAAACCCCTGGCAAACAGGGGTCCCACAAGGTGCCAGCCCAGTCCCAGTCCCAGTCCCAGCCCCCCAGTCCCAGTCCCAGTCCCAGTCCCCCAGTCTGGCCAGCCCAGCTCCAGCCCCAGCATTCCAGGCAGGAAGACCTGAACTGGGATCACCTCTGCGTCTCCACAGCCCCAACCCCTGCGTGCTGGGGGCTGGCACAGCACCATGAACAGCCATTATTTTTGGGGGATCAATGTCCCAGGCAGCAATGTCCCAGGAAGCCTGGGCAGCACCAGGACACCGGGCTGCACTGGCACAGGGCTTGTCATCCTTGTATTTGTCTGGCAGCAGAGATCAGAAGGATGCAAAACAAACCCCTGCCAGRCATCCTCAGTGCAGTGGGGGCTGCCAGGGCAGGCAGCTTCTTTCCAGCACTGCCCAGTGTGTGGCACCTCACGGATTTGAAAAGCCCCTGAGGAAAACSCCACATCATGGGCTGGGGTCATGCCCAGGAACCTCCTCCTGATCCCCACCCAGGTGCTCCCTGCCGGCAGCACCAAGGCCCCGGGGCCCACGGGGGTCTGGCTGCACGGGATTGGGTCTGAGGGGGGCAGGGGACGAGCGCTCAGGTGGCCTTTGGGGCACCAAGGTGGCCTTTGGGGCACCAAGGTGGCCTTTGGGGCTGGCGGCCGTGGCCGTGTCCCCTGCATCCGCAGCAGCGCTGCTGCCTTGTTGCCACAGCAACGCTCTGGGCCTCGCTGCAGCATCCCGCAGCATCCCAGGGCTTGGGCTGGGATACAGGGGACAGCACAGCCCCTGTCCCTGCCACACAGCCCCTGCAGCCCGGCAGAACAGCCCTGGCTGTGCCCACACAGCCTCCCCACGGCACCWGCAGCCCCACGGCTGTCTCTGCCTTTCTCCTGGGAGAAGGGGGTGCCCACACAGCAGCCACTGCTGCCCCAAGCCCACCCAGCAACCAGGACTGGGGGGTCTTAGCACATGGAGGGGTCCATAAACCATGGAAGTGATGAATTGCTGGGAAAAAACCCCAGTCTGGGGTCACCACTGTACACAAGGGTGGTACAGAGGGGCAATGTCACATCAAGCAACACACCAGGACTTCATTTTTGGGCCAGCTTCCAAACAAGGGTGGCATTTTAAAAACTTCACAGGACACCCAAGGTGCAGCTGGAGAAGCAACAGATGGACAAGGCTTGCAGGAGGCAACACAGCCACTCTGGGGCTGCTAGGAAAGCGATGGTGGCAATGCCAAGGGCAGGATGTCATGTGTGGGCAAGGAACTGATGTTCTGCACCAATGTCACCAAAAATGAAACATCTCAAGGACTTGTTCCAGGTGGTGAGGAGCGAAGCAGGTCCCTGCACACAAGGAAGGGGTGGAGGCCTCGCTCTGCATAAACAAAGGAGCAAATTGTTGGCTTTTTTGGGCTTAAGGAGCCCATGAGATCAGGGCAGATAAGCCTCACCCAGTGGATGAAGAGCAGGTGGGAACCATCCAGAGCATGTGAATAGGCCAGAGCCTAAAACCTGGGGGCAGAAGCACCGGGGGCAGCACACASAGGCACGGTGGGATACACCGAGCAGCTGAGTATTTTTCCATCAGGCTGCAGGGAAGGTGACTCTGCTCAGGGGCAGACAAAGCAGAAACCCTCACTCCCGGACTGCGGGCCTCCTGCCAGCACAGCCGCCGGTGGCCATCGATCGAGCCGGGGACGCGCCCCGCGGGCGACAACCTGGGCACGCACCGAGCCTGCAGCATCCCCAGCCGTGATGCTGCGGCGGGGTGCACCGGCACCGGGGCGAGCCAGCCCCGGGGCCGGGCCGAGCTGCTGCGGCGGGGTGCACCGGCGCCGGGGCCGAGCCGCCGCAGGGCGCCCGCCCGCCGGTGCGGCAGGGAGGAGCCCGGCCACGGCCGGGGATGCTCGGGGCCCCGCCACGGCCGGGGATGCTCGGGGCCCCGCCGCGCTCCCGCAGGCTCACCCAGCACGAAGTAAGGCAGCTCCGTGTTCTCCAGGTCATCCACCACCACCATCTCGCCGGGGAAATCGTTGCGCACCGAGAAGAGCAGCTTGGGCTCGGCGGCCGAGGGGCCGTGCATGATGCTGAGGTCGTTCTCGCGCAGGAAGGGCAGCGCCGACACCGTGATGCTCTTCAGCTTGCACTCCAGCTCCTTGGCCGCCGCCTCCGCCGCCGCCTCGGCGGGGCCGCTGCCCGCGGCCAGGCAGCAGCCGGCCAGCAGCGAGCAGAGCCCGGCCAAAGCCATCTTGGAGCCCCGCGCCGCGCTCCCGGCGCCGGGCGGGAGGCGGCGGCGAGGGGCGGGCACCGCGCACCGGCGCCTCCCCGTGCGGCGCGGCTCGGCTGCTCCGGGCCCCCGCCTCTCCCTTCCGCATCTTCGCCCGGTTTCCTCCCCATCCCCTGGGAAAGCGGGAGAACCGCGGAGCGATGCGGTGGCGGGAGGGATGCGGGGCTGCCCGGCCTCTTTCTGCACTAGCATGCGGGTACCACCCCCGCTGCGCTGGGTATACTGCACAGCTCCGAAACCCCGCASCTCCGAAACCCCAGGCTTCAGGAATCCCCGGGGAAATCCCAGGCTTCCCAAACCCCACGAGGTATCACGGAACCCCGAGCCCCAGAAGAAGCCAGTGACCTCCAAAWTCCCAGAAGAAGTCGCAGACCTCCAAAATAAGTCCCAGGAGAAGTCACGGTGGGGCCCAAAGCCCCAGAAGAAGTCACAGACCTCCAAATCTCTCAAGCCCACATGAAATAGGTATCATTCTCTGTATGTGTGCATGTGCGTATGCATACATGCATTCATATATATATATATATATATTATATATATGTATGTATGTATGTGTATATGCATATGGAGTGTAAGGGCAACCCCAAACCCAGTGGATTTGGATCTTTTTTCCAGATCTTTTTGGATCTGTTTGCTTTTTATTTTCACCGTCTTTAGGTGAGCACAAAGCAGCACTGACAGCTTGTCTGACAGCCACACCTTCCTCCAGACACCTGTGGTCCCCAAGTCTTCTGATGGAAAATGTTCTCTTCTTCCACTGTGGGGGAAATGCCCGGTCCTCATCCCAGCAGGAATACCTGGCTGTGTTCTGCTGGTGTGGTTTTCCCCCTGGGACTCTCCTGACGGCAGACAGCTCCGGAACAGGGCGTGGAGGCATCACGGAGCTCCCACAGCATCTCCTCATGGGGACAGCACCCCATCCCACCTGGCGCCTCCAAAGAAAACCACACACTGCAGATATTTTTATTTTTTTTTTATTTCTTCTTTTGCAGAGCTCTCCACCTCATCTTCTGAGGTTTCCCCTGAATTCCTCCTCCCTCATGTGTGCCAGCTGTGGAGCTTAGCCTGCCCCAGGGTTGGCATTGATGGGGGGACAGCACTGTGCCCCCCACACCCCGAGCAGTGGATGCTTTACCCCAGGCTGATCTGTCTTTTTAACCCCCTGCATTTTTAACTTCCATGGCTCTTTGGGCAGGAAGAACTGTGCTGAGCAGAAATTACCCATTTTCAAGAACCAGAGAGAAGCACTGAACTAAACCAGTGGGGATGCAGTGACGTGTGCTTCAGCAGCCCTGTCTCCCTCCAGCAGCAATGGGCTCAGGATCAGGAGAAAACAGGAAAAATAAAAAAAAAMCCCACAAACAAAAAACTGAATGGGGAAAACTGGGGAAGGAAAATCAGGAACAAATAAGGAAAAAATGAGCAGCAGTGTTTTGTAGGATATGGCCCTCCTTTTGTGTACTTTTTGGGCAGCACAGGGAAATCCCACTGGATGACTTCCACAGGGCCCTTTCACTGCTCTTCTTTCACTCATTATAAAAGGAGCTTTTCCTTTCTGAAAAATGAAAAAAAAAAAAAAAAATTTGCATTATTTAGAAGGCGTCTCCAACAAGGTTCTTTCAAGGTTTGGAAAAGGGATGCACCCCCAGGATCGGAGCCCCTGAATGCCTAACGAGGCGTGAAGAGGAGCAAGGAAGGGGTTTGGTGGGAGGTGTGAAGAACACAGAGGGATAAGTGGAACGCATATAAAAAAACCCATCTGAGAGCACTAAATCTGGTATCACTGAGAGCATCCTCCTGCTGCTCACCGGGAATGACCGGCACAGGAGGGTGCCCAGAGACCCTGGGAATGTGGATCCCTGCAGGTATTCCACGCCAGGTTGGAGGCGCTTGGAGAAACCTGGTCTAGAGGAAGGTATCCCTGCCCATGATGGGAATGGGATGATCTCCAGGGTCCCTTCCCGCCGCCCCATTCCCGATCCGGCACATCCCGGAGTGCTCTCCAGGGTCTGTCCCATTCCCGATCCCGCACATCCCGGGGTGCTCTCCAGGCTCTCTCCCATTCCCG
>JACDOX010000108.1:852737-876226 GCA_014549065.1 Cardinalis cardinalis
GCGGGACGCCAAGGAGAGGCGGCCGGTGCTCCGCCGGCGCTGATTTGGAGCCTGGGGTGAGTCCGCGGGGTCTCGGGGAGGAGTTGGGGACCGGGGTTTGAGGCGGCGGGGGGGGGGTCCCGCCGGTGGTGGGGTGGGGAGGGAGCGCTGCGGGCCGAGCGGCGGCTCCGCAAGGGCGGAGATCCCGGGTACCGACGGCGGCTCGCTCGGTGACCTTGGTCAAGTTGTGTCCCCGCTCCGGGCTCGCTTCGCAGCCTCCCCGGCGAGCTCGGGTGTCGGGGAAGGCACCGAGTCCTGCCCGGCGGAGCCGCCCCGGCGCGGGGCCCCACAGGTGAGGGGCGGCTGCCACCGGCCCGGTGGGACCGGGTGCCGGCGGGCTACCGGGACAGACGGGATGCCCGGGATGCTGGGACCTGCTGCCGTGTGCTGAGTGCGCTGCTCGGTGTGAAATGCCCGAGTGAGACACCCCGCGCCCGCAGGGACCGGGGAGGTGCCCCCGCAAATGTTAAAACGCGAATTTCTCCGATGGGCCCCGATCATCAATAGCCTGTGGGGGGATCAGTTCCGTGGGGGGATCTCCCGTTCCCCGCACCGCAGGGCCCCGCTCCGCCACCCGGAGCATCGGTTCGAGCCGTGGGTGCGGGACCCGTCGGGAGATGTTTGCTCGCCTACCCGCACAGCTCCGGGAGCCGGGGCTCCCCCCTTCCCTAAACACTCATCTTTCCRGTAAGAAACAGAACTCGGTGTCTTTAAAGCGCTAGAGAGCATCAGCTGCGGGCGCAGCGCTGCCCTGTCCCTCCCTSGGACCCGCGTGTGGCTGCCCTGGGGCGGCGGTGGCGGCTCCCGGAGTGTCCCCGCCGCGGTCCCGGGCACTCCGAGCCTGGGCGCTGCGGGTCCGGGTGGGACCCGCCGGCAGATGTCAGTGTCCCCTCTCTGTCAGCAGCCAGGAGGGTCCCTGCCAGCCCCGGAGGCCCCTGCACTTTCTCCGAAGCGGAGCTGTCTGTGGTGGCCGTGCAGTGACAGTTTGGAGACCTGGGTCTCCGGGGGGGTGGCCCCACTCTGACACCCCAGAGGAGCGCTCCCTCCCTCTGCCCAACACCAGCCACCCACCACCTACCTTATTTATCCTGCACTGCTAACGTTGAGMTACACCTGTGCATCACTGCCCGTCCGTGACACTTGTCACTCGTGTGAAGGCAAGGCAGGGAAGGGAAGCAGTGTTCCTCACCTTGCACTGCCTCCTGCATAAGGATGGTACTGGGCATGCAGGATCTGTTAGGAGGAAGGAGCCATCCTCCCTGGGCAGGAGGCTGCAGSGCTGCTCTCTTCCCCTGGCTTCTTGTGCACAGGGTTGCTCTTTTTCCCCATCCCCTCGTATGCGGGGCTGCTCTTCCCTGGTCCCAAAGATCCATCTGCAGGGATTCTTTGGTCTGAGAGGCGAGTGCAAGGTRGGGAAGCTGAAGCTGCTGCTGCCGTCACTGTGCTGGGGGGGAAATTCTATTTTGCGCATTTATTTGCTTTATTTAAGAGGCTTTTTGCCTGTAGGTGTGAAAGTCTCGGGTGTGCAAAGCCAGAGGGCAGAACACATGGCACTGGTGYGACTCTGCACGCAGCTGCCATCTCCCCTGACAGCGGCCCAGGCTTCAACTCATTTGATGTCTTATGCAAATCCTCGGCTCCCTGAGTCCTGGGATTTTCTGCTATTTTCCTTTACTCTCATCTTCGAGTGCCTCGCTCTTGAGGATGTGAAGAAAAGCTAATAAAAGGAACCCAAGGCGCTGAGTCCTACAGGTTTTCTAACCRGTCTCATGAGCTCAGAGGAGGAGGAGGGCAGTGACTTGGGGTCCCTCGGCTGTAGGGACTGAACGGGCTGCAGAGGGTGGCAGCGGGAGAATGTGCTCCCAGCCGCGGCTGTGATCCTCACTCAGCCCCGCGGCTCCGAGGTGTCTGTCTGTCCCCACGCCCGGAGCCGTGTGGCCGGGGCCGGCTGCCAGGTGGCTGCCAGCGCCCCRCCGTGCCCGCTTTGCCAGCGATTACGGCGCTGCTGTCGCTCCGGCGGTGCCTGCTCCGCTCTCTTAATTACCCCGGCTGATCAGCGGGGCCCTGGAGCTGCCTTGGCAGCGTGCGGAGACCAGCCCGGCGCTGCAGCTCCTCGCAAGCCACAGCCGAGCTGGGGCAGAGGAGACAGTGTAGGCAGGGCTGGCCGTAGGGAAGGTGGGCTCCACGAAGCCCCAGGTGAGACTGGTGGTCCCAGAGCAATGGGAGCATCCTGCTAAAATGGAGCCCTTTGGGATTGTCTGTCCCGAGGTGTGCAAGAGCGAGAGGTGGCCTGGGCGCCTGCGTGAATTCACAGATAGACACGGCTCAGCTGAGTCAATCCACTTCAGACGCTAAACTGCACTTAGCCTTTGCCCAGGCTCTTTTAAGTGGCCTTAATTTGATAAAGCTTTTCCATGTTTAATGAGAAGGTGACTCAGTCACTGGGTTTGGTGTTCGTTCCCACTGAAAGAAGTCCCCAGGGAGCTGCAGACCCTTCCCCATCGCTCCTGCACCGGTGCACCTCGGCTCCCACTGCCCCCCAGGGACCATTCCCTGTGACTGGGCACATCCCACAGCCCTGCCACTGGTGGTGCTGTGTACCTGCCATGGACACTGGGGTTTGCTGTGGCTCTGGGCTTCAGCTCAGCGCGCACAGAGGTGGTTCCAGGGTCCGTCTGGAACCTTCCTGAGCTTCCCAATGGCACCTGGCAAACACCACTGCCCCTCTCCCCAGTGCATGCTTCCCAGTTGCTGTATCTCCAGATCTGCTCCTGCAGCATGAAAGGGCACAAATCAATGTTAATGTCCCTAACAATTAGCTAACGTCTTAATTATCGAGCTCAGCCTGATGAGTGGTGGAGCACGTGGCTCTGGAGATGCCGTCGGCATGGAGGCAAACGGGATCTCAGCATAACGCTGAGGTTATGCTGAGGGGTTGCTGCTGTCACTGTCAGCTCCACGGGCAGCAGAAGGGAGGCTTTTGCAGCTCACCTGAGCACCCCCATCTCCCATCCCTCCTTCAGCCTCTTAAGCCATTTTGATGAGGACACCACTGCAGAAGTGACCCCACTGCCATCCCCAGGGTGGGGAATGACTCTAGAAATTGCCACGAGCTCTTTTTAAGATGTAGCTCATGACAAGTGACAGTGTGGGCCATGCATCAGCCATCACTGGAGGAGCACCAGGGTGTTCTGCTGCAGTCAGTGGGGACACAGTGGGCTGCAAGAAGCTCAGGAAGACTTGGCCCTGAAAGAGGCTGTCATTCTAGGAAAATTTGCCAATAATATTTACTTTGGTACTCTTGTTCCTTGCTTCGGGGTTTTTATAGAAGAGGGAAGAAGAGAAAAAAAAAA
Organism: Cardinalis cardinalis; assembly: GCA_014549065.1. NCBI lineage: Eukaryota > Metazoa > Chordata > Aves > Passeriformes > Cardinalidae > Cardinalis > Cardinalis cardinalis. The sequence goes on from JACDOX010000108.1 coordinate 856,130, forward strand.
ACAAGCTGGAAGTTTTCCAACTTTTGTGATGCAAAACCCTAAATCAAAAGGAAGAAGAAAAAAGAGAGTTGTCAGATGCTTCTCATCAAATCTTCATTTTTTGGATCAAGGAAAAGTGATTAGAAAGTTATTTCCAGCTCTAGTAGTAAGGTCAAGGGGGTTACTTGTTTCTRAAGAGCTTTACTCCCCCCAGCATCCCAGGAGGATCCTGGTGTGAGCATGTGCAGGTGCACCCTGAAAAGCAGTGCAGCCCCCCTTCCCCTCAAACCAGAGCCAGTTCCCCCCAGCTGTAGGGACTGAGGACTATGCAGAGCTATGGCAATATCTGCAYGTATTTATTTTCCATAACTCCTGATCGATAGGAGGAAATAAATTACCCCAGCTGACAGTGGTGCAGGGAAGCTGCTCCRTGGGGATGAGCTGCTGCAGAGCTCAGTGCAGCCCCCAGCCAGGCCCTCCTTGCCCGTTCCTGCCTGGCTTGGGACTCCAGCTCCCGTTGGCAAGGATGCTGCCGTGCGTCATCGCCGTCCCCAAGCAGGAGCCTCCCTCGGAGGTGCCGCCACACGCCGTGTAAATAGGAGGGAAGTGTGAATAAAAGCTCACTCAGCAAGGCTGGAAACTTTGCTTCATACCAGGAGGGACTCTTCACTGGTTTTGTACCAGTTTGCCCCGGCCAAGTGCTGGAAATGTCAAATCCTATCTTTACTGTTCTGTAGTAAAACATGAAGTAGCCACAGGGAAACGTGGCATGCTCAGCCTGGAATCTCAGAACGAGCTCCCCAGGGAAGGTGTAGGAGCAGGCTGAGATGGCGCAGAGCTGGTCTAGGGACCACAGCCAGAGGGAAAAGGTGGCCCACAGTGAGTCACCCCTAATATCCATCCCCATGATGGTGAGCCAGATGTTTGCTGCCTTAGCTGTGGAGGGGAAGGACAGCACGGGAAGCCCCTCTTGGTGAAAGCACATGGAGATGCCCTCCAGGATGGTAATGGCAAGGGGCTGGTTAGTGCTGGTGGGAAGCATTAAACATCTAGGATGGTTTGATGGAAAACACGGTGCTCTGCCTGGTGTGTCCCACCCCAAAAATATCCCCTCTGTGCTTTGAATCAAAGGGAGAATWCTCCTGTGTCCTTCTGATTTACACCAGGAAAGCCTCAGGGAGGGTGGTGAAGTGACCAGTGCAAAACCAGTCTGTGGTGGTGTGAGGTGGTGATGGATGAGGCCAATGTCCCATGGCACTTGTGGAAAGCCTCTCCTTTAAAACCCCCTTGAACATCCCCTGTGAGACCCAGGCTGTTACAGACCTGTATGGAGGGAGGGGGGAGAGGGACACAGCCAGGGAGCAGCCCCTGCCAGCCCCACTTCAGCTGGAGCTGGGTCAGGAGCCACTGAAACCCCATGGATGATGATGGGAGAYGAGACAGGGTGTGCCAAACCTGTTTGTGAGGCAACAGGCAGAGTCCTAGTGCACCAGATATTTAAACAAGGTGTTTTGCTGTCACAGCCATATTTAATGCTACAAGCAGTGTGTTTCCATGGGCAGGGTTTAGAAAGAAGCTGTTCAAGGAGGCTTTACCCTCCCTCAGTTTCTCAGCTGAGATCCAGAGTGTTGCTTTCCTCCTTGCTGTGTGGGAAAGGGGTCAAATTGCTCAGGGTTTAACCTGTGGTCAGTACCTAAACCATCCATGAGGTTTACTGCCAGACCCTGGCTCCCACCATTCTCTCCTGGACACAGCAGCAGGACCCACGGCTGCAGGCAGCATGGACCTGGGGAGTTAATCCTGAGCTTTGAGGATCCCTTTGGTCCCCAGGCCACATCAATTTTTAATTGYACCAGCAGATATTCCTGGGGAGGGGAGCAAGCTGCAGGTCTGCTTCAGGCAGACTCTGCATCCCATCTGCCTGCTTGCCCTCAGCCCAGCTTTGGTAGCAGGCAGGGAGGGTTAGGGGGCAGCCAAATGCCTTGGCTCAGCCACCACCCACACGTGGCAGCTCTGGGAGCCTCTGGCATCGGTCCTGCTGCTGTTTGGGGGTGACAGATGCCCCCTCCTTGGGGCACAGAGTGAGGAAACCAACCTGGCATTGCCTGCCCCCCACCCCAGCTTGGGACAGGTTCGGGCCAGGATTTGGGCACATCCTGCCCCACGTGCCAGGGGAAGGAGGCAGTGACTGGGCTGTCATGTGGCTGCCTGCCAGGCTGGGAAAAACCAGGGTGGCACGTGAAAAAAAGAGTGTGGGGGAACAGAAGCCCTGCCTGCTGCTCCTGCCCACCCCACTGCCCTGGCACCCCAGCCTGGTGATGTGAAAGTCTCAGCTTTTGTTTAAAATTCACAGGGCCCCAGCCTCGAGGGCTGAGYGAGAAGCTGAGAAAGTGTAATCAAAGGGCACCCTTAAGGGTTTAAAAATAGAAGAGAGGGAGAAAAAAAATTGAAAAAACATATTATTACATGTTCAAGCATGATGATTCATCCAGCAAAGCCCTGTTTGGGAGAAGGCAGGGTTGGTGTGAGCTTAGCAGGATTGGGCATTTGGGCTTCAGCCGCCTTCCTGGAACAAAAACCATCTTCCCTGGCAGGACTGCAGCAAGGGGGTCCCTGTTCTGAGGCAAACGGCTGTTGTTGCCTCACAGCACACCTGGCCTTGGCCAGGCCTTGCAGATCCTCACCTCCCACCTTTGCTGGCAAATTCAAGCTCTGTCCTTGTGGTTGCTGCTGCCAGAAAAGCTCCATCTTTACTTTGCACTCAAAACACTACTTCCATCAGCATAGGCAGCCTTGGAGTGGGCATCCATCCATCCAGACACTAGCAGGACACAAAGTCTAACATCAACCAGACGTGATCCAGTCCATACCTGGAGAAGCTCATTTTCCCAGTTCCCCATGATTATCATCTTTAGCCCCACCTGAAATGAGCTGCGTGCTCATGACATTTGTCCCCACAATGCAGGGTGCAGGGCAGCCCACAGCAGCGAGCTCAGCTTGCCAGGCTGATGTGCAGCAGAGAAAAACATCCAAAAAAAGCCAGAAATTCCTCAAACAGCCATCAGCCAGGATTTCATTTAACACCAGCACCCCCAGCACCATAAACTCTTCTTTCCTGTGGCATGACCAGGCTCTCCCTGGAGYGCAGCTTTCCCTGTCAGCAGCATTCCAGAGCTTGCTCCCGGTTTCCATTCGTTCCCCACGAGTTTCCCCGCTTGCTTGTCGTTGCAGGGCGGGGCTGTCCCGGAGGGTTGCCGCGGGGTGAGAGAATGAAGAAGCCGGCYGGGCAGCAGCAGGATGGGGCGGCAGGACCTGCCCCGTGCTGACGGGCCCCGGCCCATGCTGCCCTGGCCGCTGGCCCTGCTGGCCCTGAGCGCCTGCTGCCGCTGCAGCGCCGTGCCCCAGGGCCATGCAGCCCCCGCCACGCCCTCCTCTTCCTCCTCATCCTCCTCTCCCTCGGCCCGGGCGCCTCTCGACTGGCTCCTCACCGACAGGGGACCCTTCTACCGAGCCCAGGAGTACGTGGACTTCATGGAGCGCTACCGACAGGGTTTCACCACCAGGTACAGGATCTACAGGTGAGAGGCTGTGACGGGCTGGGGGGATGGCGGGGCACAGCAGAGTGGAGGCAGACCCCCATATGTGGGAGGAGGCTGTCCATTGGGTGTGTGTGAGACGCTGTTTTTCCAGGGAATGTAATAGCAGCCCCCCCAGGATGTTCCTGGTGAGGCCAGGCTGGGCTCCAGGCTGTCGGGATCTCTGCTGGTCAGAGTGACCCCGAGAGAAGTTAGAAAGTCTCTTTTCCCAGCCCGGTGCTTGAAGAAGGAGCCAGGGCTCTTCAGTTCTCAGTCTCAAGGTTGTTTATTGTATCTTATCTATAAAATTCTTTCTCCTGTCCTGCCGAGGTCTGCTCAGCAGGTCAGGCAGAGGCACTCTGCCTGCCCCTGGGGCAGTGTGATGTCTTTATACTAAAACTACATATACAATATTTACCATTACTTTCCAATACCTATCACCTATGTTAGACAGTGAGCTTCTATTCTAAACCAATCTGTAAGTGCCAACATCACAGCAGAAGATGGACGCCAAGAAGAAGAAGGAGAAAGGCAGGACATGCCCAGATCCCTCCATCTTGTCCCCTGAACCTCCATTCTAGAAACTCAAAATCTACTTTTTCACCCCGTGATGAATTCACTATCATTCTACTTAATTTGTCATGGCTTACAGATCTTCATCTAACGTTGGTAACTTGCTCCACRGGTCATGATCAAAACCACAGGAATCTTGGGCTCTGTGCCAGGGTCTCTGAGACCCCTGGCAGGGGTCTTGGCTGCTCAGGACAGMCAGAGGGATGTCCTGGGTCCTGACACCAGGCAGGATTTTCCCTAAGATGGAAGGGATTTGGTGCACAGGTTGAGATGGGATCAGCCCTTAGGGCAGCAGGCACAGAGCCCACTGGGCTGGGTGGGTCTTGTGTGCTCCAGTCCCTTTGGACATCCTCCCCCTACCAATCTCCTGCCCCGAGATGGAGGCTGGGGACAGCAGAAGGGACAGTGTGCACGTGGTGTTCACCTTCSAGGTCCTTTGGACAAAGATGCTCTTTTGTCCTTTTTCTGTGCACAAAGATGTCTCTGTGCCAGATTACTGAACCTGCCTTGATGGGCAGTCCTCTGGGGCTGGGATACTGCTGGGACTTGAGAAAAGCCACTGACTGACTCCCTGGCATGTCCCCAGTGCCATCAGCCCATGGACTACTATGGAATGCCATATGCATGCATGGAGGCTGATGCTGGAGGGGCTTTCTTGCCAGCAGAGAACCAGGTTTGGCAGCRGTGGGGTTCACTCACCACAGCAAAGGGCCACCCTGTGACAGCCTCTGTGGGGAACCCACTCCACTCCACTGCCTCCTGGACCTAATTGGGGCTGTCACCTCTACCTAATGAGCCCTTTCCCWTCTGCTCCCCACCGGTGCTGAGCCCTGGGGGCTTCCAGCAGCGAAGCAAAGCCTGACCACGGCCTCTTGGGAATGCTGACGTGGGTGCTGGGATTGCAGYCTTGTTATGCAGCCCAGCAGCCCCAGGGAGCTCCTCTCCTCTTTCCTGTGTGCTGATGCTGCCATGCCGAGGGAGCTGCGTCCTCCAGGGATGCTGCTGGTGACGGTGGTGGGACAGGAAGGAGCAGCCAGAGGGACAGCAGCTGGCTCACACCTCCCCAGGGGCAGAGAACCTGCTATCAGCCTTCGGGGCTTGTTTGCCTCTGGGATGGAAGGGGGGAAATTGGCACCCCAGCCCCGAGGGAGTGTGTGTGTGTGCGCAAGGGGAGAGGCAGCATCCCCCCTGCCTCATCCTCAGCTCTGCTRCTGGCCCCTGCATCCCACCTTCTGGGCCCAAAAGTCATGGTGGGAGGCAACCTGTCATCTGCCAAGCCCAGCAGCTGCTGCTTTGTACCCATCCACTGCTCCCTCCTCCCTCCCTCTCCCTGTTTTCCCAGCCAGCCCTGGTGAAACTGTCTGAGAGGCACTGCCTGGTTTTAATTAGTGCCAAATGCCAAAGATTAAGCTGAAATTTGCWGCTGGTTGTTTATGAGGCCGTGGGGTTTTGGAGGCAGTGACAGGCTGGGTGGCACATTGACAGAATCTGGGGCTCTGAGGGGACCCACCACATCCCAACACCTCCAGCTTCCCACAAAATGCTGCTGATGTTTGAAACCATGACACCCCCAGATGCTGGATTTTCACTTGGATCTGTTGGCTGGAGGAGGGATGAGCTGCAAGCAGCCCAAAGGGCTGGAAAAGGCTCCAGCCCTGCCCTGGGCTGTGATTAATGCCTTCCGGAGGTGCTGGGTTAATCAATAGCCGGCATCTCCGCTGCTTGTAGCTCTTTATCACCATCAATGGCTTAGGGAGGGACGGTGCTTTTGTCCTGCCTGGATCCATAGCTGGCAGCAGGTTCTTCACTTCAAATGGGGAGGTCGGGATGATTCTAACCAGAGTTTTCCCCCTGTCCTGAATGGAAATCAGGGACACAAGGAAGGAGAGCGTGCATGTGCCATGGCCAGACCCCCCTTCACACCCTCTCCCCACTGCTGCTCTCCTCCTGCAGAGAGTTTGCCCGTTGGAAGGTGAATAATTTGGCCTTGGAGAGGAAAGATTTCTTCAGCCTCCCACTTCCCCTGGCCCCCGAATTCATCCGCAACATCCGGCTGCTGGGGCGGCGGCCCAGCCCGCAGCAGATCACCGACAGCCTCATCAAGAAGTATGGGACACACTTCCTGCTGGCTGCCACGCTGGGAGGTGAGTGCTGGGCTGCTCAGCCCCTYGCACAAGGAGGGAGAGTGGGAAAAGCAGCACTGCATGGCCAGGAAAGGGAATGGGGGGAGCCCACAGCCTTCCACAAGTCTGGCATGTCCCCCCAGGAGAGGAGTCCCTGACCATTTTCGTGGACAAGCGCAAGCTGAGCCGGAGGGCAGAGCCCGCGGCGGGGGCTGGGAACAGCTCGGGGGTGTCGCTGGAGACCCTGCACCAGCTGGCAGCCTCCTACTTCATCGACAGGGAGAGCACCCTGCGCCGGCTGCACCACATCCAGATCGCCACGGCTGCCATCAAGGTAGGAGAGGGACGGGGAGGGGCCAGCGCCGGGACACAGCAGCGCCGGGACTGCCCAGGGGCCCCTCGCAGCTGGCCCGACCTGAAACAGCATCCCCCCGAGAGCAGAGAGCCGGGAAAGTTAACACCTTCCCATTATTTATGGGAAATTGGGCACGCTAATAAAGGCACATTTTTCAGCGGGCTGCCGCCTGTCAACAAGCTAATTAGCAGATAATTAGTTCTCCTCTCCGACCATTGCCCTGCTATGAGGAGCGGGGCTTGGCCAGCGGGTCAGGGATTATCTGCAGCGCTCTCACCCGGAGAGGGCACCCTGTGTCCCCTCCTGTGTACCTGACCACCACCGTGTCCCCACCTTAGGTGACAGAAACACGGACAGGGCCACTGGGCTGCAGCAACTATGACAACCTGGACTCAGTGAGCTCTGTCCTGGTGCAGAGCCCTGAGAACAAAGTGCAGCTCCAAGGTAGGACTGGGCTCGTGGGGATGTGGGGGCGGACAAGGGCTGCCATGGGATGCTTGTGGGTGCACGGGGGGTTGCAGGGGAGGATGCTGGCATGAGATGCAGCTTCTAATTTCAGGGCTGGGGAGGAGAGGGGAGGAAAATAATGAAAGCTGGGCAGGATGAGGTTGTTGCTTGTCTGCCAAGAGGAGCCAAGATCGATGCAGAGCCCAGACAAGCGGCTCCACGGCAAATTGATATGATAATCATGCGAGGGTGGGGGCCCGGCGAGGGGGGAGAGGCTGGTGCCCTCCTCGCCCAGGTGATGTTTGAGGGGCTCCGTGCGTGCCCTGATGCCCTCGGGGCTGCTCCCTCCCCAGGGCTGCAGACGGTGCTCCCCTCCTACCTGCGGGAGAGGTTCGTGGCTGCCGCCCTCAGCTACATCGCCTGCGGCTCGGCGGGGGAGCTGGTGTGCCGCCGCAGCGACTGCCGCTGCCAGTGCCAGCCCGCCTTTCCCCGCTGCAACTGCCCCGAGGCCGACATCCAGGCGCTGGAGAGCAGCCTGGCCCAGCTYGGGCGAGCCTGGGAGAGCCACCACAGCCAGTTCGAGGAGTCAGGTGAGGCTGGCAGACCCCACCAAGCATCTCCTTCTCCTTGTGAGCAGCCCAGGCTGGGTGCTGGGTCTTCTCACCATGAAGAGCTCGGGTGGAGGGAGGTTGCTTTCAGCTCCACCTTCACCGCCTGCTCTCCAGAGTTCCTGATGCCGTCTCCCTCTCCCCACAGAGGAGTTTCAGGCCCTGGTGAAAAGACTCCCCACAGACCGTTTCCTGAACAGGACAGCCATCTCCCACTTCTGGAGCATGGATCTGGATGTCCAGCATCGCTACCAGCAGCTGGGCACCAGCCTGAAGCTGCTCTCCAGGAAAACCTACCGGCTCATCCGGCGGCTCTTCAACCTCAGCAAGCGCTGCCACCGCCAGCCTCGCTTCAAGCTGCCCAAGGAGAGGTAGGGTGCCATGGCAGCCCTTGCTGGAGACACTGCTCCATGCCCCAGGGGTTTCTCACAGCCAGGAGCTACCTCCCTGTGGCTGCAACTGGAGAAGCTCCCACCAAAGAGGGGGTGAGCTGGCAGCAGGAGTGGCTGTACCTGCTTGGAATGTGGCCCTGAGAGATCAGGTGCAGACCTGAAGGTGACAGATGGGTTTGTGGGGAGGCCTCCAGCAGAGCAGAAAACACGAGGTGGGCAGCTCTTCCATCCTTAGGGAGAAGTCAGTCACATCCCAAAAGATGCCATCTAAGCCTCTCTTCTGTGTTTCCTGTGCACCAGGTCCCTCCCTTACTGGTGGAGCCGCGCACAGTCGCTGCTGTACTGCAGCGAGACCACCGTGCCTGGGACCTTCCTGGAAGAAAGTCACAGCTGCACCTGTCCCTCGGAGCAGCCCTCCTGCCAGGGCTCCATACCGTGTGCCTTGGGCGAGGGGCCAGCCTGTGCCAGCTGTGACCAGGACAACAGCACCCGCTGCGGGAGCTGCCACCACGGCTACGCGCTCACCCAGGGCTTCTGCCGCCCGGAGGTGGCCGACTCCCTGGAGCACTACCTGGGGCTGGAGACAGACCTGCAGGACCTGGAGCTCAAGTACCTGCTGCAGAAGCGGGACAGCCGCATCGAGGTGCACTCCATCTTCATCAGCAAYGACATGCGCCTGGGCAGCTGGTTCGACCCCTCCTGGAGGAAGCGCATGCTCCTCACCCTCAAGAGCAACAAGTACAAGCCCGGGCTGGTTCACGTCATGCTGGCCCTGTCTCTGCAGATCTGCCTCACCAAGAACAGCACCCTGGAGCCYGTCATGGCCATCTATGTTAACCCCTTTGGGGGAAGCCACTCGGAGAGCTGGTTCATGCCTGTCAATGAGGGCAGCTTCCCAGACTGGGAAAGGACTACGGTAGATGCCTCTGCCCAGTGCCAAAACTGGACGATCACCTTGGGCAACAAGTGGAAGACCTTCTTTGAAACTGTCCACGTCTACCTGCGGAGCCGYATCAAGTCTCTGGATGACAGCTCCAACGAGACAATCTACTATGAGCCCTTGGAAATGTCAGATCCCTCCAAGAACCTGGGCTACATGAAAATCAACAGCTTGCAAGTCTTTGGCTACAGCCTGCCCTTTGAGCCGGACGCTATCCGTGACCTGATCCTCCAGCTGGACTACCCCTACACCCAGGGCTCCCAGGACTCAGCCATGCTCCAGCTGCTGGAGATCAGGGACAGGGTGAACAGGCTCTCACCCCCTGGCAAAATCCGCCTCGACCTCTTCACTTGCTTGCTCCGGCACCGGCTCAAGCTGGCCAACAACGAGGTGGCGAGGATCCAGTCCTCCCTGAGAGCCTTCAACGCCAAGCTGCCCAACGCCCTGGAGCAGGAGACGGGCAAGCTGTGCAGCTAACACAGCTGGCAGTGCTCACACCTCGGCATCAGGGGCTGGCAGGACAGACTTCCCGGGGAGGAGAGAGAAAGAACCACCCTAAAAATTGAAATCAAGGCCTTACCTTAGTGCCAACTGCGTGCTTCCATGGTACACCCAGCAACTGGCCAAAGAGACCCAGGGCTCAAGCGGATGGAGGATGCCAGTGGGACTGAGGAGGAGGAGGGATGGCTCATGCAGTGCAGACTGGCTCTGAGTGCGGGGACAATGCCCCTGTGGCCACCACGGAGGTGGCTGGGGAGGTGTGCCAGCGGCCCAGGGGGGTGTGGCTTGGCCAGAGGCAAGAGCAGGTGCTGAACCCACTGTAAGGATCCCCCAGTGGCAGCCTCCTCGCCGCCACCCCAACTTTTGTAGTCTTTTTAAGAGGTTTCTACTGGCACCTTTGCCTTTGCATCCCCCGCCATCCATCCTGCAGCCGTAGCCTCGCACACGGTGCTGGTGGGGGTCCACAGCACAGGCCCTGCAGACCCAGCAGGCTCCCCTGGGGCCTCTCCACGAGCACCTGGTGTCTGCTGCCGTGCCAAGGCACCGTCTCACCCCTTGCCTGGGAAGGACCTGGCACCTGCCCGGGGATGCTGCCATCACAGACACCCATGGARACCTCTGGGCCAAGGTTCCCTACAAAACAGGAAAACCAACAAAGAAACCCCCCACCCTAATGCAAAAGAAAGAAAAAGAAAATGTTTTATTTATGTATTTATTTATTTKGTTTGTTTGGGACAGGTTTTTTTAAGCCTATTCATTTGGRGAGTGTCATTTCTTGTCAGTGGCTCCAGCCAAGAGACATCTTAGTAAAATGTATCTGTTTAATATATTTTTTAAAAAATGCCTTTTTTGAGCAAAAGAGCAACCAAAACCAACTGAGATTAAAAAAAAAAAAAAGGAAAGAAAAGAACAGAACAGTTACTGTCATCCCTAGCCCTGGCTTTTCCCGTGCTGTGTGGCTCCCCTCCYTCCCTCCTTCCCGGTGCTGCTGCCGCTGCTGTGCTGGGTGCCTGACTGGAATATCAAGCAGTGGAGCTGCCCGGCTGTCAGATGGGAATGTCGGGTACCCAGACAAGCACAGCTCACTGCTCCAGTGCCTGCCCTCGTTCCTTGGCCAAGGATGAGGCAGAGAGAGAGGAGGGAGCCGACCCTGTGACCGCAGGGATCCCCGGGGAGGCGTGCAGACAGAGGGGATGGTGCAGGGAAGGGAGAGAGTGGGAGAAGTGAATCGGTGTGCAGATCTGAGGCCGCCTTCTAATCCTCCACAGCTGGCAAAACTTGTCTGCCTGGATGCTGCAAAGGCAGTGGAAACCTGARCTCATCCATCCTGCTCCTGTCACCCACCTCTTCCCCATCCTCAGGCTGGGCAGATAAAGAGATAAGCGGGAGGAAAATCACACCAGGAGAGATAAAGAGGCAGACAAGAAGAAAATAAAACAGGGATAGATAAACCATACCTGCTATTTATATTCCCTGTCTAATCTATCAATCCATCAGGCTGGCTATTGTGGTTATAGCAGCCCTCAATCTGTCACCTAGACTTCTATTTTCCACACATCTGTCTTCCTTTRCCCACCTCTCCTCTCTCTCCCAGTCCTAAAGGGGAAAAAAACCAGGCAATTAAACACACCAGGAGGAAATGAAAAGTCAAAGCCATCCTCTGGGCTTCCCAGGCAAAGCTGGCAGACGTCAGCCTGGGGATGGGGAGGGCACAGGCATGAAGGCCAGCAGTGCTCCTGAGCAGGCAGGGCTGCCAGGAGGATTCCCAGCTAGAGAAGTTATTTTGGCTTCTGCTGTGCATATTCCATCACTTCTTGGTTGTCCAGAGCAGCTGTGGCTGCCCCATCCCTGGAAGTGTCCAAGGCCCGGTTGGATGAGGCTTTGGTCTCTACTGGAAGGTGTCCCTGCCTGTGGAAGGTCAGAACAAGATGAGATTTAGGGTRTCTTCTAACCCAAACCATTCTGGGGTTCTCCCCATCATCACGTGGGCCATGTGTCAGGCTAACATTCCTTGACTCCATCCCATCTCCTCTAGACAGAGCACTTCCTACCATGTTTTTTGGTGCCCTGAACCAGTCCCACATCCTAAACCCACCTCAACATGAATGCAAGAGTTGTTGGGATGACTGGCAGCACTGCAAAGGACCCATCAAGGGATAGACCCTGGACTTCTCTGGCTCCAGATGGAGCCAGGTGATGTCCTAACAGTCCCATGTGTGAGGAGGAAGTGGATGAAGGCCATTTACTTTTAATTTGATGGAAAAAAAAAAAAAGGGAGTAGGGGGAGGCAGGCAGCTGGAAGGATGAGCCATCAGCTCTTTGCATCCTCAGCAGTTGCCCCTGGGGCTGCACTCTCCTCTCTCCACAGCCYCCCAGCAATATCCACAATCTATTGCCCAAAAGCACCGAGTTTGGCCCAAATTGCCAATTAATTCCCATTAAGAATGAGGCTGTGCATGGATTTCTAAGGCTGGCAGCTGGCACAGCCCTGCCTCAGCAGAAAGCACTTCCCATCGGGAAGCACAGGGACAGGCACACAAGGCCTTGGTCACCCACCCCCAAACCAKGGGGCTGCTACCTCCTCTTTAACTCAGAGAAACAGACAGAGTTGGTTCCTTAAATTTGGCTGCTAAATTGCTGTATTTTGGGAGAGAAATGCTTCCACCTTTTTGGGGATGTGTGTGAGTTAAAGGAAGAGCAGCAGCAGCATGCCCTGGGAGGGACTGCCAGGCTGTGTGGGAATCTCAGGTGGAAGCAGCCAGGTCCTCCCATCCCTGCCCAGCAATTAAGGCACTCAGTGGAGGTGATTAAAAGGACGAGGTTAATAACTGGAGGTCAGCATTTGATTACCTTGCAGTGCTTTCCCCTGCACAGAACAGTGCTGATGGCAGCAGGGCTGGCTGGAGAGCTGGGATCTGGCCTCAGGATGGGAACAGCAGCCTGAACCAGGAATTCAGCACCAAACCCATTAGGTTTTAACAACTGCTGTGTTTGGGGTTGTCCCTTTCCAGGCTCCGTGTTTATATGAGATTCTCTGCAGTATGAAAGCCAGAAAATGGCCTTTAAATAACAAGCTGAGCTCTTCACTTGCTTGACTGCAGACACTCTGGTTCCCTCCAGACACGTTTGTTTAGCAGCTCTGCCAGGGAAAAGGAGGCCAGGGAAGGGCYGGGATGTTGCACCCCCAGCCCAGGCAGCAGCATGGGGTTACCTGCACAGCTCTCCCAGGGCACAGAGAGCTCACAGCCCACAGGCTGGGGCTGGTCCTGCCTCTGTCTGCACCCTGAGACAGCCAGGGATGGGCTGCACCTGAGCCAGCAGCCCACAGCTCCACCTTTGTAACTCACACCCTTTTCCCCCTCCTGTCTTCCCCCTTTTCCCGCAGCACTGGCTGAGCCTCCAGCCCTGTGTGCCATCAGGTGGTGGCCCAAGGGCACCTCTGCATCAGGCTGGGCCCAAACAGCAAGGGCAGCTTTGCCATGGAGAGAGGCTGTGGGGCTAACTCTGCATTCCTGCTCCAGCCTGCCTCAGTTTACCCCTTGTGGCTCCCAGCTAACACTGTGCCAGCCTGGGAGAGGAACGTGGATGCACAGGAATGAAAACATCCCAGGGGAGGAGGGAGGGCTGGGAGAGTTCCAGGTAACACGCTGGAGCTGGCAGGAACTCTCCTGCTTTGCATGCAAACAGCACACTGGTGCAGATGTTGCTTTTAATCCATCCCCGTGGTCTCTGGGTTTGGGCKGCAGGATGGGCAGGAGGAGGGAATCAGGGAGTCAGGGTTTGGCTTTGCAGGAAGCTGCAGGCTGAGCATTTTGCCCAGGGCTCCTGTGGCTCTGTTGGCCGCAGCAGGCAGCTGCCAGCAGATCTGCTCTGTGCTTGACAGCGCTGCTGGGGGAGGCAGGAGATGCCAAGCTGCAAGCTCTGGCTCCTTCCTCATAACTCAGTCACCACAGAGATGCTCCTGGGCACACACGGGATCACCTCYCACTCTCCCAACAGCCCAGCAGAAGGTGGGATGTGGTCCCTGGGAAGTTGGCACCCCTAAGTTGGGCAGCACTGTGGCCTAGAGCTGCTCTGCCAGCACCAGCCCGTGGAAACGTGTCATCATTCCACACACCAGGCTTGGGCATTGGTGGGATTTGCCACCAGCCCCCCCTGTTTCCCCTGGCTCTCCAAAGCCCAGTGACATCTGCATGGCCAAGAGGCAAACCAAAACCTCGCCAGCTCTTTTTGAGCCTCATCTTTTTGTTTTTCCTCCCCCTTCTCCTGCCAAGCTCAGAAGTTCAGTCAAGGTGGCAAATTAGCACCAGAGCCTCGTTAATTGGCAGGCAGGAGCCTTCTCCTGCTGTTTGGGCTGTCATCAGCTGTTTCAGCACATTTTCAGCTTCTTTCTCTCAGTCTCTTTCCCCTCTTTGCCAATGCTGGGCTGTTTTTCCTCTCTGCCATCTCTTTCAAAGCCACCAAGGGTTCTCATCCCCCATGCCATGCTCCCTGGTKTTTGCTCTCCAGAGGACTTACAGGGTCTGTGGTGAATGGTAAAGAAAAAGGAGGGGAAAATTCACAACCTCCTGAAATGGTGGTGACCTCAGCTYCTTCCTCCCTCTTCCTCCTCCTCAGCCTCCTGCCACAGTCTCTGAAGGAGGCAGCAGAATCAGCACAGAGCAACAGGGAGGCTTCTGCAAGCCCAGGCATGCAGGAGATGTCCCAGCCACCCTCCTGTGTCCCCACTAGGAGCTCAGTGAGAACCTGGGATGACTCCAGCTGGTGGGGACCTCAGGAAGCTCCAGTCCCAGTTCCTCAGCTCCCTGCTTCCCTCCCCTCCAACTCCTCCTTCAGCAAARATCAGAAAGCATAACCTCACCCACCCGACCCCACTGCCTCCTTGAGTGCCCTTAGCCTCTCCCATCTCCTAAGGAGAACCTGGAGACCTTTTAAGACACCATCAAATGAAGTTTTTTCACTGCACCCCATTCTGCAAGTGGAAAAATTTGCAGAGGAGCAGGGATGATGATGGCAAATTGCTTTCTCCTCCCTGAGCTYTTGGCTGGGAGCTGCTGCTGCCAGCAGCAATATCCCTAGACCCTAAATATGGGTGCCCTGCCCTGGGGTGTCACCAGAGCCCGTGTAAATCATCCCTGCTGGAGCCAGGACAGAGCTGAGCCACAGCCAGGAGCCTGGCTGGAGGATCTACCTCMTCCCCTGCACCCTGACCCCTGCCTGGACAGCTCCCCTGGCACYCCCAGAGCTTCCACAGGACCTCTGGGCTGTGCTCCTGGACCAAGGGTTGAGATGGGCAAAATKTGGTGGACAATGGGATGAAATTTGGAGGGATTTTCCTGTTGGGTGGAATAAAATCCCMAAAAAATCTGCAAACCAGACCTTTTGCTCCCACTGCATATGCCAGGAGTGGAGACTGACTGGATGGGAAGAAAGAAGGAGAAAAATCAGTCAAATTATTTTTAAAAGTGTTCTCCCAGCCTACAGGCATCCTCTTCTCTGTACACAAACCCTCCTGGGATACAAAAACCCTCCCAGCCCATCTGCCTCCAAAATCAGCAGTGGTTGCTGCATCAGTTTCCAGCTTTTCCCTTGAAGTGGTTCCCTGCAATGGCTCCTCACCTTCCCTTGCCCCTGGTGGTATTGATCCACTCAGGAAGATGGGAATTGAAGGAAATAAAGGGTCTCAAGGGCCTATTTCTCCACCTGTAGCCCATTTGATCGCTGGGAGAGCCCACGCCACCAGGATTTATCTCCCACCTTGTTTTCCCAAGCTACTTTCTGTGGTTGTTCCACCAACATAACAGTAAAAAAATGTGGCACATAAACCACCCCAAACAGTGTCCAGGGATGTGAAATCCTATAAATCCCAGGAGGCTGCTGGGAGGAGAGTGTTTGTTTGTTTGGATCAGGCCTGCTCCATTCAAGTCATCTCCTCACTGGCCATAGATCAGGGGGCTCTTCCAAAGCCCTCAAAACTGCTGGAAAGAGATTCCTTCTCTCCTGAGACTTGGCAGTGGCATTGGGAGCCACAGTCTCAGAAAGGCTCCTGGGGGAACAGAATCAGTGATTACCCAAATTAGTTTCTAATAGCTTTTATCTCCTAATTTCTACTTTGTCAAGTGCTAAAATCCATTAATAACCRAGAGACCATGTGGAAAAACATTTAATATCCCAGCTGCCAAGAGCTCCCACCCTGTCACACTCCAACACAGTTACAGAAGAGGAGGAAAAAAAATAAAGTATGATTTTTTAAATCTTAAATCCAACTCTCCAGTTAAACTGTCTCCTGCTTTTGCTGATCAGCAGGATAATGGGAAAAATCCATGTATGGAGCAGTATATCCTGCAYCCCCCTCTTGCTCCTCTCCTGCCCTTGCTGGACAAAGGGTGCCTCATCCCTGTGTTGGCTCCTTCCTAGAGGGACCCAAAAGTTGGTGGCCAAGGTTTGTAACACTCTTGATTCATCCTGTACCTGGTGCTTCCCACCCAAATGAAGGCAGGATGCTGCCTCTCCTGGGATAAACATGTCCACACAGTCCTCCATGGGCTGAGGTTGGGGTGGATCATTTCCACCCCAGGGCTGGTCCCTTCCACTCTCTGCCAAAACGCTGCACCCCTTCATTCCACCCTGACCCCCTTCAAGTCTCTCAGCTTTATTCATTCCTTACCTTGGCCTTGCAGAGCTGACCTCAGCCCTCCAGCCACAGCTCTCCCTGCTCAGGTGGAAATCCACTTCCTTGCTCAGGTGGAAATCCACTTCCTTGCTCAGGTGGAGGTCCACCCCCACCTTGCTTCAATTTGCATCATCCCCCCTCTCCTAATCACCTGTTTGAACAGCTTAATGGGCTTCTAATAAAATATTGCATTTCTGAAGCTCCCTGTGATGGAATAATTCCCCCCAGCACCCCGGAGGGATGCACACAACCCCTGCACAGCATTGCCCATGGCTTTTTGTGGCTGGGCTGCTTCCCCAGCAGCAGCAGCCTGGAAAGAGGAGGGAACACAGCCCTGCATCCACCCCTGAGGTTGTTGCCTGAGCAACAGCAGAGGTGGGCACAGGGATCCAGGGGGCACAGCCGGAGGTGAGCTTTGGGCAGGAGTGCCAGAGGGTTCCAGGCACCCTGGGGGACAAAAGCTGGGAGCAAGGAAGGAATTGGGATGCTGCTGCATGAGTGGATGGCTGTGGGAGCTGCTGGGAGCAGGGAGCACAGGGAGGCCTGGGAAGGCTGAGCAGGGTCAGTGCCTGCAGCACCCCACACCCCAACAGGGTGGCTGGGGGGGGTGTTGGGGGGCACACCCAGAGCCAGGCTGGGCGTGGCACAGCCTGGTTTAAAGAACTGTGCTGTCCAACATCCCCTGGCCTCACCACATTGCTCCTTCCTCTCTTGCCAAGAGGATAGTGACCTGGAGAAGGACAYTGAGGTGCTTTTCTCAGCAGCTCAGAGGCAGCATCAAGAGTGATTGAGCCAGTAGAGCAAACCCAGTATCCCCACAGAACCAGTAAGTCCTCATTTSCCCCTGAATGGGCTGCCCAAGGCCTGATGGGCACTGGCAGAGCCTGTCCTGGGCTCAAAAAATGCCTCAAAGAGCCCAGGCTCAGGTGCTGGCCTCACAGAGGTGAGCAGATGGCAGTGGCACCTGGAGCCCTGCCAGGCAGGACCTGGACTTTGTGAGGGCATCAGTGCCTCAGTGASTCTCCTGGGGAAGGCTGGCACTGCCACCATGCACACTCATCCCTGCTTCCTTCCCCAGCTCTCAGCAAGGCTCAGGGTCTGGTTATGGATTTGTTTGTGTTTTGCTGTTGGCTCACACATTAAAGAGCTGCTGTGATGTTGGCACTCCTGAGGCACCCATTGACAGCTGCTCTGTGGTCACATCCATACATGGACTCAAAGGATGTGGATTCYTCCATGGAAACCCCTCCAGGGCATCCCTAGGGGTGTGCAACCTCACCCAGGAGCAAACCCTGTGCAGGCTTTTTTACCAAGTGGTGGAATCCACATCCTCTGATCAGGAGGTGATGGGGTGCTGGGATCCCAATGCTTTTCCAGGGTTTTGCCCCTAACCAAGAGAGATTTAGTTGCTGGGGGTGGGGTGTAGTAAGGTCACAAACTGAAATATACCCAGACACATACAGTACATAAAACTACAGTCTGTTTCCCCCCTAATTGGTAATAAATGTAAATGTTTAGTTATGCCTGGCTTGGGAGYGATGAAAACCACATCTGGCTGGCTGGTTTTCCTGCCTGCCATCTGTAGCTGAAAGGAGAAGCGAGAGGTGCATGTGTGAGCACCTGAGGAAGGCAGCAGTGGCAGAGAGGGAGCAGGAGAGAGGAGGAGGAGGATTGCTGGAYCAGGTTGGCATCAGAGGGTGGTTTCTGGCCAGAGACTTTCCCTGCTCATGGGGACTCCAGGTTTTGCATCTCTGCTCAGTTCTTCCTCCTCTCCCAGGTAATGCAACCCACAAGGGAATGGCCCATGCCTTGCAGAGCTGCTGACACAGCATTCCCTGGCACTGATGGGGCAAACAAAGCCAGAAAGCCCCAGGAGGTCTCCTCCTGGCCATTAATTACCATGAACCAGAAGCTCTGATCTGATCAAACCTTGAGCAGTGCTTTGTGCATYCCTGCAAACAACACAAAGCCCTTGCAGCTGAAACAGCCAGACCAAGCTGGCAAGGAAGGGATGCTCTGTCCCCCCTGCCCCAGAGCCATCCTTAGGTCCATAAACCCAACCTGCAGCACCATCCCCACCAGTTAAAGACTGGGAGGAAACCAMTGATCCAAAGAAGAAAATGCAGAGCTTTAAAAACTTTCTCAGTGCCAAGTCCCCAGKGCTGGGGAAGTTGGGAGATCTGAAAAATCTAATGAGCGCAGAAAACCAGGTCTGGTGCAGAATTAAGCACAGGGGGAAGCACAGATTCCCCCCTTCACTGCCCCTGCTTCGCTGCCCTCTCCCAGGATCTGCTCCGGCCCTCACAGCAACGCCACCATCCCCATTCCCTGCTGGACTCACGCCCGCCCCATCCCAGCTGGAGTGCAGGCACCCAGCAGCCTTCCTCCTCCTCCTCCTCCTCCTCCTCCTCTGCCCGCCTGGTTCACTCTCGTTCTGGCAGCGCCGCCTCTTACTTTGAAGCAGCTTTCCTTGGAGCAGCAGCCTCGCTTCCCGGCCGTCCCCGAAGAGCCCGCGAGTGCTCGCTCTCCCTCCTTCCTCCTCCCGCCTTGATCAAGGCTGAAGGCTGGAATCCAAGTGCATTGATCAAAGCAGCTTCTTCGGGCGAGATTCTCTGGCAAGGAAAAGCAACAGTTGTGGAGGAGCTGCTCCAAGGGCCGGCGGCGCCTTGCCAGGAGGAAGGTGGTGGTACAGYGGGCAGGAGGGGAGGAAAGACTCCACACACCCAGGGCAGGGTGGCAAAGGGGTTTCACTGCCCCGTGAGGCTGGAGGCTGTCGCAGGACAGAGGGGTGCTGCCTGCTCCCAAGGTATTTGGGGCTGGGCAGCAGCCAGCTGTCCTCATTCTGAGCTCTCCTGGGGAAAGATGCAAATGTGCCTACGGCTGGGACAGAGATGGATAACGCCAAGGTCTTTTGCCTCGAGACAAAAGCCCCCATTGCTGGGGGCCAGCCTTAAAGCAGCCTGGACTGCACAGARAGCCTTGAAGAGCAGTGGGCTGGCAGGCCCTGCCAGCAGCCCCTGGTTCCGTGCCGAGCCGTGGGGCCGGGTGCCAGCTGCTGGTGCCAAGGTGAAAGCAGAGAGATCAGGCAGCCAGATGGCATCCTCCCACCCAAACAACCACAAAGCATCCTCCCACCAAAATAACCACAAATATCCTCCCACCAGGACAACCACAAATATCCTCCCACCAGGACAACCACAAAGCATCCTCCCACCGAAACAACCATGGGACACAAAACAGCTCATCTGCCATTGAGGGCTGGAGCTGGCCCTGATGCAGCTCCAGGAGGGTGTCCCTGGAGGGGAGGGGGCAGCAGGAGCAGGGGCAAAGCCCTGTGTAACTCAACCAAATCCATCTGCAGCCACACACACCCTTCAGAACACTGGGACAGGCCCTCCTGAGAGGTCACACTGCCCCCAGTTACTGGGGACACCCACTGCTAAGCTGGCAGGCAGCTGGGGCCATGCTACCCTATTCCCTGGTGGGGTCAATCCCCACTAGCTCCAGCTCTCAGAGCTGGTGAATCCAGGTCTCCAAGGTCAGGCCATCAGCAGGTGCAACTCCAAGAGATTTACACCATGCATCTGTGGGGAAGGGTCAGATGTGGCTGGTGCAGCAGGAAAGGCCAGCAGTGACATTGGCATGCTGCTCCTGGCAGCCTCCAAGCTGCTGCAGCAGCTGCCTTTGAGCACTTTTCATCTAATTCAATGAAAATGAGATGTTCAAGTGAATGAAGATAATTTAATAATGAATAGCTCCAACTTATCGGAGAAGCTCTCCATCCCTGCCTGACAGTTGCTGCCTCTAAGTGCAGTTTAATAAGGGAATCACCATCACTCAGCCCTGTGGTAGCAAATCAACATTTTGTTACTCAGGGAAAAGGCTCTGTGCTTTCCTAAAGGATGAAGCTATTTCTCAGGGAGCCAAAAGT
>JACDOX010000108.1:876331-985902 GCA_014549065.1 Cardinalis cardinalis
TCTTCAGAGGCAAAATGTAATTAAAAATAAAAGCCAGCTTGAAGAAGGCTGTAAGTCATCACAAGCAGCAGCCAACACTGCAAGTGAAAGCGATGCTGGCAGAGCCTCTGAGCGGGGACACAGGGGGTCCTGAGGCTGCACTGACCCACAGCAGCATCTCAGGGAGACATTTTAGTCCATTGGGGTGCTGCTTTTCCAGCCAGGACCGAGATGYCTCTGCTCCTTGCCATCCTCCCTGGCGGCCTCTGTGGCTGGGACTGGGCACCATCATCCAGCTGTGGCAGCCCAGGCACCCCGYGCCAGCCCTGGGGTTATGCTCCCAGCCTCCAGCACTGCTGCCAGTCATCCCCACCCAAAATCCCTCTGTCTGTACRGCAAAACCAGAAAACACCCACAGACTGTCTCAGGTGAAGATGGATTGTGCTGGGGAGCATCCCTGTGATAACGGGATCACACACAGGTCTGAGCAGCCGGGCAGGCAGCCTTGGGTCCTCATCCGGCTGCCCAACAGCAGGCAGCCCTCATCCACGCTGGGGAAATTCCACAGCGAGTTATTTCCTCGAGGCACAGCTCTGCCTCTCCCCAGCTCTGCCTCTCCACAGCTCTGGCACAGCTCTGCCTCTCCCCAGCATCGATCCGGCTGCATCCCGCCCGGCGCTGCCGCTCCCGCCTGCCGGGCAGAGCCGAGGGATGCCGGGCCCCGCGGGCTCCTGCTGACACCTGCCAGCGCTGAGTGCTTAATTATTAATTGCATTTCCAGTAGCAATTGTTGCTCGTGCCGATGGAGCTGGAGCAGACATCACAAGCAATTAGCAGGCCCTGGGCTGGCGCTGGGCCGGACCTGCTTAGCGCTCTGCTCACGTCCTGCGGCGCCGGGAACCAGGAACCAGGAACCAGGAACCAGGAACCAGGAACCAGGAACCAGGAACCCTTCCCATCCCCGCTCGGTGCAGCTGCCACATGCCCTGCCTGTGCATGCCAGCCCTGCCATGGTGCTGGCATTGTCCCCTCCTGCAGCCCTGTGGAGCAGGATCTCAGGGTCTCTGGCTGGTCACAGTGACCCCGAGATGTGTTAGAAAGTCTCTTTTCCCAGCCCGATGCATGAAGAAGGAGTCAGGGCTCTTCATTTCTTGGTCTCGAGGTTGTTTATTGTATCTTATTTGTAACATTTTTTCTCCCGTCCAGCCGAGGTCCGCTCAGCAGGTCAGACAGAGGCACACTCCCTGCCCTGGGGGCGGTGTTGTCTTTTTATACTAAAAACTACGTGTGCAATATTTACAATTACTTCCCAATATCTATCACCTCTGTTAGACAGTGAGCTTCTACTCTAAACCAATCTAAAAGTGCCAACATCACAGCAGAAGATGGAGTCCAAGAAGAAGAAGAAAAAGGAGAAAGGCTGGACGCACCCAGATTCCTCCATCTCGTCCCCTGAACCCCCATGCTAAAAACCCCAAAAAATCTATTTTTCACCCTGTTATAAATTCACTGTCATTCTACTTAAACTTTCATGGCTTGTAATTCTTCATATAAAGATTGATAATTGTTTTTTCCAAGGGCTAAATCAAAGGCACAGGGGGCTTGGGCTCTGTGCCAGGGTCTCTGAGCCCCCCAGGCAGGGGCTTGAGCCCTCCAGAGGAATCTCCTGGGTTCCGACAGCAGGACGCGTGGGACATTGGCTGCTGTGCATCCGTGTGCCACCCCTTGGAGGCTCCAGGTCTCCCGGGCAAGCAAAGCCATGAGCAGGAGAGGTGGGAGCTATGCCCCAAACCCAGTTCTGAGCAGGGCTATCTCAGGGCCAACGTCACCTCTGCCACAGCTCAGGTGTTCAATCAAATTAATTTCTATCATAACCAAAGTGACTGGTCAGCGGAGTCCAAGCAGGCTTTTCCTGCTCATTGAAACCATTCCATAGCTCAATTTTGGGAGCTTATTTTCCACTTCATTGAGTGCCATGTTACTGCAAATGAATATATTCCTTGGTTGGTGTGATGGAAAATACAGCTGTAAATGCTTTCTGCTTCATTTGGGSAAAGAGCTCCAGATAGGACTAAGTATAAAGAGAATTTAAATGCTCGCCTTCATTAAAAAAGTTGTTTCCCATTCTCTTTCTTCCTGAAAATACAAGGCTGCTACTGGAGAGAGCACAAGAAGGCTTTAAATTTACATCAGTGTCATGCTAACCCAGATCACTCCCCACCCGTGACTGATGGCACAGGAGCTGCAGTTCCGGAGCTTCAGAGGAGTGGGAAGAGGAAGGCAGAGGATGGGATGCCCAGTGCTGCAGGCCAGGGTCACGCCATGCCCAGCTCTTTACCTCTGTGACTCCTCCCAGGCAGTTGTAGAGAGCAACTGAGCCCCCTTTTCCCCTCCTGAGCCTCCTTTTCCCCTCCTGAGCCTCCTTTTCCCCAGGATAACCACACCCAGCTCCCTCAGCCACAAGGGTTGTGCTCCAAGCCCGTGTCCAGCTCTGTTGTCCTCCTCCAGACACATTCCAGCACCTCAAAATCTTTCTTGTAGCAAGGGACCCAAATCTGAACACAGGATCTGAGGTGGCTCAGCAGTGCCAAGTGCAGGAATGGAGTGCTGCCTCTTCCCACAGCCGTAAGCCCTCCTGGCTTGGCCTTCCTGGATCCCTGTCCAAGCTGGCCAGCAGCCCAGCAGACTCCCTGCAACCTCCCCAGGCCAAAGGAGGGAGAGGATCCTCCTGCTCCAGCTGGGACTGGCAAAGTCACCAAGAGTAACCCTGTGTCATGCAAAATCTGAGCTGATTTCTCTCCTGGAAGGGCCACTACAGCCCAGGGAGACACCTCAGCAGGTCTTGGGAATCTTGAGCCTTCCAAATCCCACTGGGCCAGGACGTCAGGTTGTGCTCTGCTCGACACCAGCAAAGTGAGGGGAGACCTCCATCTCTGCTAAATCCAATTTTAACTCAGGAGGAAATACACTCTGGTTTCCCAGGATTTACCCAGAAACAGGTCATCCCAGCAGGGCTGTGGCAGAGCAGGAGGGATGAGGGATAGGCAGCAGGATTACAGCTGACTRCAGGATAAACAGAGTTCACTTCAATCACAAAATAACCACCTGTTACACGTTTGCTAAATTTCAAACTGCAACTTCCTACCCCCCAAATATTTATGTGGAATTGGTGGGAATGAGTTCCATGTAGGATTCATAGAAATAACTGAAGTTATCCAACCTTCCATTTGAGTGGAGAAGCCAGGAGCAAAGTGACATCTGTGGCTCTCTTACCTCCAACAAGCCACTCCTCACAGACTGCTCAAACCAAAGGGACCCAACAACACCATGGAGCCACAACAGCCTCATGTCAAAGACTTCCCTTCCATTTCTCCTCCTCTGATCACGAAGTTCATCACTCTGTTTTCCAGCAGAATTTCAGGCAGTTTTTGAAGGTATTAAATGGCACCATTTCAATCTCCAAGGCATGGGGACAACCCTGATGTGCAAGGGCAGGACAGGGAACCTCCCACCCATCATCCAAGCCCAGAGAGCTGCTGTCTCAGTCACCCCAAGACATTGGCATTGAATCCCACRTGGCCTGGAGGGTCCCTGGCCAGCCTGGCACCCTCACATTATCCAGCTGGAATCCCTCCACCCACTATGCCACAACCTTCCCTTGCATCTACCACTGCTTCAATAGCTGGCAGCAGCTGTGAACAATTACCACCCAAATCTGGATGAAGTACAAGGTGATATAATTATCACCTTAATGGCATTTCAAGACTAKCACCGTGGGCTGGAAGTAAAACTTCAGCTGAGTGAGTGTAATAAGCATATCTAATGTAATATTTGCAGGGAAGGGCAGGCTGGCTTTAGGGAGGATTACRGTAGCTTTGCAGCTTTGTGTAGCTTTACATGGGATATTTAACATGCAACAGATAAAGCAGGATGAGCCCGTGATAGCTGCAAACCCTGAGTGTGGCAGCAGCTCCAGTGCTGCCCCCCATCTCCTGGTAAGTTGGAATTACATGCTCAGAGGCTGGGTGGCACTGGAGCCTTGCTCTGGTTGCCTCCACGAGGGTGGAGCAGCCAGCAGGGTCCCCATCTGTTGGGAAGGATGAAAGTTTGACAAGAAAGTCYCACAGATATGKATGCTTAGCAGAAAGATTTTTAAATGTATAGTCTGATGAAGGAATAGAGATGGAAGCAAGTTYTGATATAGAAGAAAGGAATTGCTRRGCCAGTCTTACTGGATAACCAAGGAGGCAAAGGGTGTGTTAGTTAGAAGGGGTTTTTATGGCTTAKAGAAAGGATAAACCCRCCYCAAACAAAAAGATGTTTTTACCAAGSAGAAAGAKAGCACAGGCAAACARGTCAGCAAAGTTGCAAGTAGAAAAAAGGTCTCAGAATTTTCCACTGCAAGAAAACTGAAAAACAACTTCTAGCTCAAACTGTAATGTACTGACTTTTAGTGATTGGAGAACAGTAACATGAATATGGTAATTACAGTAGTTATGATAGGCTGTAGATAAAAGTTAAGGTAAAGATTGGTTCTACTGTATTGAGATGCTCAGCAATGAAAAGTCTATAATGCATTGTAACCAAAACTCAGGGCCTCCAGGCCTGCCTGCAGCTGGAGCTGACAGCTGTGGGCACAGCTCTGTCACCCATGGACTGCTGTGACCTCTTGGATGGAATAAACTGCRTTGTGGAGAGCTGCCTGGAGTCCCACATCCCTCATTCAGGCTCTTACACCCATCCTCCTGGCCATGGCCAGACAGTGTGGCACCTCCCAGGCAGACAGCTGAAACCTGCTGAAGGCATTGCATTGTTCTCCAGCAGTCCACAGCAGGCTCCAGACCTGCAGATCCAACCTGCTGGAAGGTGCTGCCTCATCTTTGCCCRTGTCTGGATGGGAGCAGATCCCAGAGGGACCTGGGACTGGTTTAATTGGGCTCACAGGAGCCCAGCTGCACACGGTGTGGTGAATCCATGTGCCCTCTCCCCTTGATGCCTTCTCCAGCCCAGGAGCCTTCACCAGCTCTGGCTCCATGGCTTGCACCCTCAAAAGCAGCCAGGCACATCGAGTCCTGTGTGAATTAGGGAGGGAGCAGTGGGCAAGGAGTGAGCAGGAATTTTCAGCTGGCCCTGCTGACTCACACACTCACAGGGATGGAATTCCCAGGCAAGGCAGGCACCTGCACAGCAGCTCCAGGGATCTGCTGCACATGTCCCAGCACAGAAACACACAGGCTGTCAGGAAGTGATGGTTTATTCAGGTTTAGAGACCTTCCTAAGCCTAACAGATATCCAAAATTACTCTTTATGAAGGACTAAAAAACAGAAAAGAGCTTTGCAAGTCTCAAATTCCAGAGTGATTATCCAAAGCAGAAGGTGCTGTCAGCACCTGAGAGCCCAGACTGCCCTGGGGCCAGCCAGGCCTTAGGTAATATCCTATATAAAGCTCCTGCCTCCACATGCTGCCCCTTGGAAATGCTGCCTTGCTGCCTTGAGATGCATCAGGTTTTGCTCAGCTTTGAACCAGCAGGTCACCTTGTTGTTAATTAATGCTCCGCTAAAATTATGTTTGGGGGCTACTAAGGTTTATTGGGTAGAAAATTATTTCAAATACAGAGAGCAGGCAGTAAAGACTGGAAATATGTTTTCAAGTATAAAGCTAATTGCTACAGGGAATCCCTCTGGGATCCATTTGGAGCCCTTGCTTTTTTATTTCCTTCCTCCGCTAACGACCTGGCCAAGGTTTGTAGAACAGCAAATGCACAAGTGAGTGCTGGAGGAATGGTGCCCTGCCCGTGGCACCTGGCACAGGGGCATCCACAAGTCCTCAGTGGTCCTCAGCCACGTGCCCTGCCACAGCAGAGCAGGGCTGTCACTTTAGTTTTTTAAGATTTTCTAARCCTTCTGATGTTGACATTCTTGTAGTGAACTTTCTCACACATTTTYTGTAATTAACTCATTGTTTTGCATTCCTTTATGGAAGAAGAGAAAGTTGGTAAACTGTTGGTTTGTCCAGKGTCATTGGAGAGGWGGCACTGTCACCCTCCAATCCACTGTCACTCTTAGAAAACTATAAATGTTGGAGTCAGAAAATAAACTTCCCTTTTTCTTCACCTTAAGAACCGCGGTGTGCGCTTGTGTTCTTTCGTGYTCTATAGTGACACAGGGCAGCCTGGCAACCAGAGAATCAAGGAATTGTTAATGTTGGAAGGGCCTTTAAGCACTGCCAAACCCACCCAGTGCCCATCCACCCRTTTTTTGAGCACTTCCAAGAAAGATGATTCACCCCATCGCTGCTCCAACCATTCTTTCAGTGAAAAAATTMTTTTCCAATATCCAATCTAAACCTTGCCTGGAGCAACCTGAAGACATCTCCTTTTGTCCTGTCACTCGTTACCATGGTGGCAACCTTGCTGGATCCACTCTGCTCTCAGCYGTAGGGCTCCTTGTCATCCTCCTGTCCCCTGCATGACTTCAGTGAGCCTCAGGAGAAGCCTGTCCCACCCTCCTGCTGACATGGGGGTTTCTGGAGAGGAGCCCCAGGAAAGGGATCCCAGGAAAGCCTCGTGCAAGTCCCCACACACACCAGTGTTGGCAACTGCACTTGAAGTCATTATGAAGCAAAACTGTCCAGAAAGTGAGACTGGCCTAAAGCCAGACCTGTGACCAAAGGACTTTGCTTCAACATCCCAAAGCACCTGTTTGACTGAGAAAAGATGTCCTGCCTGATTTCCTGCAGCCTCCAGCCATCCCAGCAGGAAGGACYGAGTCCTCATTTCCAGGAAGGGGTCCACTCCTCACAGGTGTAYGTGAAGTAAAATAACAATGCACCAACTTCCCAGGCCAGGCTCAGCCACCACTGGATCAGGAGGGGCCAAGAGGAGTTACCCTGCTGAGCATCTCATGGGGGTGCTGAGAGGCAGGGGCTCCCTGGCTCCCAAACCCCARAGTCAGACCCTGCTGCCCTGCCCCAGGCAGGAACACTGCACAACTGGAGAAGCATTTGCACGAGCCTAAGTGCTTGTCTGGACCACAGCTCATGTGGACTGAGGGGCTTGAGTGGCACACATGGCACTTTTCTTCTTCCTTTTTGTTGGTTTTTTGGGGTTTTTTTGTTCGGTTGGTTGTGTTCGGTTTTGGTTTTTTGGTTTGGTTTGGGGTTTTTTGGTTTTTCATTTTTTGCCCTGATGGTGCCCTCTGAGATACAAGTGCACAGTGGTGACCCAGACAGGTGCCTCACCTGGACACAYCCAGAACAGTTTTATTCACAAAACCAACTTGTTCCCCACTCAGTTTGGTGATGGGGGAACACACTGAACTGCATTGCTTGCTATGTTCAGCCACTACTTTGCTCTACTTAATTTGGCCTCCTAGAAGAAAGCAAGAAGCTAGAAGATCTCCTCTTCCTAGAAGAAGCATCTCTCCCTCTAACTGCTCCTTACTCCTACACCTCTGAGGCACACAAGGCTCCAACASAAGCCAAGCATCAGGATCCTGCTCCCAGTCTGGGTTTGGAGGGTCTGGACAGCAGCAGGACCACCAAGGAATGTGGAGGTCTGCTCACCATCACCTGGAGACTTTGGTGGTCCAAGGCTGTCACACCACAAGGCAGGCAGGGCAGGCTGGAATCACTCAGAAATTGGGATTTGCTAGAGATGCAGCTTCCCTGGGAGCTGACAGCAGTGCTGTGGAGGAGATGCTCCATCTCCCACTGAGCTGGCCAGCACAGAGAAATTAAAATAGTGCCGTGCTGCCCAAAACCACCCACTCTCTAGAATTTCCCCTTCCAGAAAATACTAACAGAAATAACTCAATTCACAGCAAAAAACAACCCCCTTTTAAAAAAATTAATTAAAAAAAAGCCATTTGTGGTGAAGGAGGCCATGCCTAGCAATCATGRCCAGGCTCTGGCTGTCATTCCTGACTCAATCCTTGCTAAAACTGGAATAAAAAACCAAATAATTTCATTGCCACTGGATTTTATTTCAGTTCCTGCTCCCATGGCTGTCTCTCCTGCTTGGACCAAAGGCTTGTGAGGTAGGAACTGGCTCTCCCTGAGAGAATCTCCTATTGCTGCTGTGGCCAGCCTCCACTTGGGCTGGGAGTTGGACTCARTGATCCTTATGGATCCCTTCCAGCTCAGGATGCTCTGGGTTCTGGATTCTCTCAGGATGCTCTGTGATCCTGTGATTGTGTGACTGTGGCAGGGATGCTTCTGTCATTAGCAGCCAAGTGAGGCACAACACACACTTGAAAGCCAAACACAGCTCCAAGACACCTTCCCCCGCTGCAGCCCGTGCGTCCGGTCGGCATCACCTCACCGTGCATCAATGTGGGGTCAGAAACCCTCCCTTCAGCTGTGCCCTGAGCCTGCTCGGACAGCTCGGTCTGTGCCTGGGCAGCGGGAACACGGCGGCTCCGGTGGCGCTTTGAAACGCAGGCCCTGCCCCGCTCGGTGGGTGCCGCATTCCCAGCGGCCTCGCACCTGGATCGCTGCCTCCCGCCGGGGCCCCGTGTGCGCGGAGCTCTGTTCGCGCTCAGCAGCAGCAGCAGAGCCCCGGAGCAGCGGAGCCCGGCAGCCTTTCCTGCTCCCCGGCTCTCCGGGGCGATGCTCCGGCAGGAGACGCGCTGGTGCACAGCCCGGGCTCAGCCGGTGAATCAGAGGATGCTGTTCGAGCTCAGGTCCTTGCTTCAGAAGGCTGCCGAGAGGAGCAGCGGCTCCTCACGTGTCTGCGCTGGTGCCATGGCAGGGGAGATCAGAATGAGAGGAAATCGCTGCTCACGCAGCAGCGGCTGGAGACACCAGCCCCCTCCGGGCCCKGGCAATCCTTTCCCCGCGGGATCAGACGGAGAGGGATTCGGGATCCTGCGGTGCTGATCGCCAAGCCCCACGCAGGTGGCTGCCCCAGCCCGTCTGCCCTGTCCTCAAGCTGCCAAGGGGAATGTGGCTCACAGTCTGCTGGCAGACTCCCCATCCTTTTCAATTACGTGCAGTCCAATTCCCAGCGTGAGGAGGGGAGCCAGGAGGAAACACCACCAGAGTCAGCAGAGTCATGCTGCRCAGTCTGGAGTGAGCAGGAGGGGCTAAGCCAGGCCTACACACACATCCAGGTCTCTGGTATCTGCCCCGTGCCTGCTTAATCCTCATTTAAATTTATGGCATCCGTTCCCAAACTAGCAGAATGTGTTTATAATTAATAAGAGGGACGTGGGGAGATGTGTCCTTTTTTCTTCTTTAAAGCCAAACATCAGACAGAGTTCCAGCCTCTGCTCCCTGTGATAAAAAGCCTGCTCCAAAACCTGGTCCCCAGCTGCCAGCCCAGAGCCAAGCCACAGGGCCTTGACCCAGCAAACACTGCAGCACACAGAGCTGATTTAAACTTCTGCCTTGATGGTTCCTGGGCTTGGAGCCCCCAGCTTAGCCCACTCACAGAGCTGGGCACCAGCACTGCACACTCTGGGGTGCAGGCAGCACCCAGGCAGCTCACTGTGCTCCCCCATCACCCAGCTGAGTGGGGAGCAAGATGGTTGCATGGACAAAACTGCTCTGGGTGTGTCTGGGTCAGGCACCTGTCTGGGTCACCACTGTGCACTTACATCTCAAAGGGCACCATCAGGGCAAAAAAAAAAACACAGAAAACCAAAAAAACCCAACCCAAACAAAAAAAACCCCAAAACCAACCAAACAAAAAAACCCCAAAACTTTGGCAGSCACCAGCCCAGAGAATGGATGCTACAGGCCAAAATCCTGCTGGCCCAAATCCCACAGAGAGGAATGAGCCCCTTTTCACTGCCTGTCCTCACCTGAGGGCAGCACAGAAAGGCAGATCAGGATATCCAGCAGCCACCCAGGATTTCCAGCCCAGCACATCTGCTCGACCTGGAGATGTGGCCATGCCCCATCCCATGGGGAGTCCAAAGCCACCACTGTCCCGGGGCATGGGGGGCAATCAAGGAAGATAAACAGCTCTGCAAACTTCCTAGGGCCCTGTAACAGCAGAGGAATGATTTCAGGAAAGTGTAAGATCTGTGAAGCCTCCAGGCACCAGAAGGAAGCCAAACAAAGCCCTGCGCTCCCTTGGCTGAGCAGGGAAATGGCTCCCTGTGCCCAGATGTGGTTCCAGCTGTGGCCACTCTCCACCACCTCAGAGAGAGACAGGACCAGCACCAAACCCAAATGAGGCCCCAAGGGAGGTGAGGGCTCCTCCCTGGGCTCGGCAGGGGCCAGCAGACRCCCTGAAGGGGGATTAACACACAGCAAAGACAGCACAAACAAAGATCAATCCAGTCTCGCTTCAGCACACAGAAACCCGAGGACTCTCCCCTCTGGAAAGGCTCTGAATGAATAATCCTCACCATGAATATTGAGAGCTATCCTGAAACAGTGGCTGTCTCTTCCCACCCACCAGCCTTTTTGAAGGCCACTCCAGAAGGAYATCTTTCAAGCATCAAAAATTGCTTTTAAAATCCCATCTAAATTTATTTATGGCCAGCTTATCACCCAGGGCTGCACCTCTCCTGACCAGAGCCCTCACAAAAGCCAATGCATTAACAACTGGATGTCTTTTAAACCCTACTGGGGTTACACCTAATCCCACTGACTGTAGATACTCTGGGACTCAGCCAAAGGATTTGCCCTGTCCTGAAGGGGAACCTTTGCTAGGACACCCAGCCCCCTCCTTCCTCTTGGGAGGAGCAGGGAGGGACAGTGCCTGGATATCTTAAACCCTGCTTTCATGCCAAAAAAGAGGCATTTGTAGACTTCGTGGCTGGAACACCATCAATTTTTATTTTTCCTGCACCGAGGCTATTTTGGGTTTGTCTGCCATGGAGACCAAGGCAGCAGAACCTGGCTCTTCCTGTGGGCAGAGGCTGCTGCCGAGCAAGGAGGAGCAAACCTG
Organism: Cardinalis cardinalis; assembly: GCA_014549065.1. Classification (NCBI taxonomy): domain Eukaryota; kingdom Metazoa; phylum Chordata; class Aves; order Passeriformes; family Cardinalidae; genus Cardinalis; species Cardinalis cardinalis. The sequence goes on from JACDOX010000108.1 coordinate 887,212, forward strand.
GGGTGGGAAAAGGTCCCTGCCCCCTGCAGGGTGGCCTGGCTGCCCTCCCAGCCCATCCCACAGGGGTTGTGGATGTTCTTTAAGCTCCCCCCTGCTTTCTAAGTGATTCCCAACTCCCACTTCATCTCAGCAAGGACCATTAAGCTTCTGAGATCTCTTGGAAACCTAAATAAAAAGTCAGAGCCTATCAAGAGATTTGCAGCCAGTGGTGGAAGGAAATGCTATCCATCCCCAGGAGGAGAGGCTGAGGGGGTGGAAAAGCAGAGTCCAGCCTGTGGGACCTGCTGGATGCACCCAGGGTCAGGGGCCCTGGCCTCCAGGAGGACACCACAGCCAAACAGCACACCTGGACCATCTCTCATAAGGACACAGGAATTCAGAGGGTCCTTCCACCCCCAGTAAAAGTTTGGGATTTAGATGCTCAGTGATATGGTTGAAACAATTTCCTTGATCTTTTATTACCCTGGTAAATAATTTATTGGGACAGGCATTTTAAAAAATCCCATAAAAGACCTATAAAACATATTTATCACACAAAAAACCCCTGCTCCTTGGCTCCAACCAACAAGCTGAAAACTTGTTTGTATACTTCACTGCACATAAACTAACCAATGCCTTGTGACAGCTTTAAGCTTTTTAACAGCTCTCTCCCTGCTGCTTTTTATTTCCATTTTTCTCTCTGTGAATTCACAAGGTAAAAAAAGAAGAACCTACCATGACAGGAGAGGCTTCTGCTGTCTTCCCAGTTTTCCAGACACCTGGAAAATTTAACAAATGATGCTTCTTTTGGCTGAAAAGCACAAAGTTGTGGTTATTCASAGTGTGTTGGGCCCTAGGGGTTGGCAGATGTACACAGAGGGGTGGATGTGTGTGTGACTGAGGTGCCAGTGGGACAGGCTCTTTGAGCCTCAGTGTCCCTCCTGAGATCAGGAGAACTTCTGCTGGCAGAGGGCAGGGTCCCTTTTCTGTCCAAGCCTTGAATAAATGGAGAATTCAAACAAAAGGCTGAGGAATGAGCTCTCCCACCCAAAACATGCAGCAGCCACAGGCACCAAAAGCTTTCTGGCAATCCCTTGGACAGCAGAGGATCCAGCTGGATGAAGCCTGGCCAGCAGGATGAGAGCTCAGCCTGCTGCCAAAGTACAAAACTGGAACCCAGACCACATTGATTGCTGCAGGCAGGATTCCTGGTGCCAGGCAGCAGCGCAGATCCAAAGGCAGAGCTCCCACATGCCCTGCACGGTGCCCACAGAGCCAGACCTCACCCTGGACAGCCCTGCCCAGCAAAATGCCAACAAACACAGGTGACCTGGCAAGGGGTGACCCAGGATGTCTGAGGTGGGTTTCTCCTCTTCCCAAGAGCCAGGGGAGCTGTGGGAGCAGCAGAGAGGCCAGACAGAGTCTGGAGGTGCCGTGCACCCCTGTTCCAGGTGTGCAGAGAAGCACGGGGAGCAGGGGGAGCCCCTGGGTCAGCTGAGCTGGCCATCAGGCTGCCAGGACACACAGACAGCCAGGCATGCCCAGAGCCTGCTCCAGATGGCATCTGGCACAGGAGCAGTCTGGGTCACTGTGCTCCCTCCCCATGCAGGACTTGGCTCTTCCCCAGCCCCGGGCGTCTCCAAAACCCCTCACCCTGCTCCTGGCTCCAACACAGGAGCAATACAATCCAGTTAAAAGCCTTTTCAGGGCTCAATCAACATTCCAGCTGTGCTCCCCCTTCTGCCTTCCCAAAGSCCACCCCAGGCACTTGAGCCACAGCTGCTTTCATACCTGGGTGAGCCAGAGGGCTCCTGGCTGCTTCTCCTTGAAGCTGCTCTCTGCCTTCACCATGCTGTCTACAGGGAGACCAGAAAGYCAGAGCAAACTCAGCCAAAGGGCTGTGTGATGAACAACAGGCTCTGAGGTGGTCAGGGGTCAAAGAAAGGTGGGGCATCTGCATGCCAGGCATCACTTCTCCCCAGCTCAGAGGCACCTTGGTACCCTTACAGGGCATGTGAGCGCTCATCCAAGCCAGGGAAGGCTCTCTCCCAAGGAGAGCATCAGCTGGTCCGTGCTCCTGGGGGCTGGGATGGATGCTGTGGATCAGGGGGGCAGGGAGAGCCTTTCCTGTCAGATCCCCAGTGCTGTCACTCCTCCCTGACACTCCATCCCCACTCCCCAGTGCTGTAACCACGTCTCCCTGGAGCCCAGCTGGCCTGGACAGCCCCGTGCCCACCACCCCACACAGCTCAGCACAGATCCCAGCAGGACACACCGTCCTGGGGGAGGCCAGCAAGGAGCTGTCACCCACAGCAGGGACATCAGGCTTCCCTCCTTCCTCCTCATGGCATCTTCACCACTGCCATCAGTGGAAGGGAGCACAATGGGCACCATGAGCTGCAGCATGGATTAGATCTCTCCCAGTCTGCTGGGATGGAGACACAGCTGTGGACCTGAATGGGTCCTTTTGGCCAGGGAAGACTGTGGAACAGCCTTTCCTGGGGCTCCAGGCTCAACTCTGGGGTGTCTCCCACCTTCACCAAGTCCCACAGCTCCTTTGGCTGCCACTTCTGAACTGATGAGCACATTAGCAGCTAAGTCCATTTGCAGATTTAAAAGTCAAACCCTGCCACAGGAAATTAAAAGATAATGCAAAGAATTATTTTAAAAAATTAATCTTTATTACTCTCCACTCCCAAGCTGCTAATAAAAAAAATGTGTTCCTCATGCAGTCTCTATAAAAACAGGTTATAAAGCAGAGGAAGAGAGGGAGGCAGATGCTTTAAAAAGGCATCTTTCATCCCTCCACCCTGCCTGCCATAACCATCCATCTGCACCTCTGTCAGCTCCTAGCAGCTCCCAACCCAGCCAGCCCCTTCACCCTGCCAGGTAATTATTCCCCATTTCCATCTGGTCCCCCTTGTCCTCCCTGTTTTACATCTCCAGGAGATCAGCAATCCCAGGTCCAGGAGGTGGTTTGATGGCACACGCTCCTTGCTCCAGGTTTGCTGGAGCCCTGCAGAAAGCAGGATGAATTACAGCTCATTACAGAAAGGGCAGGCACTTGGGAAGTAAACAAGGCAGCTGCTACAGACGCCAGCAACAGCTCCACAGYGCCGGAGCAGGGCTGACACATGCAGGGAACCATCCTGAGAGAGAGGTCAAGGATGCTCAGCAGCTCTCAGGAACCAGTGAAGGGGCTGAGAGGGAGGTGGCAATTGCAAGAGTTTCTTCTGAAAGTGTTTCTCTCTAAGGCTGTGCTGAGGAAAGCTGCTCAGTCCTTGGGTTTTGAGCTTGAGCCCACAGAGTCAGACACGGGGCTGCAAACAACTTCTGTATCATGACACCAGGGACAAGTCAGCCAGGTTTTGGTAGGTCCAAGAGCCACCACAACTGAGGAAAAGCACCCAATTTAGCATGTGATAGAGATGAAAAAGCAAGAGGCTGCAAACCCACCAGCTCTGTCCGTGCTGCAGTAGAAGAAAGAGCCCCAGGCACAGATCTGTGTCCCACCAGCCCTCTGGCCAGCCTAGGAGTGTGCCTGGCCAGGAGAAGCACCACCTGCCAAAGCAGTGCCCCTGGGTCCTGTACAAACACAGCCAGGCCAGGAAGGAGCAGGGGGCTTCACAAAAAGAGAGATGAGGGACCACGAGCTGCTGCACTGCATGAAAGCTGCTCCGTGCCCAGAGCTGGGGCAAAGAAGACAGTCCTGAGCATGCTGTGATGGCTCCATGGGAACTGCAAAGCCCAACTTCCCCATCCTCAGATGAGCCGTGCAAGCACCAAGCCCAGCCCCAGGCAGCACACAGTGAGTTCATCCCAGGTGAGGCAGCCCCACACCTTCTCCTCAGTGGGGATAAAGGGAGCATTTGGCCTTTTCTGGCTCCAGGAGGGGAAGACTTATTTGGAAATGAAGCGCTGGCAAGGAGCAGGTGCCAGGGGTGGAGGAAGGAGCCCAAGCAGGCTGTAACACAACAAATGAGAACCCCCTGGGAGGGACAGTGCCTGCAGTGCTGCTGCCCGGGACACTGCGGTCCCCAGCACGGGCAGGACTCAGGGGACAGCCCAGCACAGCCAGGTAGGAGGTGCCTTCCGGAGGGGAGGCTGACAATGACTGATGGCGCCGTGCTGCGCTCTCAGTGATGTAGAAAATTAGAGAGACATCTCTTCAGACAGCGACCCACGTGAGACACTTGCTGTGTCCATCTCCTGCACGCAGGCGCCTCTCTGGGGAGGCAGCTCTCCCCCCAGCCTGCAGGCTYATTATTCAGAGTGCTGAACTGGGAACAGCAGTGCTGTTTCATTCCTACTTCCCTCCTCCCCCCAAAACTACTGGATTGTATTATTCCTGGGAACACATCAGGTGCTGGTTTCCTTGCTCAGCTACTTGAAGGAAAGTTTGATTCTCCTCAACTAGGAAAAAGTAGCCCTTCACTTTTTCCTTCCTCTCCTCAACCAAAGCTGAGAAATGCCTTTATAAAATATAGGAGCCATTTTCTCAGATGGAAATAGCTTCTTTAAAAAAAGTGAGTCATGCTCCACGCCGAGATGGATCTGATAGCTGGTACTCCACTAATGTAGCCTCGTGCTRTTGTCCTCCTGGCAGGACGGTCCCTTCTTGGCTTTCAATCCCTTTGCCATTTAACCAGTTCCTGGTTTATTGTGGCTGCTTTTGTCCTTCCCCTGCTCCTCTGCCAGATGACAAAAGAGTTTTAAAACAGTCCTCAAGTGGGTTTTAAAAAAATCCACATAGGCTTCTATATGAAATGATGAAGCCAGGGGTCTAGGTCAGCACAGGCTGGTGTGCTTCAGGAGAGGTGTCACACCCCAGACAGGACACCACTGGGCCCTTGACTTCAAACAGTGCTGTCCCTCATTAGTAGCCAACCAATTTCTTTCCGGACAGACACAGCATCTGAGCTCGCATTCCTTTAGTCCCAGCGTTTCCATGCTGGTCTAGAAATGGCAGAGGAAGCTCTCTGACTGCTGCCCAAACAGTCCCAAASAGGCCTTACAGCCAGTCATCTTTCTTCAAACCCCCAGAGCTCCAGGCACCTCCAGCAGCCCAGGCTCTTCCACTTGGCAAGCATGGCTAGAGGAGACTGACCAAGAGGCTGGAACTGGGGACTACCACCTCTGGAAAGGGCAGGGAAATGGCTGAGTTTCCTTCATGACTCCAGACTGAGCCCCTGGTTTCTCCTGCCAGCTCTCCAGCTTCGGACAGTTGACCTTGTTCTCATGGCAAAAGGGCAGGTTTCTTTTTTTTAGCTCTTGGCTATTTCAYGAACAGCTTCAAATTTCCCTGATTGAGCCCATCCATCACCCAACAGAGACGCGCAGGCTCCTGCACTGACGAGCCCCTCCCAAGACGACAGCAGCTAAACCCAGCCCTGCTTGTCTTCTTTGCTGGAAGGACAACGATGCCACCAGCTGCAGCCCTGCCAGCACTCTGGGCACCCCTTGGGTCACAGGGCACACAGGGCTGGCCACAAGCAGCCAACACCAAATTCAAGCCAAAGTCTGAAGCACGCCAGAAACCCCTACAGGAAGACGATCTGGAACAAGGCATTGCTCTTCCTCCCTCCCACACATCCACCACAGACTGACCCCAGCGCCTCCTACCGATTTTCCCAGTGGTAGTTAGTCATCTGCCCTTCGGAAATCCCTCCTGGGGGTGCAGAAAAAATCCCCACACATCCCCCCTTTCTCCATCTGTTAATGGCTKCCCTCCACCCAGGCTGAGCCTCCCCCAGCCTGAGCTAATGGGAGGAAATTAGCATTAAAATGATGGTTTGCTATTAGCGGTGCCTCGGCGCCCCATCACGCTCCGGGAACACCAAATGACAGCCTGTGATTTCCCCACCGCGGCGCACACGAGAAGCAACACCGGCAGCCACAAGTGCTGAAGATACCCGAGGAAAGTTTTCGGCTCATCCCTCCCACCCCAGCAGCCCTTTTCCCTTCGCCATCCCCGCCGTGCTCATCCACGCTCAGGCAATCCCACGAACAGATGGCACCTGGGCAGGAGAGCAGACAAATTGGCTCTCACCTGCAGGAGCACTGAGAGCTTTCAAAGCTCGCCGGCCAAGAGCCCCGCGGGGTGGAAATGCTGCAGGAATCTGCCATCGGTGCCTTCCTCGTGGCTGCACAGCTCCTGCTCCCTCCTCGCCTGGATGCAGGTGTGCAGCTGGCTCCTCCTGGGAGCTGGTGGCAGGAGGAGGCTGCTGCTGAGTCCTGAGTCCGATGGAAGCAGCACTTCAGGCTGAGCATCAATGGAGTGATGCTTTTCTCCATGTCAGCACAACGCTTTGGTTCGGTGGGCTGGCAGCCTGGAGCGAGAGGGGTTTTGTGGGGCCCCACTGAACATCCATCTGCTTGGAGAAAAATGAGCTCAGCTCAAGCTGCCTGCTCTCTCTTCCTGCCAAAGTGGGGGTCTGCCCTCCCAGGAACCTCCCCTCCTCGACCAGGTAGCTGTGGCAAGAGCGTGGATGGACAGACTCATTTCATTTTCTGCCTGCCCGCTCCTCTGAGCCCACCTGGCCTCTCTGGACATGGGGGTGAGGGAAGCAGCTCCCATACCAGCCTGCACAAAGCCAAGAGGCAGGAGCAGCTCAGCAAACCCCTGGGTGTCGGGGCAGGCTCTCAGCTCTCTTTGGGCACCTGAGTGACCCTGCAGGTACACAGCATACATACAAGACTCCTCCTTGCAGAGCCCCACAGCACTGCTCACCTGCAGCAGGGAAAGGGGACACAGAGAGGCTGAAATGTGCAGGAGCATCCGGGTGCTTTCAGGGCATCTCATGYGGAGTCATGCACCACTGCTGGAAAATTGCAAAGCTGCACTTTAAGCCCTTTAAGGGGCTTAGGTCAAAGCRGTGACCAGCAACAGGACCCAAAGGAACAGCAAGGAGCTGTGTCAGGGGAGGTTTAGGGTGGGTATTAGGAAAATGAACTTCACTCAGAGGGTGATTGGGCACTGCCCAGGCTCCCCAGGGCAGTGGTCATAGCCACAAGCCTGCCAGAGCTCAAGGAGTGTTTGGACAATGCTCTCAGACACATGATGAGATTGTTGGGGTGTCCTGTGCAGGGAGAGGAGTTAGACTCRATGATCCTTGTGGATTCCAACTYAGGATATTCTATGATTCTGCAAAACAATGCCCTTCCCTCTACCTCATCCTTAACTCTCTTTAAAAGTACTTGGACTACCAAGTGTCCCCAAGCCCCAGTCTCCAAAATGCATTGTCATGGGCCTAACAGGTGGGATGCCAAAGGCAGAGGAAAAAGAACGGTAGTAAAAAGCAGAATTAAAAAGTTTTCCCTTTCCCCAGCATTCCCATCAGCAGCTGAGATGGGAGCAAGGAGGACTCATCTGATGATGGATGAGAGAGAACTGATCCTTGGTAAGGCAGAGCAGGAGCAGAAGGAAGCACTGCTCCCAAAGGCGATTCTCACACCTCCTTGGGATAACAAAAACAACCATGAGAGGCAGCAGAAGCTCTTCTCCCTGCTCTTCCTGTTTGGAATTCATCTCTGGCCTGTCAGGGGGACCATGACCCAACCACACATTTGTATATTCACTGAGCCGTACGCCCGGCTCAGGCACAYTCCTGACAGATGCAGATGGGAAAGCCATTTTTCATAAAGTGAGGGGGAAAAGGGAACAAGAAAAAAACAGCAAAACAAAAAAAGGCTCAGGCATCAGATGGAAAAGATACAACAGGATCAGGGCTGAGAGAGAAGCAGAGTCAGATTAAACTTTTGGATCTTTAAGCACACTAAGAGGCCAGTCCCCTTCCTCTGGCAGCAGCATCCTTCTCTCCATAACCAGCTGAAAAATGAAAACTGCACCCAAAACAACACCAAGGCTTTGCTGAACTGGCCCTTGGGGACAGATGCTGGAGCAGGTGGGCACAGRCACCTTTCCACAAGATCAGCTCCTGCCCAGAGGAGGTGAGGGGCAGCCTGCAGAGAACATGAACAATTAGCAGGTAAGGCTGCCCCTCAGACCCAGACCTAGCTTAGGCCTGGCCCTAAAGAGCACAGGGGGGCTCTGAAGGGACATCCCTGGTGCACCTCCAGTGGTACAAGCCTGCCAGCATGGCAGAGGAGCACTCTGCAGTGCTGCCACGATGGCAAACACGATGCCACAATTGCAGCTCCCAATGGCCCCACTTTGTTTCAGGCAGTGACGAGGGGTTTCCCTCTGTCCCAGSTCACTGTGCAGCCAAGAGGCATCGGAGACAGGGAGCCACTGACCCAGGGAGCAGGAGCTGCTGCCCAGCACAGCAAGTGCTGTCCCCTGAGCAGCATGAGGGCCTGCCCTGCTCAGCCCCAGGAGCCAGCAGGGCCCAACACAAGCCAAGGGGAARGGGAAAGGGAAGGGAGAATTACCCTCACGGAGGGAAAGATTTCACCTCTGCCAGTGACATTCTGCTGTTGTCACCGCCAGCCATAACATCACACTCTTGATGTGAAATCTAAGCTGACAGTGATACAGGAGAGGAGCTGACAGGGCAGCAAACCCAGCCCAGCCCTCTCTGTAACCCCAAATCTCCTGTGGCTTCCAGCCTCTGCACAGAGCACAGCCAGCACCTCATTACCACGTTACTAAAGAAGTGGATACTCCTTTTCCAGAGCCAAGGAATTATATTTTCTTGCACTTATCCATCCTTCTGGACAACTCTGAGGAGGATTTCACTTTTCTCTCTGCCGCATCCTCTTTTTTTCTGAAATGAGAAACAGGTGTAGGAGCCCACAAGTCCTTTACAAAACAACACATGCAGCCATAAACTGGAGTCACCAAAGCCTGAGGAGCTCCAGGTGCTTTCAGACTCACTGGAGGTGCATCGAGCCCCACTGATCCCTGCTGCCTGTGGCATTTCCAGCTGATATTCGTTCTCTTTGTCCCAGGAAAATGCAAGCACAGGGCTGGGCAGCAAGGCTTGGTGAAGGTTACTGCTGAGACCTGGTAGAAATGTCATCCAGCAACACGTTTCAAGAAAGATTCATCCCCAAGCAGCCTGGCTCCATAATAAAAGTGTCAGAGCAGCTGACTTGCTTCCCCCCATTCTCATTGCATACAGATTTATCCTGTCTCAGGTCTCTCTCCCTCCATAAGCCAGCACGTGCCTTTCCTTTCAATAGGCTGGCAGTGAGACTCAGCCAGCTGAGATCGTGGGAGAAAAGGGAATGCAAGAAAGGTGAAGGCATCATAGGGGGAAAAATGCTCAGGAGCCATGTTTTCCTCTCAGTCCTGAAATGGAGGAGGGCAACATGAGAGGTAACTTAACAAGAGAATGCTCCAGAATTATAGCAGCCATTTGTTCTGATGTTCCAAACCAATTCCCCAGCTGCCAGCCTGTGTCACCTCCCTCTCAGGGAGCTCAAATCCCATTCCTGATAAAACCCATCCCAAAAGGCATAAATATCTCCAAGCCTTCACCTTCCCAGCCAGGGAGCTCCTTCTCAGAGGGCTGGGCACGTGGTGGGCACCCAGGGAGAGTGAAGGGGAGAGATGGGGCTCCCTCTGAGTCTCAGGGAGCACTGAGAACCAGCCTACCTTCACCACAGAGATGCGATGGCAATGTGGCACCACAGGCAGCCCCTGAGAGAGAACAGTCTGCAGGGAATTAAAAAAAAAAAGGAGAGAGAAAGAGATATTAATGGTCCTTTGCAAACAACTAAAAATACCCAGAATGGCCAGAGTTTCTTTTGGATTTTTTCTTTCCTTCCCCCAACTCACGCCCAAAGGAATGTGCCACGCAAATTAAAATGATTTCCCTGCAACCTGCAAGACAGGAGCAGGCAAGGCATCCTTCAGCTGTGAGTGAAAGAGATGGAGCCTGCCTTTGTCAGGAGCACGCCAGCCCCGGGGAGGTGAGGTGCTGGGGGACGGCAGCCAGGGCTGCAGGGATCCTGCTGGATAATTCCCATTAACTGGGACAGACAGCCCTGTGCCAGGCACCCAGCTGGGCTCCAGGGGGTGTTTCCTCAACATCAACAGCARAAGTGAATCCTGGGCACCTCAGCTGCCTTGGGAGGATGCAGAGTAAGAGCAAAGAGCTGTGGAGCAGCTTGCCATGGAGCACAGAAAGCCTCTCCTACCACCAAGGCAGTCCTGWTAAACTTGCAAAACGTATTGCAGGAGGCTGTGATACCTCCTGGCCCCATGGACATTGTCACCCAAGGACATTGTTTTTCTGGCCCACACCCACTCAGCTGTGTGCCCTAGCACATGTTTTCTCCTTTGAGTCAGGAGAGACAGTTTATTTCTAGCAGTGAGAGCTCACMGGCAGGAGGAAAACCAAGACCACCCCCAGCAGCCTAAAAGCAGTGCTTTGCTGTGTCACAGCTGTTGCTCACATCTGGATGCAGACAGCACTCAGAGCCCTGCAGCTGGCCCCAGCCCCTCAGTCAGCACGCCCTGTTAACACCAGGCAGGCCAGAGGTCTGGCAGCCGAGGTGAAGGGCCACTTCATCTCCATCATGTTCTCCTCTGCTAATGAAAATGTTTCTCCAGCGTGTCCTCGGGAAGGTTTCCTTCAGCTCCAGCCCTGGTGTGATTGAARGCTAATCTCTGTTACTCTTGGCTGAATGGCAGCCCACGAGGAAGGTGATGAATTGTGTTTCCCTTCAACTCGACATTTAATGGKGCTGGCAGAAGAAGAAAAAGCACCAGATGTTTCTGGGCTGAAAGTGAACTCCTCCCAAAACGCTGAGAGGTCAGGGGGCCTCACATGGCCTGGCACCCTTTAAATTGCAGCTGCTTTGAAAGGCCACTTGGTTTGCAAACCTCCTCCCTTCCAGAGGCAGTCCAGCTGACAGCAGCGGCCACAGGAGGCAGCATGTCCTGTGCCACCTCGTGGGACAYGACTGGCCTCCAGTGAACTCCCCATAATCACTCTGCTCAGCACAGGGGTCTGGGAGAGAGGCCAAGGTCTGGAGTGCAGAATTTTTGGGAGGAAAGCTTGTGACAAAGGCTCAACACTCACAGGCTCCTCTGGCTGGCTCCAAACTTGCTCACTGAAGCCTCAAGATGGGAATTTTTTCAATCTTCAATGATAGCTTCTTGTTAAAATGCTTGGAGACCCTCCTGACTGAAAAAAAAAAAAACAACTGAGAGAAAAATGTCAGGCTTACAATCCTCTTGCTGCTCACACTCAAGGAGACACCTGGCTCCATGATACGCTTCCTCCTCTGCTCCACCGCTCTACAAACACATCCAGGCCATCCCCACCACCTGCTGCTCTCCTGCTGTTTCTCCCCTCTCTGGAACCACCCAATTATCTACCATGGSACTCTGCCCCCTCTATCTGCAAAGCTTTGCAGCTTTTCTCCTCTTTTTTTGCCCCTATAAAACCACTATCAGCATTTGTTGAGGACACCCAAAAAGAGCACAACATCCCCTGTTTGCTTTCCCTTCTCCCACTAGCACTGGTTGTGGAGTGTGTGCCATGGACCACACAAAATGCATTCCCCAACAGCTAAACCTGGAGGRGGAGGAGAAGGAGAAATTAAGAAAACACACAGGATGAAAAAGTAAAACCTAATAATTACAGGCAATTATTTCTAGTTGATCACCCACTGTGCACTGTGCCCCAGACACAAATCACTCTTGGCAGGGTGGCACAGCTCATACGTGCACACACAGGGCACAGGTGAGCACACAGGCTGTTGTGTGAGGGTGTTCCAACCTATTTGGGCACCAATTTGGGCTCAGCTGGCTCCATCCAAGCCTTTCTGAGGGTCTCATATCCACCAGTCACACAGAATCACAGAATAATGAGGTTGGAAGARACCTCTAAGATAATCGAGTCCAACCTGTGCCCTCACACCTCAACYAGMCTATAGCACTGTAAAGAAAATTAATCCACAAACACCAGARGYTTATGTCCAAATAGGAGACAGAGGAGTCCTTTCTGGCTTTAYTGKAATAAAGKGAGAGGCCRTGGGGCATTCCCCTGGGATCTCTCMAATTTTTGGAGGACACAGCCTCCTTTTTATCCCAATTTCCTGGCCACGTTTCCCTTCTCTCTTTCCCYRTTGGCTGARGTACTTGAGAGGTTCAGACTTCCTGCAATGCCTGATACCAGAGATTTCCCTCTAATGTAAAACTCTCCCTTCTAATTTTTAATTCTTACGGAATTTAAGGGGTTTTTTCTTCCTCATTGTTTCTTTCATCTCTCAATGTCTAATTTTGTTTTATCAGCAAACCTAAAGTTTATTTGTAAAAGCAAATATCTTTTTCCATTCATCAATCAGTGGAATCCTTCCCATTGTTTCTTTTATCTCCAGTGCTGGTTTTATCTACCAGCAGATGCACAGCTTGTTTGGAAAGACAAATCTGCTGTTCCTCTCAGCACCAAGYGCCATGTCCAGTCYTTTTTTACACACATCCAGAGATGGTGATTCTACCACCTCCCTRGGAAGAGCATTCCAGTATTTTATTATTCTTTCTGTGAAAAACTTTTTCCTAATATCCAACCTACACCTTCCCTGATGTAGCTGGAGACTGTGCCCTCTGGTTCTGTCAGTGCTGCTCAATGGAAGAGACCAAGCCCACCTGGCTACAGCCTCCCTTCAGGAAGGTGTAGAGAGCAATAAGGTCACCTCTGAGCCTCCTCTYCTCCAGGCTAAACAGCCCCAGCTCCTTCAAACGTTCCTGAAAACCCAGAGGTGATGCTCTCCTCTGCTCCCACAAGCCATGGCCCAAGCCCTGGAGCAAGGCACTTGCTTGGAGCTGAGGCCTGCCATGAGAGATTGCCCAAGGGATGTCCATCCTCATTCCCAGCCTCACCTGTCTGGGTTCTCTGGCAGTTTTTCCTTCCCAGGAGGCATGGCAGCTCCAGAGAGCAGCTGCAGGCAGCACAGCTCTGCCAGAGATCCTTCCCCAGCACGGAGGACACGCTTTGCTCCCAGCCAGCGGGAAGGCAGAGGCACCCAGCAGTGGGAGAAGCACTCAGCCAGCCACTAATGCTTCCCACTGTCTTGGAGCAAAGGGATGGATTAGCTTTTATTAGCTCTCATGAAGAGCRCATCACTCCTGCCCTTTCCTCCTCTCACCAGGCTCACACACAGCCTCAGCTGTGCTGCAAGTGAAGCAGAACCAACTCACCTACGTGCTGGCGGCCCCAAACTCCTCTTGGGTCTCGTATAAATCTTACAGATCTTAAATCTTAAGCAAGCTGGGAGTTAGGATGGAGCAATCCTCCTAAGGGTGCTGCAGGYGCTGCCCAGAAGTACTTTAAAAAAGATGGATGCTTGGCTTTTACATCTGGATCTCCCAGTTGGCACCACGCGGGGCCTGAAGGAGGGCATGGYGTCCATGCCAGCCAGACCAAAGCCAAGGCACAGTCCCCAGAGCAGAGATCCAGACCTGGGGGTGTTGTTTGAGAATTGCTCCGTGTTTTTCCTGCTCAGCCCTCCTGCCCCATGCAGTAGCCCTGCCCGCAGCACCCAGGCAGCAGCAGGGCTGAGGGATGCTGCTGCTCCAGAGAAGTCTCTCTAAAGCCGCTCCGGGGCTTGTTAGCAGGGTGATAAAGGGGATGAATGGCCTCGGAGAAACGCTCTGTCTCCTGCTGTGGCATTCATTATCCTTTAGCCAGGCAATTCCTCACAGCAGCCAGGAGCTCGGGGCTGGCTCGTTCATCCTCCGCRGGGGCTGCTTCCCATCGGGGCCCCGCTGCTCGCCCCAGGCAGCTCGAACGCGCTCAYCACCTTCCTCCCACACCGCCCCATTGCTCGGCCGAGCACCCACCCCGTGATCCGAGGCACAGCTGCCCCCGCGCCCGGATCTGCGCATTCCCAGCCCGATTGCCCAAGGAATGCAGGGCGTGTGATCCTGCTGCATCCGTCTGTCCTCTGCCCACTCCCCAGCAACTCCTGACACTGCAAACAGATTTCAAGCTGATGTGACAGAGCAACAGAGGTCTTGGAGACAGTCAGAGTCTATAAATTTCATGGGAACAGACTACCAAACAGAGGAGAGACATTATTAGCACCATCCAAACTGAAGTGTATCATCCCTTATTAGACATCAGACAATTTGTGTGGGAGAGATGCCATAAATATCCYAGGGAAGGGAGATGCTCCATTCAGCACAAATAACTTACTGGACAGCAGAGACTCCAAACCCAAATGGCACATCCAGAGAAGATGAGGTTTCATGGATCCCACTGCACATTGTACCAACAGCAGAARGTTCCAGGCCTGTTTGGCTGATAGGAGAGCCAGCCAGCTAAGATGGCATYTGAGCCTTTGGAAAGCCCATGGAAATGGAACTGTCCTTCCCTTGTCCTCCTTCCACAGACCAAGCTGAAGTCCTTCTGCATTTCCAGCCTAAATTACCACCCCAGACCTATGGATGAGTTCAGCTGCTGCCTAAAAGGAAGTGTCATGCCCAGCTCCAAGGGGGAGAACTGATGGGCTGAGCAGCTCCCTCACCCCCACAGCTCTGCCGTTGCCCCTCCCCTGCATGGACAGAGATTTCACCTTCCAGAAGGATGTTTCACCCACAGACTGCTGCCAGGAGATGCCAGGAAGGCAGCCCAGAGTCAGAGCAGTGCCTGCTGAGCTCTCAGCAGGATCACTTACACATCAGGCTGCTCTTTAGCTGTTGACTGATGGGTGGCACTCGAGAGGGAGCCCATTCCTCCACACTCAGGTCCTTGCTGCCCACCAGCGCCAGCTGCAGAGCCAGCMCAGGGCAGGCAGGCAGCAGCACGGGTGTCCTTCCCCCAAGAAGAAAGAGTGAGCTTTAGAAACATTTCTTCTTCCTTCTGAAGGGGATACAGCAGCCTCCTGGTTCTCCCTCAGAGTCAATTAATGTTCTCACATCCCCAGTGTGATACAGGCTTGCTCAGGCTGAGCCCAGCATTTCAGTGCTGTCTGACCCYCCTGTCACAAAGCCCAGCCCTGTGTGCAGTTTGGGGATGGAGCAGGGTGATCCCTGTGCTCATTTAGGATCTGCACTGGTAACCCAGTCCTCACCTGTTCTGAGTGTCATTTCCAGCCTCAGGCATTCCAGAGCCCTGGCAGAAACTGAGAAGTGAGAAACAACCTTTTTCCCTCCAGCTCATTTGTGACACTATCCCAGCTGGCCAGACACGTTTTGGGACTTCTCTGATTCACCTGGTAAAGGTCAAGTCCCAGGAGGTGCCTTCAGCCTGGTGGATCACGTACCACTTGTACCTGTGGGGCTTCAGCTCCACAAAAGGACAATTTAAACATGTGCTACAGCACATCCTTTACTCAAAAAAAAAAAGGGATTTAGACTCCAGGGGTGGCAACTCCCTGTTTTGCCCAACAAAAGGAGGGATGGGGACTGAATTTAAGCTTGTGTTCATTAAAATAGAAGGAAAAAAAATAAAGAAAATCCAGAAATCCAGTCAGTCTACCCTAATTGTTCTGATCCAACCTTTCAGAGTGTGGCACTGAGCTGAAGGGCCGCACCTGAAAGTGTGCCAAGAGCGGCATGAAATGTTAATGTTGCAATTAAAACAATATGAATATTGCAGCACTGCTCTGCTGCTTCCCATCCACTGAACAATTCTCATTCAATAGAAGTCAAGTTACATTTCAGGAAATAATGAGGTCTGCTAATTAAGTCTGGCCTAGGAAGACAGCAGCCTTAAAAAGAGAAAAAAAATATTCAGATCTCCCCAAAATGTGTACATTTGCTGCTTATCACCTGCAAAGGGGAGTCATTAACGCTGCTCAGTGCCAGGATCACAGGTCAGCCCCGCTGTCTTATTGCACACATCTAGAGGAAATTCTCTTTGTAATGATAAAATGCATAAGTCATGACCTGCCTTGTCCCCAGGGCGGAGCAGGGAGTGCCGGGCTGGCACGTCCCACACTCTGAATGCAGAGAGAGGGCCCTGACAGGGAATGCCAGTCCCAGACCAGGCTCTGAGGGGCTGAAGGCAGCAAATCACATTCAGCTGACACAGGACAGATCCCAGATTATGCACAGGGAAGGGAATTTTCCTCCACAGTCATTCACACAACTGAGTGACAGTGACACTGGCTTGAGCTGGTGGAAGCCACAGGGAAAGTGACCACTGGGACAGTCCTGGAAGGACAAAGACCTGTCAGGATCATCTTGTGTTTTAACTCTARAAAGAGGCACCAGAGGAGCCCCCTGTGTTGCAATAAGGATACAGAACAGCCTAGAGACAGGAAACATTGGGTTCCAGGGGTCCCAAAGGAAATGGGTATCAACACACTGCTCCTATGGCTTCCCCACTCTCTTGTTTTTCATAATATTCCCAAATTTCTTTATCTGTGACAGGTGTTGAGGCTGCCATCACATCTCCTGTGTTCCTCTGTTTTTCATAATATTCCCAAATTTCTTTATCTGTGGCAGGTGTTGGGGCTTCCATCACATCTCCTGTGTTCCTCCCAGCCAGATAACTGCAAGGACAGCTTGGGCAGGGAGGGTCCATCAGCATGAGTATTTCATGGGAAAAGCAAAAGACTAGGAACAGGTCCACCACATCACCCTGCTGGCTTGATGACATGTTTTTTTCAAGATATTGTGTTTTCTCTTTCTCAGAGTTTCAGGGACACACAAGAACCACTCATCCTCCAGGCCTGAACTCTGCCCTCAGCCCCAGCCTGACCAACCCACATGGAGCTGTCCAAGGTACACAGAGGAGCTTGCTGTGCAAACAGGAGGCTACAGCAGTGCAATCCTCTCCAACCCCTCCCCTAACCTCCTGCCCCAAGCTCCAAAGGAAAACACATCCAATGGCAGGGTGAGGGAGGCCAGTGGAGTCCTGGTTCAGTCCTTGGCCTCTGCTGATGCTCCAAACTTCAGCCTGTCTTTAATACAGAACACCTTCCTGGTAAGATGCAGAGACTGAGCCAGGCTAATCAAACCTGGCAACACCATGATCCAAATCAGGGGGAGCTCAAAGCACCAGGAAGGAAACACTTCATTTGAAAACAGACAAAAATCCAGATGAACAGATCAGAAAGGCCTTTCCAGGTCCTGGACTGTCCTAAGGGACTCGGGTACCATTTCTATATCCAGCTGTGGGAAATAAACCTATTTCGTCACCAAGGCACAGCCAGGAGAATTTCTCCACCTTGTTGCCAGCAGCAGCAGCTCACTGTTTGGAGGATGAGTAGGTGGTCTGCTCCCACCAGACCACTTCTCACTCTTATTTCCAGACGAGCCAGCACTTGCTGCTACCAAGTGTCTGTTCTGCAATAAAGAGCAATAAACATGCCAGAGTAATTAATGTCTTAACAACTTATTACAATCCTCAGATAATTAATCACAAAAGCTAAACATGCTGTCTCACCCTCCTAATGTGTTAATGCTCTAATTATTATGCCTCAATTAAGGGAAAGTCAGCGCTCCTTGCTTGGGAGTGCATGTTTAATAAGGGTGCCTGAATGCAGGCGAGGCAGAGTGGGAAGCCAGGGGGTGAGGGGGGTGAAGGAAGAGGACACCATTTTTAATGAGGTTTCATGGCTGGCTCAAGGCAAAGTATTGACAGCTCCTCTCTGGGATCTCACACACCCCTGCACGTGAAACTGGGGGCCATCTGTGGTGGCTCCATGCTCCGCTTCCCACCGGGCTATTTATAGGAGCAGCAGCATGGGAGGGGGCACAGGGCACTGGGGATGAGCAGTCATACCATGGCTCTGGCCAGAAATAGGCAGCAGCTCTCTCAGCAGTCATTACAGGAGTGGTGGTCTCCTCCATCCAGCCCACTTCTGGCTCTATTTCCAGGCAGACTGGCACTTGTCTGTAGCCATGATATTTTCTGAAAAATCCTTTCCTTAGGATTTTTTTCTCCTGAGAAGCTGAGAGGCCTCAGGAACAAAATGTAAACAAYGGTTCTCTGCCACTGTGGAATGCAGCAGGTGGATCTGTGATTGGCCTCATGTGGTTGTTTCTAATTAATGGCCAATCACAGTGAGCTGGTTCRGAGTCTCTGTCTGAGACACAAACCTTTGTTATCATTCTTCCTTTTCTATTCTTAGCTAGCCTTCTGATGAAATCCTTTCTATTATTTTTTTAGTATAGTTTTAATATAATATATTATAAAATAATAAATCAAGCCTTCTGAAACATGGAGTCAGATTCTCGTCTCTTCCTTCATCCTCAGACCCCTACAAACACTGTCACACTTGTCACCRTTCCTGACCTCTGCAAAGCCTCCCCACTGCCCAAGCCTTTCCACCCAGTCCTGTTTCCATAGTACTCCTTGTCTCCTATCAAGCCAACTCTGGGACACCCATGGAGATGTTCAGAACAGCCCCCAAAAACTGGGATTACTCTTGGCATGTGACATATCAGGTTGTCGGAACCCAGGACATTCCTCTGGCTGCCCTGGATGACTTGAGACCCTGGCAGGGGGCTCAGAGACCTTGGCATGGAGTAAAAAACACCTGTGCCTTYSATTTTAGCCCATGGAAACAATTACCARCTTTGTGTGAAGATTTACAGGCCACAAGAGTTTGAGTAGGATGATAGTGAATTTGTCACAGGGTGAAAAAGTAGAATTTTGGGGTTTTAGAATGGGGGTTCAAGAGGCAAGATGGAAGAATCTGGGCATGTCCTGTCCTCCTTCTTCTTGTCCTCCATCTTTGGCTGTGATGGTGACACTTCTGGATTGGTTTAGAGTAGAGACAGACTGTCTAACATAGGTGATAGGTATTGGAAAACTATTGTAAATAAAGTATATGTAGTTCTTAGTATAAAAAGTTAACACCACCCCAAGGGCAGTGGCTGTGCTGGACAGACCTCAGMAGRTCAGAGAAAGAATGCCATAGATAAGAGAAAATAAACAACCTTGAAAAGCAGAACTGAGGAATCTYGACTTCTTYGGTCACAGGGCCAAGAAAAAAAGACTTTCTARTACCTCAAGAGTCATTTCAACCACAGAAACACAAGATCAGCTCATCTGATTTCAGCCACYGCCTGGAGGTTTTCCACAGGCCCCTGTTGTCTCAGGGAACAGAAAGCCATGTCTCAAAGAGCACACCATTTAAAAATGCCTGGCTTATAGATGGGGAAACTGGAGGCCACAAAGGTATTCTGAAGGGGACTTGTGGTGGCTACCAGCCATGAATCTGCCTTCCTGCCCAGCTCTGAACCTCTCTGGATGCTGGGAACTTCAGAAGGAGGTTCTTGGTGAGGAGGAGCTTGAGCAGACCCTAAAGRTGAATGTAGGGCCTGGACCCCTCAGCATGTGATAGCAGGAGATGCCTGCTGTCCTCAAGACACARCAGTGCATCCATATGATTCTTGTGTTTGGGGAAGACTTGTGAGACAAAGTAAAGTCAAGGCAAAAAATGGCATCACATCCATCCCACCCTGCAGAAGCAGTGACCCTAGAGAAAAAAGGGATCATGGAACTGGCACTGGAATCGTGGAGCTCTGCAATGCAGCAGGTGTGGGAAGCAGGAACTGGGGTAGCCAGGCTCCACATCTTGGTACCATGCAAAAAGCTGCAATAKAAGAATGGTTGGAGACCAAGTCTCCCGAACAAAGCCTATAAAAATTTCTTTTTCCAATAAAAAAAGAACTCCCCTGCTGAAGTGGGTCTTCACATACTAGAAAACTCTCCCTGAACCAGCCTGGTTTCTGTTCCATCCAAGCCTTTTTAAATTTCTCAGACAAATGAATCACCAGCAGCATTTCCAGCCTAGGTTTGACTGCAAAACGATTGCRTTTCTCAAAGAAATAACACACTGTGTGGGTTTGGATGGTTCCCTCTGAGGAATAAGGGAGAGGGAATAAGAAACAAAACAAAGCAAAGCAACCTGGAGGGGACATGCATTTTAAAACCCATGAACAGTTTTAGCTTTCAAATAATCCAAATAAAGAAAAAAAATGGTTCACATAGTTACTTCCACAAAAATAATTCTGTCACCCCGATTCTTTGGTGAGGTCTCATGAAAAACAAAAGAAATCTCTCCACCTCWGAGACACCAACCTGACAGCAGCTTGACTGCTGAAAAGGGGTGTGTGCCTCCCCACAGAGRCAGCCTGTGGATTCCCAGAGGGCTCCAAAAGAAGGTTTGTGTGTTGGGCCTCTCTCCACACTGCTTTCTGTTCCAGCAAGAGGYGTGACCTGTCCAGACTCCCCTCCTTCTCTTCACAGAGAACAACTTCAGACATCCAGCTCTAGTTCCCTGCCCTGGGCTGGAGGCATCACAGCTCCTTATCTCAGCAGCTCYACTTGCCTCTGTGAGCTGCTGCATGGACATTCCAGAACCCACCCAATCTGCAGAACCTGACCATCCAAAGCCCTGAGCTCTGAGCAAACACGGCCTCATTAGGAAGATATACAAGGGATATGATATTTTTTGAGGAATTAAAGGATATTTCTGCTGTTGTTTTCACCGACTTGGGGAGCAGAAAGTTTTCTATGGATGTTGACATCTGTGCTGAAGGTGGTCAGGCTCTCGCCTTCTTTTTTCCAAACATGGAATCCAACTCCCTCAGACACTGCAAGAAAGTGGCTGACTGCTTTTGTACCTCTTCCTTCCCACCACCACCAGWCACCTGAAAATATGGGGCATTACTTCTAGTCTGGAGCCAAAAATTCTGGATTGGTTATATTAGATTTGACTTCTTCCAAAGTGTGTCAAGTCAGCTGAATATCCAGTACCAAACATTCTGGAGAAGTTGCCTGGCTCATGCTAGCATGTTGTGGGGCTGGAAAAAGCTGTTTACCTAGAAGAGAGCAGTAATACACAGCTGTGCCTCTTTACACCTTTCCCATCTGGACTTAGGATAAGTTTCTTGGAGCAAGTCACTGCCCCAACAGCCCAAGATCTGCTCCCAAACCAGCTCACACAAAACACCTGCAGCCAGCAACCATGTGTTCACATTGCCAGAGCCCTGAAGCAGGGCTTGGATGGGGAGGGCAGCCTCTGGAGAGGAGCAGATGAATAACAAGAATATATAAAATATGTAGTGACTGTTGGAGAAACCAGCATCACTGCTTCCCAGAAAAAGACAGCCAGCCTGAGGGGATTGGAGGGCTGGACCATCAAGTTGGTGCCAAATGAGCCCTGATGCCCCAACCCTACAGCCCTCTCCAGCAAGATTTTCCTGAGCTCAGCTTACCCCCTCCCTCTGCCCCCTGCCTTTAAGACAGTGTGCAGCACGACAGCTGGGAAACCCAATCTGGTCGAAATTTTGTTACAATCCTGCTGGTTTTTATTCTTGTTTACCAGCATTAATTTTAATGGCTTTCCCTACATTAACTTTGTCCTGAACCAGTTGGAGGAAAATTCCTACTCACTTGCCTTCTGGAGAACAGACTGGGTAATTTTCCCTTGTCATTTAACAGCCTGCCTGGGCTGCTCAGGAATGACAGCCACACTGGAGGGCAATAAACTCCCCAAGGCTGGGGGAGGAGGATTTACATATCCCTGAATACACTGCCCATTCTTTGCTCACTCTGGGTCTTGGCTTGTGCTGGCCCAGCAAGTGGAAATTTCTTCCTCCTGTTCAGCATGGAAAGGAACTTTCTGAGCCTGATGGAAATTTCCTCCTCTTCCTTTTCAACATGGAAGGGAAACACAGAGCCTGCACCAAGGATGAGTAACACTTTCAGACACAGTGGTAACCTCCCCAAGTCTGGGCAGCTCTGGGCTGGGTTTGCTAGTGGCCAGTCGAGTCTCACTTTTCTCTTGGAATCATTAAAAATGCCTGTAAAAACAGTCTGAGAAAAGATAATGGCACTAGAACATGCATGGAGAATGTTTCAGAGAAGKGAGGAGCAGGAAGATGCCTCTGCTCTGCAATGCCCAACTCTGCCCATGCTGGCAGAGCTGGGCACCATCCAACAGGCAGCTTTTCCCTGTGTGYCTCGTCTTGTGTCCCTTGTGTACAGCAGGGAGCAGAAATGAGCATGAGGCAGTGCCTGACCCCTCTCTCTTTCTCTCCTTTCATCTCTGTTCCTTCCAGCCACCATCCTGGCTTCCTGTAGGAGACACCACAGCTCCATCCAAGCTGTCTCTGCCAGAGAGAGAAAGATTGTCCTTCCCTCTGCCCATCAGATGCTGTGTGTGGCCCCACTCCTCTCTCCAGCACAGAGAGGTGTGGTGGCTCAGACCATGGGAAGGAAAAGAAACACTCGGGCTTTTCTGCACCTTTCTCTCCCCATTAAGAAAAAAGGTAACAGATCTCTCCACCAAAGAAATGCAAGGGTCTGACTCAGGCATCTTTCCAAGGTTTTCTGTCTCTGCCAGCATAAAAAAAGAATATGGCTAAAGCAAGTGAAGTTATTTGTTGTATCACATGATGCCCATACTTTAAAAGTACAGATGTTCCCTCCATGCTCCAAGGGGTGATTTGGAAGACAGAGGACTCAGAAACTCCTACTCTATCCAAGCACAAGCACCTGGGCTGCTGTAGAGGGAGGGTTGCCATGGAAAGATGAGGAAGGCAGCAGTGAGGTGGCTGGAGTATTCCCACCAATTATCAYGAAGAATTTTGACTGCTCTGCTCTGTTTCCTGCAACAGCCTAGCAACCACCCTGAAATGTTTCTTACATGTCAGAGAAGCCTTAAGCAGGGTCACACACCCAGAAAGCTGCACGAGCAGGGAGAGCTGGGTCTCCAGGCAAAGCCCTCTGGACATGGACACCTCATYTCCTGCTCCAGGAAACTCCTGCATGAGGRACAGGCAGTTGGATCACACGGACATCAGAGCAGCAAGAAGGAGCAGACCTGAAGAAGAAACCAGAAGTCCCACCTTCATGGGGCAGAACAGGGCAGCTTGTCATTGCTCAGTTCAGGGGTCCTGGAGGGAGAACCCACATTAATGGCAATCTGTTCTACATACAAGGGAACTTGTCCATGGGTTCACTTCAGAGGCACTGCTTCCACCAGGGCTCCTCCTACTCAGACCTAATAAGACAGAAGAAACAAGAGCTGCGAGATGCCTTCCACTGAGAGGCCACAGCATCCTACCCTCCTGCAGTCCCTGAGATAATGAAAAGGCAGATATTCCACATGTGCCATTCTGGCCTCTTCCACAAGAAGGGCACTTCCAACTGACAAAGAACAGCTTCTGCCCATTCATTAAGTTCTTGACATTAACCAATTTCTCTCCAAGCAAGCCATAAAACCCAAAGCTGCATGCAAGGAGCATCCTAAAATATCCTTGTAAATCTCAGCCACCACACTCATTAATTACAACCCAGTGATAGTTCAGGCCATTAGTTCTGGCTGATAACYTCATTTATTCCCACGTTAATGCTTGATGTCAGTGGTTATCTCATTACCACTCTATTACTTACCCACTTAATCCATCACTGCAAGCCAGGCCAGACAGGAGGAGCAGAGTTTGCCCTGCATCTGTTGGGAGATGCATCAAGTGCAGAGCACCCAGGAGTCACAAACAAAGCACTTGTCATTGCAGCTGAGCTTACAACTATTAAGAGGAGGAAATGACACAGATGAGTGTTGTCAGGAACACAGACACATTCCAACATTGAAAAATTGTGGATATTGAGGATTGAGCTACCTGTTAAATCACAGCCAAAAGCTTTGGAAAGAATGGAGGCAGTATTAGCAGACATGTAGAAAAATGACATCAGCTCTGCCCTCCTCCTCCTGGGACTGTCATTCCTCCAGACCCCAGGTTAGGTTCAAAYCTGTTAAGCAGTTTGAAATGGCAACTCAAAGTATGGGCACTGGGAGCTGCTACCTGCTGAATCCTCCAGAAAACACACAGGTATCATTGCAGAGACCATGAGCCCTGAGTGTCAGTGAAAATACACCTTAAATGTGTACAGTACAATAGTTCTTGGCATTCCCACACGTACCCAGCTGGAGCTCCTCTTGTATGGTGCACAGGCACTTCCAAAAATGTGCTTTATTGCATCTACTACACCCCTGCCTGTCCAGGACTTACTCCACCTGCTGATCCCATCCCATGGGTCTGACAAGGGTGTTTCAGCCTAGTGAGACCCTCAGCCCTTCCCTGTCACATTCCCTCCTTCTTTCCCCAGATAGTCTTGCTGGAGACAGCATTTCAATCTTCCCCTGCTTGACCCAGAAAAAGGGGAGCTGTTTGTATGTTAACAGGCTGTGAAACCAAGCTGTGAGCTGGGGAAAGGGTTCAGAGAGACATTTCCCTTGCAGCAACACAGCTTCTCTTCAGAGCAAGCAAAGGCCTTCTGTTCCACCCCAGTGTGATGCCCATACAATAACAGGGCAGGTGGCTGGTTTTCCCTGCTCTCAAATGACATGACACAGGACTGGAATCCTCTAAAGCAGGAGAAGCTGATGCCACAAAAGCAAGGTAGAAAAAGAAGACACAGCTCCAAGATAATGTCAGTAGTAAAATATCAATGATTTCCTCTGTGATCAGTAACCCCCCTCCAGCTAATGTGCCCATGCTGGCAAAAGCAGGCTCTAAATGGTGCCGTGCCAGAACGACTGACAGGGCAAGCCTGCAAGATGCCACAAGCAGATGTAATTAAAACACCTTTGCTGCCCTGCTTTCCATTCTCTCAGCAATAAAATCCATTACAGAATTCAGTTACAAAATGATTTAAAATGTCCCTGAAGCCAAGTTGTTGACACCAGTGTAGACAGATGGATTTTGATACACCCTTGATTAAACAGCTCTCTGCAAAAGGCAAAGARGGCAGGAAGGGAGCTGGGTGATGAGCTTGAGGACCATCCTAGAAACAGGGGCTATTCCCCAGGGCAAACAAGTGCTGCTGGAGGAGAAAGATGCCCCATCAACCAGCCAGAGGCTAAAACAGCCTCAGCCCCCTGGGAATCAGGCTGCAATCCTCTGCTCCAGTACCAGGCTCCTGTCTCTGCGCTTTCTGCTCAAAGTCGGGCTGGCAACACCACACACATCACTTTTTCTAGCCTCTGATTAAAGGATGCAGGGAAAACAGACAACAGAAAGCCTCACACAGTGCTCAGCCCCTAGCAGGGCCAGCAATACTTCCATTTCCCATGGAGTTACACGTCCCAGTGGGATTCTGCAGGATGCAGTAGGGTACTGTCTCCAAGAACAGTTTTCCCCAGAGGCATTCATGACATCTCTGTTCCTCATTCTCTCACACACAGATGCTCTTGCACTGATAAGGATTGAAGTCCTTTGGCACAGAGGGGCAAAGATAAAGTCTTCTCCCTGGCCATCTATTTATATCAAGCTGGTAGGAACTCGTTATCTTTAAGGTCTCTGACATACAGAGCTGCAATCAGCCATCAGGGTGCAAAGTGATTAGGGGTGGGCAGAAAGGAGCCAAATCCACATTAACCCTCTTTTCTCAGGGAAAAAAGGCAAGAAGGGTGCTATAACTGAGCACGGGCAGCTGCCCTGCCCAGCTCTTGGAGAGAAGAAATCCAGGTGGGACAGAGGGTTTAAGCACAGCTCAGAGAACAACCTGAAGAGCCAGAGCTGAGGGGAAACACCTCTTGAGCGAGCACAGAGGCTCTGCAGGCCAGGAATGCTGCAGGCACAGGTGTGGGTTGTGGAGCTACACAAACTACTGACCACTGCTTACCAAATGCTCTGAAGCTGCTGTGACCTGGCAGCAGAGGTTTGCAGGCATGCCCCATGAAAAAAGGGGCTTTCCCCTCCCATTCCTCAGGCTTTGTGTACAAAGATGTTTGACCAAAGACTCCAGTTCAGGAAGGAATTATAAATCAGAAAGTATAAGATACTGAGTATCACCAGCTCCTGCAGTAATAAAGCCCCTGCTCATGCACAACATTAATATCTCATTACTAATGTACATCAGATGGTTCAAATTTCCCCTGCTCCCTCCCATGGCCTGAAAGAAACTGAAGCAAGCAGCAAGAACCTTCTTATTAAATAATAAGCATCTACCTTATTATTTCTCTGGAACTTGCCTGTGAGTGCAAACCTGACACTTGGGAACCCTCAGCTGCTTCATTTTATAGGCAGTTTGAGACTGAGGTGGCTTTTGCTCAATGCAGTGCTGGTTCATAAGCACAGTACCACTGATCCTCAGACCTGCCAACAGCTGAGGGGCTGCTGGGATCCCTTCTGAGTCATCAGAAATTCAGCCTCAAGTGAACCAAGGCACGGTCCAGGCACCACTGCAGCCACTCCGTCTGGGTAAGGATAATCTTGTTTCCAGCAAGAAAGCAAGGGTTTGAAAAACATGCTCACCAGTGCATTTCAATTATCCACGTTTTTAAACACTGTTTCACACCCCACGAGAGTACAATCACACCTCAGACAGGGCTGCCTCTTCACAGGGTATCACAGCCACTGGCAGACCCTGKTTTTGCACCGGAGGAAGGTTGGGGGGGGAAGAACCTTTATCCTAAGGATGCCTTAAGCAAAGTCTCACATCTTTTAAAACACACTGAGAAGGTYACATTTATTGCTTAGCAACTTTTCTCTCCCAAAAGTCACGGCCCAAAACTTACCATGGCTGTGTAACACAGAGCTGAAGGAGGGGCTGGTCCTTTGGTCCTTGCCCTGGTCTCTGACGGGCCATTCAGGAGCTGACAGCTGAGCATTTTATTCCCTCTGCAAACAAACCACATAGCTGAGCACCACCAGGRAAGTAGCAGGACCAGAGCAAATTCCCAGAAAAAGCCTTGGCAGTGTTCCTCCTGCTCTGTGAGATGGAGTAATGGAGCACGACACATGGAGCAACAGAAGCTGAACAATGCACGTGTTCCTGCAAGGAGAATGAACAAAATTAGAGGGGAGGGGGGAGTGGAAGGCACTTGCTAACAAATATTTATTAAAACACAATCTCATCCTCATCCGACCCTCGTTCTGATTAAAGAAAAAGGGACAGACTGCCATCACTGCTGGGGCACCCAGGCAATGTCCCTGACCATCCTGTACATAATTGCCCAGGAGGTCCCACAGCCACCCTGTTCCTTCCCTCCAGCAGTCTGGGATGTGTCACTTTAGGTCACCTCCCCCACCCATGGCAGGGAGGGTAGAAAAAGATGATCTTTGGGGTTCCTTCCAACCCAAACCATTYGRGGATTCTATRSCTGTTTTAAGAGCCCTGCTCTCCAGGCCCCCAGAGTCCCCTGACACAGTAAGAGCATCTTCCAGTCCTGACCAGCCAGCTCCCTGTGCATCCTGCTCACTGTGCCCTGTTGTCATCTTACTGCAGGGGTTCCWYACYRTTGTCTCCTTATCACAAGAGTTYCATACCTCCTTGGTGTTTCTCCTGGGCAGCTYCTCACAGCWYTGACTCTTTCCTCTTCACAAAGCAGCCAACTGAMTCCARTTYCCCTCTCACCCAGCCAYCCCACTCTTTTATAGCACTCTTCTTCTCAYTGGTTACAGCTGGGGCCTGTTAAAGTCAGGCCTGCTCCTAATCTTTGATAATTGACCCAGCTGCAACTCCTTAGGGGTAAGATTACTTTCTACACTATCTTCATTTTCTTATATTTTATCCCCCTACATGGCCTGTCAGAAGGACACTCAAGTCCTGCACCCCCACAGATCTCCTTCCACCCACATGCCTTCTACAGAGATCACCAAGGGATGTGCTCCCTTCCCATTCCAGCTAGCCAGCATGCTCCATAAAGAGAAGGGATGATCTGCTGACCTCAGTGGGATTTGGGGGCTTCAAAACCCAACAAGTTTAGGACCCAAGTATTCCTGACCTACTAATAGCTACAGCACTTCACAGGAGCACAGGGAATCATGGTTTGGGTGGGAAGGGACCTTAAAGATCATCTGGTTTCAAGCCCATGTCATGGGCAGGGACACTTCTCATTAGACCAGGGTTTAGAGACCATGAGCATAAGAAATCTTGGGAAATCTAGACACGTGCCAAACGGTTGGACAGGCTCCTGAAATGGCTCAGCRAGCAATGAGCTTGGTGCAATGTCCCCATCAGTCACTGGCTATCAAGCCTAATCCCATGGCATAATAACATTCCTTGAGTATGCTTTACATTTAAAAAGTAATGAAGAACCAGGGTGAAAAAAATGCTGTGATAGAAGGGAAGAGTTGAAATTCAACCCCTGTAAGAAGCCCTAAAGACAAAAGCACATTTCACATTCTGCAATCTGTAAGAGAGTTGATTTTCTGTTCCTCAGCTTCAATCACCWCTTTGCTAGTGAGATTTGGCACTAGCCCAGGTCTCCTGAGGAAGCAGAAGCAAGGATTTTCCGAAGGATTTGTCACCCACATCTCCTCCCACAGCGCTTCCTTGGGGTTTTTTTAATGAGCAAGGCCCTCTTTTGAAAAAAATCTGCCTTAAAAGATGAGGCCATGCCCATGAGAAACCCCAGGGCAATATTTCTACCTCAACCCCACCTCCAAGCCTCCTGCTTGCCTGCAAGCCCTGCTGCCCTCCACCTGCTTAAGGAGGATGTTTTCATTATTGTTCAATTTGCAGTGAGTTTAGTTTAACGTCCTTCATTGGATTATTTTTATATTTAATGTCCTTTCCTCTCCTCCTCTTCTTTTTATAGACTGGTAATCCAAGTCCCTTGGCAAGGCTGAGTAATCTTGATCAGATTTTAATCAAAGTAAGCCAGATCCTCAGCTGCCACTATTGATGCATCTGCCTTTAAATATTTGAACGATGCTGATTTACCCCAGCGAGGCGCAGGYTCCATCCGTTCAGGAAATTTAAATTCCTTCCCAGGCATCAAGCTAAAACAACAAGACAGAACAAGCAACCTGCTGCGAAGGGGTTTTAGTTTATAAAACCAATACCCAGGATTTCAGAACTAAATGAAAATCTGAGATAATCCCTCCCCAAATCCAGCCTGGGAAAAGCACTCCGGACAGATAAGTATCAAGTAACTTCTTAAAACACACTTTTTCCTTTTATAAAAGCTTTCATCAAGTCAGAGCCAAAGGGAAATTACCCACAAGGCCTCATTCCTTGACATGACCCAGAGAATTCATGTTTTCCACTCTTAGAAAATGCTTATTTTACCCAGGCAGGCTTTCTCCAGGATGGGCCTGCTTCTGCTTTGTTCAGCAATGACCCTTGCACCGCTGCCAAACCCCAAGCATCCAAAATCAGTATATTAGTTGGAAAATAATGAGATTTCTGGAATACAAAATGTTGGCTCCATTTCCTCACCTTTAAAGATGACATCTGCCAGCTTCCCTCCACAGATTAGAAAGCAAAACAAAAAGCACTTAGATGAAAAAGAACCTCATCTAATCGCCTGGCTCCAGGAGATGAGTTTGACATAGAGACAGGGGCTGTCCCACAGAACTTGTGGTGCCCAAGTGGTGCCAGAAATAGATGATTGCCTCAAATACACTGCTGAAGGCAAGACAAGCCAGTTATCCTGATTTCCTTACCCAGCTGGGGGTGAACTCCTCAGAAACAAGAAAGTTTTCTCAGGTTCTCTGAGACAGGTGTTACACAAGCACCACCCGAGGAGTTGTAACTCCAGACCCTCAGAATACATCTGCATTTCCATCCCTACTGCTAGAGTGCTGTAAGGTCTCCAGGATGTGTCAGATCCATGCCCAGTCCTGAACAGGAGGAGAACAACTCAAGGATCTCAGTCCTTCCTTCCCTCAGGAGGTTCAGGGCTCCTTTTCCAGCTGTTGGCTGGACCCATCCTTCCTTCCACCTCCAGCCAGGCTGGCCTACAAGCAACCATAACAAATTCTCTCTTGTTCATGACTCTTATTTGCCATCCTGCTTCACAACCAATGCCTCAGCTTTGCCCTCCACACCCCAAAGTCAAGAAGGAGGAAYAAGACCAATGAGGAGCAGCTGAGGGAGCTGGGGCTCTTTAACCTGGAGAAAAAGAGCCCCAGGGGGGATCTTCTCACTCTCCACAATTCCCCAGCTGGAAGCTGTAGCCAGGTAGGGGTCAAGCTSTGCCCCCAGGGAATAAGGATGGGACAAGAGGAAGTGGCCTCAAGCTGTGCCAAGGGAGCTGTAGATTGGATTTTAGGAGAAAATTCTTCACTGAAAGGGTGTTCAAGCACTGGAACAAACCAGGCAAACCAGGAAAGTGGTGGAACCACCATTCCAAGAAGTGTTCAATAAACCYGTGGATGTGCCACCTGGGGACATAGTTTAGTCCACAAGACATCTGGGGCTTTGTACTGCTGGGCTAACAGCTGGACTTGATGATCTAAGAGGTCTTTTCCAACAGAATGAGTTCTATTAGTTTATAATCACCGTCGTGCAAGAGCCCAGCTCCTGAACTGCWCTTGGATCCATACCATGTCCCCCATGCAAGTCCAGGAAAACCAGTGACCATTCTGCTGAGCAAATACTACAGGATTAGGTGCTGCCCTGCAAGAGACAAAGCCATGGCACAGTGCCCTTAAGATGTTGTTACTCATTAAGAGGACCAAAAATGAGCTGGGCCTTTAAAAAAAGTTGAAGTCTAGTAATGGCTGTAAGGGTAAATTACAGAAAGGCAGAGCTAGGGATGAGGAAAAACCAAGGTCTTTGTTTCTTTCCCCATGGCTCCTCCACAGTTCTGTGAGGAGAAGAGCACTCCAGTGGACACAACCCCAACAACTTCACCATTAACATGCACATTAAACCAGGCTGTGAATAGTCTCATGAAGGAAAGTACATGGAGGAGCATCTGCAGGGGGGTTAACAAGCTCCAGCTCCTGCAAGCAGCAGGCATCTTTTGTCCTTTCCCATTAGCTCACCCGAGCATCCCTGATCCGAGACACAGGTTCCTACAGCAGATGGCCTTATTAGTGTCCATGTGTGGTGACAAGGAGACCACCACAGGTGGCCCAGACAGCAACAAAGCACTTCACCCCACTTGCCCCAAAACAGGCTCAAGATCATGCCAAGGGCAGCCAGGATCAGAGCACAGAAAGATGTCATGTGCAAATGGTCCAAGTTACCCTCCCATGTTTTTGTGCTGTTCCAGGCCCAGCTGGAATTTGTTGTCCAGTTTGGGATGCTGGTCTTCCAGACKGTGTGAGCAACTGGAGACAATCCAAGGGAAACAGACAGCAGTGACTGGAAATCTATAGGAGACAGTTGGCAAGGAGGGGTGGAAAGCACTGGTGATGCTCAGTCTAGAGAGGATGGAGACATGGTTACAATCTTCAGACAAACAAAAACAGAAGAGAGGGAGAAAAAAACATCCACCTTTCCCCATCTATGAAAAGGACAAGTCCTGGGCTTGATTTAAAACAAGGAACCTTTCAGTCAGATATTAAGGAAAATTTTCCAAGTGCACTGACAGCAAAAGCACTAGGCAGTTGTCAGAACTCCATTGCTTTCCTCCAACATCCACTGTGTTAAATTAAACCCTTTGGGCTACCCTGCAGAAGACCCCATAACTCAGCCACGAGGCAGGCAGGAGAGTTACGAGCTCATTCTGCACTGTGACGTGGGGAATGGATAGTCCAACGCCAGTGAAAAAGAAATTAATTTCCAGCCCATCATAAARAACACCAAAAAAACAAAAAGCCACACAGCAGCTGCTGCTTAGAAGGACCTTTAAAAACCCTTTCAGTGTGAAAAGGCCAGGGAGGGAGAGAGAGGGTGCAGCAGCTTCCAGGGCTGGCAGGAGCTGGCGAATGGAGAGGGAAAAATCCACAGCAAAGCTGGGCCTGTTAAGCGTGGTGGGAAACAGAAGAGAAGAGCAGAGAACAATACCTACCTGTTGTCTGTGAGCAGAGAACAATGCCTTCCTGTTGTCTGTGAGCAGAGAACAATGCCTTCCTGTTGTCTGTGAGCAGAGAACAATGCCTACCTGCTCTCTGTGAGCAGAGAACAATGCCTACCTGGTCTCTGTCACCCACCTCACACTGCCCCACTGTGCCATTGGAAGAAGGGCCCTGGGCCCTCCCAGGACCTTCCAGAGCCTGGGATGCTCTCTCCCCCAGCACACACAAGCCTCACTCTGAGCTGGTGGCTCCATCCCTAACRTGTCTCCAGGTCAGGCCATTTCCATGCTGGAGCTCAGGACTGAGCCCCCAGGCTGGCTCTAGCACTTGATGGGTGCCAAGGTAAGGCAGGAGCACATGGTTRGGTGTTCTCAGCAGCCAGAGGAGGAAGAGTTTTGGGATGTCCTTGTTTTTGTCCATGTCCAACTAAATAAAACAATACATACATTTGTACATATCCAACCAAATAGATCTCAAGTACAGAAGCTTTTCAAGCCTGAGACCAAGCTGGGTACTCTCAAATTCTTCTGAACTTTACTTGGAACACGGGAAGGAGTCCGGGATTTCCATCAYCCTCCTTGGATTTGGGTCCTAGCTGCCTGATGACCTCTTGTGTGAGTTAAAAATTCAGTCATTCTTCTGTCTGCYTCATCATGGGTCTGCCCTATTCCCACCCAGATACACTGGCTGGAGCCAATTCTGCATCATATCTTCAAATTCATCCAAGCTTCAATTTCATCCAAAACTTCTTGTGTTCTGTGGTCCAAATCTCCCTGAAATTCAGCTCTTCATGTATTTTTGGTTGCATCTGGAATTCAGTAAGCTGAGAGACGCTTGGAGAAACCAAACTCTGGCTAATTGCTTTAGTACTCATCAGAAAACACGGCATGTTGCAGATCCATGATAAAACATGGATCTCCTGGAGAGGCCCCCAGTGATGCAGATGTTTTGCAGGAGRTTTCACTCCAGACTGAACCATTCCAGAATGACAGACCTGAATTTCAAACCCATAAAATTTCCTCTTGAGTTTCTCCTCCCACAATGACTTTGCTTGTGTGAGGCTTGGCTCAGACCATCCCACTCACRGTATTTGCAAGACTAAATGCAGTCAAACACAGCTCACATGAGAAGAAACTTCTGGACCTCTTCCACCACTCCTTTCCTTGTGTGGAGCACAGAGGCACCCAGAGACATGTTTGCAGTGAACTATTACCCTCTGCACTCTGCATTCTGCTTTGTTTATAGAGACTTTGGGGAGATTTGTGGGCCAGGTGATGAATTATAAGGGAGGAAGACAAACATATTTTACTGTTCTGGGCAAGGAGTGCTGGAATCCTGCGGACATCTGGAGGAATTATTTGCAGAAAATTAACAGTGTTTGTCATTTGCATGATGAACTTCTGGATCTCAAATGAATGATGGGAAGGAACTGGTGGGAGATGCTCATTATCCCTGATGGAGTGAGGCCCCTTGACATGATGCTAAGGTTGCCATGATCTATGGACCTGCTGACTGACAACTCTGAGGGCTCTGGAACTGAGTTCACAATATAACYGGGGGCGTAAGCGACCTGCCACAATTCAATTAATTATTAAACGCCGAGGCGTTAATAATTGTTGCCTTGCCTCTGATTGCTGGAGTTTGGGATGTGCTCTCTGGCTGTCTCACAGGGCATACACCTTAACTCCTTGCTGCCTAATTCCAGAGGGCACGGAAAGCAACACACCTGCAGGTATCCAGACAGATTAAAACTTCCAGGATTTCTTGTTTCTCTCTTGATGTGCCTTTGGGGATCGTGCTCTCAGCAGCTCCCTGAC
This sequence comes from Cardinalis cardinalis, assembly GCA_014549065.1. Taxonomy (NCBI): domain Eukaryota; kingdom Metazoa; phylum Chordata; class Aves; order Passeriformes; family Cardinalidae; genus Cardinalis; species Cardinalis cardinalis. The sequence continues at coordinate 920,590 of JACDOX010000108.1, forward strand.
AGATTCCCCACCTCTGCCTCGGCAGCAGTTGCAAATCCCAGGTGGGGGCAGATGATGTGCCATCACCAGCCCTGCACTCAAATTCACAGCATGGCAGAGAAGTCCTCAAAGTTTTCCTAATCCTCCAGTGCAGCACCCCTCATCCTTTTGTATGTTAATGTTTGCTGCGCTGGGAGCCAGCTTCATTTTCCCTGCAGCTCTAGCATGCCAGGGAGGAGCTCTTGGAGAGCTGGGGGCACTGCTTGCTAGCAGGAACCCAGAAGAACCAAGCCTGAGAAATGTCATCGCACCTAGGACATGGCTCTTGGTCTCTCAGCAACTCAGCTTCTGCCTTTGAAAACATGAAATATTCTATGATCTGTTCCTGAATTGTTGCTTATAAGACTTCTGAGTGTTCCCCAAAGTAGGGGGTGAGCTCCCCTCTGCTTCCCAAGGAAAGAGGCAGAGTTGGGGTGCAGAAGGGATGGGAAGTCTCTCCAGGGGAGCAGAGGGGATGCATCAGCTGTGGCAGCCTTATTAAAGGAGAGGCAAGGAAGGCAGAGGGCACCTGGGCTCAGATTAAATTCACTGTCTCAAGTGYTTTTGTAAGCTCCTCTAAATGCACTTCCCAGCGCTTTCACCCCTGTCTCTAAGCAGAGAGAGCAGCACTCCCCTTCCTCACAGGGTGCTGGGAAGATGAATTCATGAACATTTTTGAGGCAAGGAAGCTGAAGAATATACAATTGATGGAAGACATGAAAACCCCAAATGTTTTGGGCACCAGGACCACCCCAMAATTGCCACAAGATGAGGAAAGCAAGGGAAGTCCTCTGCGGCTACTGCAGCCTCCCTGGGAGCACTAGGGGGCAGGGATCTGAGGAGGGACAGCTACACTGACAGTATTCTCCGGGCAAAGGTGCTGCCAAAATATGCTGACACCTTTTCTTTCATCAAAGAAGCRCCAGGCTGATTAACACGGGCAGAGAAATCCAGCCCCATCCTTTCTGGGGCACCTSAAGGCCACGATGTGATGAGCAGGGGGATGGGGCAATGCAGTTTGACTCGCCTGAGAGAGAGGGAATGAGAGCAACCCACGGATTTGGGGCAGGGATGGCAGAGCCAGCCCAGTACCCCCCAGTTCTCTGGGAACAGCTGCAGCTCWGAGCATGGCTCGGCTCCAAGCTCTCCTTACTGGGACTGGAGCTGAGACAGGGAAGAAAAATGAGCATCTGAAAGTCCATATGAATAAGCTAATGCCGCAGGGCTGTCAGTCATGTGCTAATACCCTTAGCTAAAGAAACATATTGATCCTGATTGCCTGGAATTGCACTTGAAAAGGGCTGGGTGACATTTCCAAGGAGACACGAGCTACTTTCAAGTCAATTAGCGGCATTGGAGGATTCATGCTGAGGGGACGCACTCACCTCCGAGGAATGCCAGGAGAGAATGAGAATTGAATTAAGCCTTTTCATACACCGAGAAACAAATCCTTTAATGGCCTGTAACAGCTGACAGGACACCCAGGGTCGCCAAAAGCATGCTGGCAGCAGCTAGGTGAAGAAGTTTCCCCGTGATGAAGCTGAGGACTGCAGAGCAGCTGAATCATTGCGACAGACCCAGGAGGGTATGCAGAGCTCCACAGGGTAACCCTCTAAACAAAGGAACAGAGGGAAGCAAAGTTTGAGTTCCATGTCAACAAYGCATGTGAAGCTCTTCATTCCTCTCCAGGTACCTGATCTCCCTTGGGGCTCAATGGGAATGCCACAGCCAGCACATCTTGCATACCACTGAGCAGCATGACCCTTAAATGAAGTCTTAAATGGACTTAAAGAAGGCACTTAAATGAAGTCTTCTGCCCGCTGCCTTCCCAAAAATATTCCRTACTCCTATGGATCCCAAAGCCTCCTTCAGAGCCCAGGATCCCAGGCAGGTTTGAAACCACCACAGCAAATCAAAAGGCAGAGAAATTAAWGTAACTCCGCAATCCCTCTGTTTTTTCTATTTGCGGGTGCTCTGACCCATATTTAGTTTCCATGGTTCCTTTTATGTTCCTATAAACATGAGGTTTGTACCTGAATTCAAGGCTTTCTGGACAGCTTTACAGAGATGATTTCCTGCTCTCTCACAGCAGCTGCAGTCATTCTGTCTCACAAGGCAAGGAGCAGAGCCCTTCGATCCGTGTGCAGGAAGGAGTGAGAGCCTTCCAATCACCCACAGGGTGAAAGTGACCCCAGCAGCTACAGACTGGCTGAGGCCTCCGAACTGAACAGGTCTCTGGATATTTGAATCTTCCTGAGTATGGCACAGGAAAATGAAAACAGACAGAGAAGCCATCCCACGTTTTCTCCAGCCTCAGCTCTGCAAGCTCTCAGACACRGTGGGTTTCCCTGTGATAGCATCTCTCAGCCACAAGCCCAAAGCCATCTGCAACATACCAGYGACATTCAGAGGCCCCAGAAATGCTACCATGTCCTTTTGAGTGTTCCCACRGCCCAGGGAAAGCTGCCCATTGTCYCACCTTCCAAAGCCAATTAGTTTAGTAAGCCTAAAAGCCCAGTCACGTCCTCAGGCCCATCCTCATCCMYRCACCTACACCAGAGATGTTGCACTAAGAGCTCTAATGGGGCTAATCCTTCTATGCTGCAGCAGCACAAGTTTATTTGGGACATTTTTTACCCATCCTCACCTTGATGCAAGTTTTCCTAGTCCAGTACAAACAAAGACCATTTTGGTGCTCCCCTGGCTTTCCCCACTTCCCTCTGCTACACTTCTAAACTGAATGGTAGAGACAGACAGCTCCTGTCCCAAAAGAATTCAAATGTTGTTCTTCTTGACTCAGCTGAAGAGAAAAGCCTATCTTTATAAACCTACAGGCTTCAAGCAGAATAAATGAATCTCCTAAYAGCCCCTGCAAACAGAAGGAAACTTGGGAAATGGATCCTCCCATGGGTTTGCCATGGAGYGTCCCTTGAGTTTTTAACCAAGCATTTTCTTGTATGGCCAGTGATTTTCCAGAGAGAAAATGAAATCAGAATTCTGACACATCTGAAGAGTCCTGCAGAGCCAGAGCCCCAGTTCTCTCGGTGACACCTCAGACCACAAATGTCTATCCAAAGCACAGCCAAAAGGCTTAAGAAACCCCTTTTTTCACTAGAACAACAGAGTGTCACGCTCATTTTGCAAGGACTGCTAGGAGCCTGGATCTCAATTAAAGCTACCAGGGCTCAAAATAGCCTTTTGCAGCATTTGCAGCCTGTAACATAAAGCATAGGTCACATTACTGAAAGTACCAGAGAAACACAAACGGCTGAGGCTCAGCTTCAAAGTGACCCTTGCTTCAACACCCACTTCTTTTCTTCTGTGGATGGAATATGGTTAAAAGCAACACATAACTACCATTTAATGCTGCAGAAGTCGGTCAGACCACACTGATGCTTACAGGTAGAGAGCTGATGCACACAAATGACTTTTCCAAAGCTGTACAGTAAATCCAAAACACAACTGAGACTTAACCTCAGGTCTCACAAACCCCTCCTTCCCCCCACCCCCAAACCATTGCACTTTGCTTTCTGCTTGCTAATAAAAGCCAGCTGAAGGGATATGGCTGCATGGACACACTCAGCAACCAGGGCTCTGGTGAGGAGCACAACTGAGAGAGAGAATCCATTCCCTCTGTGATATGGGAAGAAAGCAGAGGGGCACAGCAGGGTGCTCCTGACAAGATGGGAAGGGAAGCAAAGGGGAGGTTTTTTTGTCTTTACTGTGAAGAAATGTCTGCATTTCCCTTATTAACAGCAAGGCTCAGCCCTAGCTAGAGAACAGCAGGAGAGGCTGAAAAACGGGGTCTTTTCAAAGCACCATTTCTCTATAAATATCAAGCATGAGCTGCTGCCCGTGAARGCAGCCCATTACATTTCTGGGGTGCTCTCAGGAAGCCAAACTGATTAAATTACCTTTTGTGGGTTTCAAACAAAGTAACATCATCTCCCCAGCCACCAGCAGCCCAGAAGACCCCACTAAGGGACTAAAATATATAAGAAAGTAAAATTTGGTCRTCCCAGCATCTGGATGGTTCTCACTTCCAGGTCTGAAGGATCAAAATCTTATTTGTATGGAGATACCACCATATGTGCTGGCTTATTTGATTGTGTTTTAATAAAAAGAGAAGTAACCCCCTCTATTGCACAGCACCACACCCAGGAAGGGCTGACCCCATCACCCTCAGCCCCAGAAAGGAGCCTGCCACAATGCCAGTAGGGTCATGTATGCCTTAGGATGGGAATGGGGACAGAGGGACAGAATGAGGACAGACAGAGGTACCAGAGTGTGCTTGACAGGCATGTTGATGAGCTGCTGGTTTAAAGGGTAGGTGAAAGGGGGAATGACCAGGTGTCCAAGGAAGCTGGAAGGATGGGAAAAGGGGAAGAGTTCCATTATGTCTTAAAGCTGTTTGTTCTGGCCTTAAGTGCCATTATGAATTTTTTCTGACCTTGGCAAAGATGATGCAAAATCCAGCCCAGTATGAAGTTGGAGGAGGACTCAGGTAATTTTTTTTTTCACAGCCAGCTTCAATTCTCATCAAATCCCAGTTCACCCCAGCAATCCCTGTCGCAGAAGTGTCAGGGAATGCAACGAGCCCAGGAGTCCACACGCTTGCACTGGGAAAGCACTTTAAATACACACACACAGAGCCTGGGGAGAGATCTTCCCTCTACCTTCTCATATCTAGACCTGAGGGCTCAGCTGTGTCTTCTTACATAGACATTTTTCATGGAGGCAGAGGAATTAAGCTTTATTAAAATAAGGGCTGTGATTCTCTCTGTCACATGCACCCACGACACGGGAGTTCAACGTGACATGTATCACCAGGAGGGCTACCAGCAAAATTGCAAGAGCTGGTAACCAGAAGACCTGGGTTCAGGCCAGAGGCAGAGACAAGACACAACGTGATGAGGGACTGAATATCTTGCATTGCTCTCACGTGTGTCCTCGGGTCAGGGGGGGAGCATAGACAGTGAGGCAAGGCAGCAGTGAAACAATGCTGATCATGTTTCCTTTGCCCTGTGCCATTCATACTCTAAGGCTGTTACAGCTGCAGCCACGTGCTCCCCACACAGCCACAGACAGAGARGATTTAATTCTCTCTGAAGCTAAATCTCTAATCCAAAAACCTATGGATAAAAAAAACAGGGTTGGGAAAGGAAGCCATGACCATCTTTCACCACCCAAAAAAGTCTGCACAACTGCCTGGGTGCCAATAGGACAGAGATAACGATATTGAAGTGAATACAATCAATTGTTCTGTAAGAGCTTTCTGGGACCATTAGTTAATTAAGTTGCCAGCAGATAAAGGTCTATATAAAAAGCTCTGATCACCTTCAGCACACAAGATTAAAGAGGACTGGTGTCCACCCCATGCCTACCTGCAAAATCTCAAACTGTTCATTCTCTGGCTGTTCTCYTTCCCAGAGCAGCAAGAGTTAAAAAACAAATCCACACTTCTGCAAAAGCAAAGGCACTGCCAAGCACGGGAACACCAGGGAGAAGGCAAGCACGCGGCTTGCAAGCTGCCCAGCTTTCTTATTTCTTAAAACAAAGACATCTCTTYGTGCAAATGTTTTTCAAGAGGTGCAAGAGACACAATAACTGCCRTGAGTCCCTTTCAGACACATCCACTCTCCTTTTGGGACCATCACCTGGGAGATGATGAGCAACTTTTCACTTTGCCCATCCCAGTGTCTCCTCTGCCCACGGCCCCCCACCATGGTGAGGGAAACACGATCAGCACTGTTTCACTGCTGCCTAATTCCACCTCCACACACCCTCACTGGAGCCAGATGATCTCTAAGTGCYTTGCAACCCAAAATATCCTAGGATTCTATGATTCCCAGCCCACCAAAAGCCACATCCCAGCTTTCCCTTTAAATGTTGAATTGGCCTCATTCTCCCTCCAAGGAATGGTGAATCTACCAATCCTTGCTGTGYTTCAGTGGCCTCAGCAGAGTTAAAATCAGGCAGGGTCTTTTGAGAAAGTGCCCCCCTCCATTAGGGGAACCAAAGAGGAAAAAGGGATTTGGAAGCCCAAGAGCAGATGGGAACAAAGAGGGACTGTTCTATAAAGACCTTCAATAACAGGGAATTCTTACAAAAACCATAGCATCATGAGGCTTGGCAAACAGCAAAGTCAGACTCCAATTGCCTTTTTAAACACCCCTGAAGATGCTCCAGGGCTAAGCATTGCTACCCTCAAACCCTGCCTTTCCAGAAATAATGGCTTCCTGGTGTACCTTTATCCTGCTGGTGACCCACAGAGTCCTTATCACCACATTCCCACCCTTGCATTTAAATCTCACTGAGGAGCTGAAGTCAGAACTTACATGGTTTATGCTCATCTGCTGAGATGGGGAGTATCATTTTTTCCTGGCTCCCCATGTGAATTACAGCCCCCTCTGGGCAGTGCAGAATTGCTTTTGAAGAGGAGCTAGAAACACTTCAGCACTTTCTGAACAGATGAAAAGGGAGCTGTCGAATGCAGTGGTTCTGGAGAAGAGAGAGATTTCTGCTTCCTGGCGGCTGTTTACAGACCAGTGCAGCCTGGCTGGGGGTCAATAACCACCCTGGTGCTCCACAAAGTCACCAGCACCACCCCACGCTCCTGCTTGCCAGAGGAGCAGAGCATTACCCAAACAGCATCTGGTTAACATTCAAATCCCAGGAAATTCACACCCCCCCTGCTGCCATCCAGGTTTTCTGAGGCTCTGATTCCCARCATGCTGGAGTCAGAGCTGGACTCTGTTTTTCCAGTTAGTTGGAAGGCAGCTGCTGGAAAGGCTGGAAAGACAAGCTCTGAGAGAAGACATGGACACATTGCAGCACTTCCCTGAAACACAGCAGTGGGACAAGCTCCCAGTACATCACAACAGCATGGATGCAAGGCAGGGTATGGCAATATGACCCCTGGCAGGGTTGGTAGCATTCCAAAGCCAGCAATGAAACCTTAAGACAGAGCATAGCATTTCACCCTTTGTTTATCCCGATCTCCCAAGGCCTTCCAGCAACGCACAGCTCAGGAACAGCTTTCATTACTTTGTTTAAACCCTTTCCAAACCTATTTAATCTTTAGCCTCCACAGTATCCCATAGCAATGAGTTCCACAGTTTGCCTACACGGCATGGCAAGCAATTTCTCCTCCTGAAGCACCCCCAAAGTAATTTCACTGCAGATGCAGAAAGAGATGAAAAAGCAGGGGGCAGTCTGGAGGAGAAGAAATTAAACCGTCACAGCTTTAGGAAGAGCTGGCAAGGAAAGGTTAAACGAACTAGGTTCATTCAGCCTAGAAAAAAAAAAGGAGAAGACTAAGGCACAGAGGCATAACAATCTTCCAGTAGCTTGCAGGTTATTAAGACAGCAGTCGATTGTTCTCTGTGTTCAGTGACAGAAGAAGAAATAATTTAACTTGGAGCAAAGAAAGCTTAAGTTTAGACATCTAAAAAAAAAAAGATTTAAAACTTTCTACCTAGAACAGATACAGGGAAGCAGCAGAATTTTTCACTGGAGACATCTATGGAAAGGTTAAACAAACACCTGTGTGGAGGGGAAAGGTGTAATTGATCTTGCCTCAGTGCCAACACATGGAGTAGATTATCTGCAGAGGTTTGTTCCAGCCCTCTGTGATACCAACAACAAACTTTTTAACTGCTTTCTTCATGCATTTTTAATTGCATTTTAATTTTTGTCCTCATATAGCTTGAGACAAGTGTAAAAAACAAAGCCACGGCTATTACATCAGAAATTACATGCTTTCCATTCCTTCAATGTAATAAAAAGATGTAAAAGTTAGAACAGATATTTATTGAGCTATACAGTCACACCAATAAATATGTATGGGTGTCGCGTCCCCTTTTGCTTTGCCAAAAATAGTTCCAAATTATGCCAACCAATGAAAAACCACGTTTCATTAGGAAATGAACTTTAAAATACAAGATTAAAACGTGGTTTTAAAATCAAGATTTCCTGCTTGTTGATTTAAATCATGATTAAAATGGGTAATTCAAATCAACCACCTTGAAGAAAACAGGCTGCCTCAACTCTTTAGGGTGGAGAAGACAGTGGTGCCCCAAAGACCAGTCAGGTAATTCCAGTTTCTACTGCTCTGCTCATTCTCCAGCTCAGCATTCCTACCATATCCATCTTCTCTGAAGAAAAAGCAATTTCCATCCCCAAGCCTGACACCCCAAGTCCCTTCCACTGCCCTTCTCTGGACCTTGAGCCTGCACAGTTCTCATGCCCAAAGAGCATCATCAAGAAATCTCAAGCTGACACAGAATCAGTCTCAAACAAACTTCTCTGCAGCAATTATAATCAGATCCTCCCTGGATGCAAATAGTGTTTCTGAGCGTGGGCTCCAATCAAAGCTTGTGAATAATTATGACAGGATTTTAAAACCTGCCCTCGAGAACAAGAGGAATGTGGAATCAACAYGCCTGCTTGAGGGGATGGAGGCACACACAGAAGGTGGGAACTTCCTGCCAGCAACACATGGAGAAGAGAGTCCCAAAGACCTCATTACAAATGGATTTTGGATATTTCATCCCACAGCTGGGCTAGAATATCAGRGTGCCACAAAAGGTGGTGGCTCCACATTTCTGCAGAACGCTCTGGTCTTGAGATGGCCAGCACTCATCTCCAAAGCCATGGCATAGGCTTCATGCAGARGTTTTCACAGAGCTCTGAAGAGAGCTCCAGAGATCCTTTGGTTTTCAGATTACTCTGCCAAGACCACTGCCAGAGGTGCAAGACMCTGGTGTTTGAGCATGCACTCATCTGTGAGAACTGGGTGAACCCCAGCTCATTTCTTGGGCCCATGGACACAGATGGGACTGAGGAAGGAAGAATCCCTGGACAGGATGCTTCCCAACTTTCTCTTCCCTCCAAATCAAAGGCTTACCTATGGTTCTGAAGACTTCCCAAATGAATTTTTATTTACTCACTTATTTTTTATTTACTTATACTTATTTACTTATTTATTTAACAAATCTGAGGTACTGAGGAACAATAAACCAGCAAAAAAGCTGAACTTCAGTTTTTGCAAAGCCAGAATTAACTCTGCAGTCAACACAGGTARAGATCCAGCCTGCCTGACCAACCTCCACAGGCCACATGGAATATCCCAGTGCCAGAATCTGCCGTTCCTTGAAAGAAATTAAGCACTTTGAGCATAAAAGTGAAAAGTTTTCCAGCAACAGTGTGTGAAATGAAGGCAACTCAGTATAAGATGACATCTCTGGGATTCACAGATCTTAACCCAACTAGTCCATCCAGGATGGAAATGCCTCATTTTAATGGCCTTGGTGCTGGCAATTTCAGTGTAACAGGAATGAGAGTGGAAAAATGCATCAGCAAGGATGGAAGTGGGAAGGGGAGACCAGGACGAATCAAAAGAAATAACCAGAACCTCAAGAGGGATTGGTCATCCCACAATCAACTTGAAATTTTCTCAGTGCCTACTGAGATTTCATCAGAAACAGAACAATTCCACCAAATGATGTATCAGCACAAATCCACCAAACTAAAAATCTAGGGTTTCATCACCGGTATGAAAAATTGTAATTTTCCTTGGTTTGGCTTTTAAAAATCAAAAATCTTTAATGTTTTTTTTCTCTTCTTATTCCTGGCATTAAATTAAATAGAAAAAATGGCACCCAGGCAGGATTCACCTGTCTTTCTCTTCCCACCTCTTCTAACTTGTGAAGAGTTCCTTCTTCTTTAAACAAAATAAAATGGCCTGTGAAAGAAAAGCAAACTCAYGTTAAAAGCTGCATCTGCAAAAAAAGTGAAGGAAACTTTGAATCAAGGACAGAATAACAATGGAAGACAACAAAAACACTACTAAAAATAAGTTTTAATCTCTCCATTATTAAAAGTCCTTCTCCTGTTCAGTAAAATTGAACCCTTGGCAGTTGTTTTTTTCCTGTGAATTGATTGTTGTATTGTTTTGTTTGGGCTTTTTTACCAATTTAATACATTCCATCTGCATTAAGGTGTGGGCAGCACAAAAGGGCACTGGGCAAGTCAGACCCGAGATTTTCAGCTTTGGCTCAAAAGTCAAAATCTGTTGTTGATTGCTTGGGTAGAACAGCAGAGAGAGGCCAGAGTGAGCTTTAAAAACAAATCCAACACCTTCCACAGCCCGAGAGGCATCTCTTTCCATCTGCCATCTCAAGCAATTCTCCTTGCAGCATGAGAAGCAATCCAAGACCTGAGCATATTTTGCAGATCCTCCCGTGATTTTGCAAACTCACCCCCATGACAAGGGGAAGAGCCACGGTCTCATCTGCCTCTCCTTCTCCCAGCAAGCAAACTGCCTGCCTGGCCCTGGATTCTGTCATTAGAGACAGGAGTCGTTAAGAATTCATGCCCACTGCCAACACTGCATTTTTTGGAGAGGTCCTGCACTCAGGCAGAACTAATGAGCAGGCAAAGAAAGGGAAGAGCAGTTAAAGCAGAAAACAGGCACACAAATACAGCCAAAATGAGAATGCAGACTTATCTGTAGGTCTTCTCCCCTCCGAGGTGCTTCGGCAGCAGCGCATAATGAAATGTTTACCCGGGGGAAGGGATGATTGTCATACCTGTGATAGGGATGGGGAGGCTGAGGAGGAAGGATCTAAGGTACCCAGGCACACTGGAGGGCTGTGTTGGAACTGGGGCTGGKTTTGAAGCACCCGTCCTGACACATTCATTCAGCCAGGGAGATCACAAGGTGCAGGCAGYGCCTTCGGAAGGCTCCGAAAGCTGCAAATTCTCAGCTGTAAAAATAGGCCAGATAATACCTGTCTGAAGGGGATTTATCCTGCTGTATGTGCAAAATGCTTTGCAGTCATTGGACAAAGGGTTTTATCAAAATACAGCCAGAGGCTGGATGAGATATTAACCTCCCCCTCTTCCAGCTTTCCAGCTACTGAAAAAAAAAAAAAAAGAAAAAAGAAAAAAGAAAAAAAAGAAGAAAAATACTGCTAGTTTCTGGGAGCAGAAGGCAGCACTTCCTCCTGCATTTCTGTGCAGAACAGCCAGCTGTGGAGCATGTGCTTACCACTAATAATAACTTTAACTGCAATGGAAGAGTGGAGAACTTAATCACATATAGAAATAGGACACGCAGAGATGGGATTCACAGAGGGACAGGCTCCCTTTGCACCCACAGAGCAGTCTGCATAAGGAAGGATGCTCTTCAATGTACACATCTCCATGTACAGCTTTGCTGAATTGTTGCTGCCAGAGAATCGTAACTAAAGCATTTCTCACTTCCATCTGTTTCTGTTGTAAGCCATAATGTTACAGCAGCATTTATTCCTTCTTCCCTTTCTCTTCCCCTGCCTGCTTTTTCCCCAAGCATCCAATTTTTTAGGCCTATAACCCTGAAAATGATGAAAGTCTCCCATTGATTTCAATTGGCTTTTGTTTAAGGGCTTGATAGCAGAGAGAAAAATTGAATGATCATTCATTGAACGAGACAGATTTGGCCCAGTTCCCCAGCTGGTGTAAATCAGCACGAGCACTCAGGACTCGGAGGCTCCCTGCCCTGTGCTGATGACTTAGTCCACTTCTGTGCACACCAGGAATTTTAATGATGCTGCCCTGCCCTGCCAGCACATGGACCCAGCGTGCAGCTTTTGGGCTTTTTTACCAATTTAATACATTCCATCTGCATTAAGCTGGGCAGCACAAAAGGGCACTGGGCAAGTCAGACTCGAGATTTTTCAGCTTTGCCTMAAAAGTCAAAATCTGTTGTTGATTGCTTGGGTAGAACAGCAGAGAGAGGCCAGAGTTAATGCTGCTCAACAGCTCCAGCTCAGGACTGTGAGGATCCACCTCACTCACCTTCAGGACAGCCCACGCCATGGGCTGGAAGACAGCCCTGAAGCTGCCAGGCTGTTCCCTGGAGCCCAAGCCTTCTCAACTTCCCTGGAGCCCAAGCCTTCTCAACTTGCCATCCAGGTATCCCATGGATCTTGGCTCCCAGCAAAAGGAAGAGCATCCTGTTAACCCCAGTATCCAAACCAGGATGCGCCTCATGTGTTACACCCCTACTCTGGGCTGTGGCAATGGAAGGGTGGCACCTATCTATGAATTTACTTTGCCTCCCCTCCTCTCCTTGCTGTCCAGAGGGAATTAGCCCACCTGGGATTAGAGCAGGCAGCCTGTGCTGGCAGCAAGGTAAAAGGCACAGGGAGGCTTTGCAGCAGCAYGTGCCCGAGGCAAGACAAGAGGCATACCAAGCACAACTCTAAAGCCAGGCTGCTGATGGAAATCTCCTGGAATTACCTTCCCCTCATGATGCAKATTTTCTTTCTTTCCATAGCTCACATGTAGGCCTGTCCAGCCTGAACAAGGTGCTGCCAAGAGGGGCAGGAGAGGATGTGGTGCGCTACAGCACTGCCATCASGGCTAACAGTAAGTTTAGGGTCTGAATAGGAGTGAGGAGGAGGGACAAGGGTCAAAGGTRGTCAAACCCCTGCCAAAATGTGTTTTTCCATGAGCTTTCACTTACTTAATTAGAGACCTACTACAAGAGACAGTCTGGAGGAGCAAGAGCCATTTGTCTACAAGCCTCTAGCATTGATCAGCTGGATCCTTCTTTCCCTACAAAGGAGATTGCTACAGTAGACCAGAAAAGGAAGGGGAAAGGCAAAGCAGAGAATGAACAAGATAACAAGAGGAAAACCTCTGGCTGGCAAGTCTCTTGCTCACCTTGATTAGTCGAGCAGGATATAGACATAAAATTACAATTGCTTCCTCCGTTCCCCCCTGCCCCCCCTCTTTGTGTGGGGAAGATGTTAAAAACGTCAGGCTTGATTTACCCTGACACACTGACTGACTCACGGCAGCTGCAAATCCTCCCCACCAAAGCAACCTCCTCTACCTGCCACCAGGCTGCAGATGGCAGGGGGAGGAGGGGGGAAGCACCATCTCCCCTTCTTGCTGTGCACATCAAGCCAAATAACTTCTGCTTTCACCCACCTCCAAAAAGCAGACAGGCAGCTTTTGTTCAGGTGGCTGACGCTGCTGCACGAGTGTGTTTTAAACAAGGCCAYGCCACCTCTCCTTTGCTTTGTGCCTGTCTGTGCTCATTTTTGTTGATGCAAGAATCTGGGGATGTGCTGGAGCACACATGTTCAGCTCAATCTGACCACTGCCAACTGAATTACAGCTCAATTTCGCCGGGGTGATTAGCTCCAAAAGGGGAAAGGAGACGGCAGGGGGAAAAGTAAACGCCAACCTATCCTTGTGCAAACTTCCAAAGGAACAGCTCAAGTGTGTTTTGGATAGAAAAGCAAGAGAAAGCTCTAGGCAGGAGGGAAGGAAAAGGGGTGGATAAAAGGAGAGAGGGAAAGATCTAATAGAAGCGGATGCRGTGCAGTCTGGGATACAGTTCTGGCATGTCTCCAGAGGCCAAAGCAGTTCCTATAGGATGGAGGTTTTCTTTTAAAAATACTAATGGGCTGATTTGCAGAGCTGCCTGGCTCCCAGGTCTCCCACAGAAACTACTCCTCAAACATCATTAACATGTGTGCACTGCTGAGAAAGCCTTCCAAATATGACCCTGCAGCCTGACTGCGGCAGCCGACTCAAACAGTGCCCAAACGAGGGATGAAAAGGCTCAGCCCCCCCTGGCCCAGGCACCACACACCACCCTCACAGGGTTTGCTGTGGCACTGTCACAGCTCAGGGCTGCCATGAGATCCACACACTTGGCTCTTACCTCTCCAGGCCAGTGCCTCAGCCCCCTGAGTTTGTGCTGTCCTCCACGCCCCTCAGGCCAGATGGTCCTGGTGGGAATCATGATGTGCTCCAGCACCATTGCCCTTCCTTCCCCACCTGCCCTGTACTTCCTCATCCAGCACACAAGGTCTCACGTGGTGGGAGAACAYTGGGGACGTCCATTCCTGAGGAAGGGAAGTGCTGTCAATCAAACCACACCCTCCAGCACTCAGTCTCTGAGACCAGACAAGAAGCCAAAGCAGACATAAGAACATGGCCACAGCCTTCCCAAGAGGGAGAGGGGGAAAGCAAATGAGGATATCTATGATTCTCTTCTTGCTGCAAACCCTTTGATTACATTCAGCATCCTCAGGGATCTGCCTTCTGTGATGATCTAGTGCTGCTTCACATCTATTCATCCTCTGCTTTTGGACTCCACAGCAGCAAGTGATGATGGAATATATATGTAATTATGCATGTCAGGAGAATGGACTTACCTTCATTTTCTTTAAACTTTTTGCTTAATGAGTTCACTGGGTAACCCACATCACAAGATACAGCAAACCATCCTACTCCTCTCTGGACTGTGCTTGATCATCCCCCTCTCCCAGCTGCCTCTCTACTCAAACAACACATCTCAGTTTGATTAATCTCTCCTTGTGTGGAAGCTCCCCTGTACTTTAAATCACAGACTCTACCTTTTTGAGGTTTCCTACACCTTTCCCCACAAAAGGTAGCCACAATTCCAGAAGTGGCAGTTTTAGAGAGAGAACTTCCCTCACGCTCCTGGTAACACATCTGATTCCTGGGATGGACCAGCACTGAACGTGGRTGAGACATCCAAACCCCACATCAATGCTGGCAAAGTGTCCCTTCCTACTATTCCAGATACTGAGGGATCAACAAAATTGTTCATATTGTACTTTTCAGGAGATTGTTGGAAGGGTACTTTGTCAAATTACTGGAGGGACCAACAAGACACATTCGAGAGCTGGAGGCTACTTGTATTTACTAGCAGAACCACTACTGAGTTTATATCTTATCTACAAAAACAAACCCAGAAACCTCTTCATCCCAAGAGGGAGAAAACACCATTTGCACAGCACAATACAACACAACGGTTCTCGGGGACATTGGCATGCTGAGCTTCCTTTTGCAACCTCCTAGTTAAGAAAAGTTCCAAAAAATGTGTGTTGTGTGATAAACAAAAGCAGCACAGCTGGAACTCCTGTGATACAGAATCCCGTTTCTCTGTAGTTATTTATAAGCTCTTCTTTCCAATAGTTGGGAGCTTCATAAACTAGAGCAGATCAATAGACCTGAAAAGGTAGAGGCTGATCAGAGGGAATTAGATGACATTGGTGTACACATCTTYAGAAACAGGAAGAGAAGAGCTGATCAAAATGCATGGGTCAGAAAGCCTTTTTTTTCTTCTTCTTTTTTTTYCCCCAATSARATATTTTCTCYATTTCCAAATGAAATTTTCCAAGTGCTGGTCTTTAAAAAAAGTGTATTTCCTTGTCTCACACCCAAGCCGAAGTAATTTCTGATTGGAAAATTTCCGATTGGAAAATTTCCCATTGGAAAATGCCAGAAACCAAATTCATCACAGTTTTGGGAAGGGTGGCAGAGAGAAATCTGATTTGGGTCTTATTTTCCACTAAAATCCAGTCATTGACTTTTTTAGGCTGTTCAGAAAAAGAAAATCAGAAGCATTCTTTTCCCAGCAGAAGCACTGCAGCTTTTTGGACAGATGTGGTTATTCTTCATGTGTGAGAAACTTCTGGGCTCCCGGCTGTTGAGACAGCCAGAGATCACCCCCAGCCACAGGAATGTGAACACAGCACCAGAGTTTCTCTTCTGAGGGGCCACAAACCAGGTCCAGCTCTCCAAGTAGCCTCAGAGCCACTTCCCCAGGCTGTCTACAATCCAAATCAAATCACATCTGACTTCAGGCCAAGTTCAGGAAACTCGATTATCTTTCTCCCCCTACGCGATGGGAGATGGCAAGTTGAGGGGAAGGAGGAGGAAGGAGTGAAAAATTAACACAAGCACTTAAGATGTTATGAAACTGCAATATGCATCTGTAGCCTGGCCCCCGGTCCTCCAGCCCATACATTATTTAACAGAAAAGAAAGCACAAATGAGCCAGAACAATAGCTAGAGGGGGGGAGAGGAATGTGTATATATATATGTATATATACATATATATATTTAATTCTTTAAACCATGCCCATTAGTTTTGTTTCTTATTTAGGATAGTGCATTAATCATGCTAATATTTTACAGCCAGGCTGTACACTTTAGCCATTACTTTAATCAAAGCCATCAGTGTACCCAAGAACACGCTACCAGGTGGGAATAGCTGCTACTGCTCGCTGTTAATTACTTTGCATTTTACAGCAATCAGCAGCAGGGGCTGAGATCATAATAAATTCATGACTTATGGGTCCATAAAATCATTACCGTAGGAAAATATGTTTTATCAGGCATTCGTCGGGCTGCTGCTCAGAGAGAGATTTCTTGAAGGAAATGACACCCATGAAATTAAACCGATCCTTGCAGTCAGCAGAAATGCTAATGTGGGCACAAACAGAGCTGAGGCTTGTGTGGAGCACAGGGAGGGGAGGAGGGAGAAGGATTTCACCAGCCAGGAATGAGGGGAGGCACTAGGGGAAGCCTGCTCACCCCAGGATAGGCGGGGCAGAGGGAGGACGGGGCACTGCAAGGAAAGGGAAGAACCAAGAGGAGGATGCAGGGCTCACCAGGAGTGTCAGCATCATCACTGCCACAGCCTGAGCCTGCAGGAGCTTTGCTCCATGGGGCATCTCAGCACAGGGACACAGAGGGAAAACTTACTCACACCCTTCTAACAGGAGAATCATAAAATCATAGTGACCCACAAGGACCATTGTGTCCAGCTCCTGGCCCTGCCCTAAGAATGTTGTCCTAACATTTYTTGAACACTTGGTTAGAGGGATCCTGCCAGATAAAGACACACCAATGAGCTGATGTGCAGCAGCTTCATCAGCCCAGGCTATATTCCCCCTCCAATGGCAGTTTTCCAGAAGGGAATACAACCTATTCATGACTAATCACAAAATCTCTTTGCCTAAATAATGACACTGAGGGCTTCACACACAGGGAATGGCAGCTTGGCCTGAACTCCCTATCCCCAAAAAGGGTCAACCAAAGGCTGGAGTTTTAATTCAATCCCCTARAAGCCCAGGCAGGTTACACGGGATGTGATCAGAGCAGGACCTGCTCCACATGGAGCACAGAAATGCCACTGCAATAACATTGAGGGCGGCAGCGAAATCAAGCAGTGCCAAATTGACATAAAGAAGCAATAAAGAAGCCTCAGGATTTGAGAAGCATGAAAGGAGCCTAAATGAACTTGCTGAATATTTTCTAAGTCTTTTCTGCACTTGCATAAAATCCCATGGCACTTGCAGAGTCATTAGCCCTGCCAGTTCCTAAAAAACAAACAATAAGTTAACTTTTGATTTTTTTCCTTTTTTTTGCAATCTAAGATCAACTGAGTTTTCTTTGGCAAGAAGCCACTGGCTCTTTAGAACTCTCATCTTTCTTGGCCTGTGAAAATGAAAAAGTGAAATGCCAACTAGAAAATACCCYCAAAGTGTTAAATTGGCTAAGCTCTTGTTTTTTGCTGTTTGTTTCAGTCTGAAAATACTAAGGAAGCTCAGTCATAGCTGGTTTGTTTGGTTTGTTCGCCTCTTCCAATTACACTGTGCAAACAGGGAACATTATTTAGTGTTATTTAAGCATGAAATTATAACAGATCATTTTAAATATCAAGGCCCTAAAAATAAATCTTTCTATCAAGGCACAGCAGGTCTAGATCTACTAGCTTGTTAACATCCACAAGGGTGGGCAGAAGGTGGGAAAACCCCATTGGAGAGCTCCATGTGTAAGATATTTGTTCCTTTGCTTTTTGGAATTGTGAAAGCCTGGGCAGCTCGGCTCCAGGATGGCACTGCTGGGGCTGGTATCTGAAGGAGCATGGAAGCAGAACCAAGTGTGGCCAGAGCAAACCTGATACCCCCCAGAACATCCTGCACAGTGCCCTGGGCTCTCCCAATCCTGCAGAGCCCACAGGAGCAGCACCAGCTGAGTCACCTGCGGGCTCCAGAGAAGATCCCTCTGGGTCTCATCTCCATGAGATGTGGTCTGTAAAAGGGGTTTTGTTATTCTTGCAGCCCAGGTGGTTTTCCTACAAGGAAAGCCTGCCTGCAGCACCCCACACAGCTCTGGGTGGTACCTACATGCCCATTCCATGGAGAATAGGTCACCACACCCCTATGGCTAAATCAGGATTCTTGGCCAGAACACATCACAGTTCCCTCTCCAGACATTGCACCTGGATTTCTTCCCCTTAAAATCTGGGGAGATATGGGAAAATATCCCAGAGTGCAAAGAACACCCAGCCCATGCTGGCCAAAAGGAGAACACTTGGACCTACACCATGGGAGATGCTCCCAGGTCTAGTTGAAGCTTACCAGAGATTTCCACACTATAGTCCAATAGGCCAATACCACACAGAAATAACAGCCCCAGAGCTACATTAGTGTGACTCAACTTCAACCAGATTCCAGCTACCTTGGGCTACACCAAAATGCCCTTGGTGTCCTACCTGGGGCCTCAGAACAAGCTCTAGGGCTCAGGTTGCAGAAAAGCTTATGCCTAAACCTGCTCTGCAGCCCCATCAGCTGCAGAAGACAACCCCAACCCCACTCCCCAGCCCCAAAGGGTGAGCTCCCCTCCTTCCTGACCACTTCTGGAGGAGAGGTGATGTGCCAACAGAAACTCCTTGTGCAGAACAAGCTGTGGGTAARAGCAGGCTGTCCCCAGGCATGCTGCTTTTCTTTGCAAACTGTCTTTACCTCAAGAAACCCCAATCACTCTAATCCCTGGGAGTAAATTGCTCCACGCACAGCCCAGACAGCTGCTCACTGCCTGGCACTGCCAGCCTGGATTCAGCCCTGCCTGAAGGAGCAAGGAGGAACCAAGACTGCAGCCAGGTGCTCCCTCAGCCCCTCAGGAGCTCCTAACCAACCACGGCAAGCAAGCCACAGCCTCTCTGTGTGACMAACTGGCTTTCTTTGGGTTTGCCTCTCTCACCAATCCCTTTCCTACTTCCCCAAGGAGTAGGAATGATCCAAACCACATTTCAACGTCTCTGTGTGTCAACACTCTCCAAGATTCAGAAGGGCAACAAAACACAGTGAGCCATAAAGAAAATCCAAAAAATACCACACTCCAGCCAAACCTACTTTTACCTTCCTGGAATTTGGCCAAATTACCTGGGCTAGAGCCTCCTGTGTGGCCCAGGGCTGGACCATCATCTTTTTGCTTCCATCAAGTGGGTTCCAGGTTGACTGCTTCTATTGGGGCCAAGTGTAACTCCATCTGACAGGTACTGCAGCCTAGAGATTTCCCCTTTAAGGTCCTACCCAGCTATAAATATCCTTTTCTTCTTCAGGGAAAGAGCGTCTGACCCAAAGTGTATGAAGCTTCCTGACAGGCTGGGAAAAGAGAAGAGGTTTAAATGTCAGCTAAAACAATCTTCATTTTCTTTTCTAAATTTGCAAAGCTACCCGAGTCACTGGAGTGAGGAATTTGCCTGTTTGAAGTTCAGCCTGAAAATCCTTTTGCAAAATATTTGCTGAAACACAATAATGTTGGAATTGGAGGGGATTAAAACAGCTTCAGTCCTTGCCCCATCCCCCTGAAGCCCCTCTTTAAGAGGGTTTCTGTAAAAGCAGACTTAGGTCCTCATGTCTTGAAGGCATGATACAAAGGAGAGAGGGAAGGAAATAAAAACGTAAAACTCCTAACATCACTATTATTGAAATGCCTCATTTGACATTTTGACTGTTTCAATTAGCTAACAAGGAACGCTCCACTTAATCCACCCTCAGATACTGAAAGAAACCAAGTCTTTCCCTTCCCCCATCCCAGATCCAGCCTGGCAGCTACTTCCCAGCCTCTGGAGGAATCCCAGCCTGGGTGATGGCTCCCACCCCGGGGCAGCCAGCAAGGYAGACCATATCCAGCCCAATGCTGGCTGACACTAGGGACCATCCTTCCCTCCAACCCATGGCACAGCATCAGAAAGTCCAAGGTGGAAGGAAAAGGGCGCCCCAAAAAACCCACTGCCAGTGCCTTTCCTTAGCATTTTGGGGAGCACAAGAGCAGTGTGGTACTGTCAGACCAACAGAGGGGCCTCTSTCCCTCATCAGGATTAAGCAACAAGGAGCCCTGGCTGGTTTGAACTGCACCGAGCTGAGAAATTACCCTCAGTGATTCAGTACCCGCAAGAGAGGATGAAACCCTGTGAAAACATTTCCCACCTCCTGCACACAGTTCTGGGCTAATTYGATTGGGTTGGTTTTATTTCTCCAGGATTTATCCGCCGCTGTGATTTTACGCCGAGGAAGCTGAAGTGCCGGGAGCTCTGCTGTCAGCACGTGTAACAGCCAGAGCCTTCCTCCACGGAGCCTTTTATGACCTTAAAACACACACACACTCTCTCTCCCATCCCACAGGTGAGCTCCTGCCTGGGAGGGGCACTCCTGGCCATTGCAGGGGAGCTGCTCCACACTCCATAAAGTCAGGGCGTTCGCCTTCGGCTGGGGGAGCTCTTGTGAAGATTGATTATCCCACCAGGAGCACTTCCTTTGCTTTGGGCAGAAAAACAATTCACCAGCTCTTCCATGGCCGGCCTTTCACAGACAACTCTGCAGGCACCACCAAGAGGATTTTCTCCCATGTTTGGACGAGCAGGCAAGGAATGACGCACACAAAGCCACAGGGATGTTGGATGCCCACAGGACACCACCTCATCCAAAACACTAGGGTCCTGGAGGCAGTAGACTCTTACTGGCAATGCTGTCATCTCTTCATATTAGAAGGGATCAAGAGACTGAAAAAAGCCACAGTGCTAGGTTAATGGTTGGACTTGAYGAACTTGGAAATCTTTCCTGGCCTTAATTAAGTGGATTTAGGTGTAGAGAGCTACCTGTGACAGCACCTGGTCTAACAAGGACTTTCAGATCCAAACACCTGGAATCTGGCAGGGAGGAGTAGAAGCTGCCTGACAGACTGCAGAGCAAGGAAGAAGCAATGCATCAAAAGTCAGCAAAGCCCTTTTTTTCTC
Source organism: Cardinalis cardinalis (assembly GCA_014549065.1). NCBI lineage: Eukaryota > Metazoa > Chordata > Aves > Passeriformes > Cardinalidae > Cardinalis > Cardinalis cardinalis. Next base: position 941,510 of record JACDOX010000108.1, read on the forward strand.
TGTATGACCCAGGTTTCTCTGTTGCTTCMCATAAGGAAAGTCTGGCACAAGTGATGGGACAAATCCTGCCCATTTTATGCCAACCATGACCTCAACTTGTTTGCTCTGCCCCAACAAACAGCAACACTCTCCATGGGAGAAGAGCAAACTCAAGGCATATTTGGAATAGTCTGTTCCACTGCTACTTTAATAACTCCCACACCTGTGGCAAGCTTATGTTAACAAGATATGCAATTTCCTCTACCCATGAAAATAAACATCAAAACAATACAAGTGTATTTCTAGGATCACCTCAGAAGAACCTGCCTTCCTTTTGCACAGAAACCAGCTGGCTTTGAGAGTTGTGTCAGATGCTGCCAGCTCCTCAACACCAAGTTAACTTCCATCATGTGGCTCTCCTCAGCAGTTCAGGAAAACACATGTATGTCAGGCAGCACTTAACTAAGTGTGAGACTGTGTGCCAGGGGAACAAAGAGTTTATGCAGGTGCATGAAGGCTTTGTGGGAAACTGACCCTAATCCTCTCCTGAAATGCCTTGGCTATCTTTGAGCTCCTAGCCCCAACAAAAGGCCCACACACCATCATAAACAAGAGCTGTAAGAAATCCCACATCCCTACATCCAGCCTCTGAGCAGTGCTGGAGTTATGTCAAATAATCACTCCTGCTCAGCTTCACTTTAAGCCAGTCCCAGTGCTTCCCTGCTCCATGGCTGCTGGAAGGGATCACTGTCTTCCTGCTTGTTGCCAGTCACCCAAGATCATGGGCAGCCCATAAATACCTGTCCTTGTGCCAACATCTGTTTACTCTAAACAATTCTTCTCCCAAAGTGCATCACCTCTTAATTTTGATATTGTGAAGCCAAACTCAGGGTGTGATAGGACTTGCGTGATTCTGAATTTACCTGCTCCCATTTGACATCATTGGTCTTCAGAAAGACTGGCCACAGTATCCCCATTATTCCTGATATGTTCTCACCAGTCTAGCTGACAGCAAGGCTAACATTTCCCCAGCAGCATCTCACTGGGGCTTCCAACAATCCCTGTTACTCCAGCCTCGGCTGTGCCTTRTCATCCTAGTGAATCAGAATATTCTGAGTTAGCAGGGATCCTCCAGGATCATCCAGTTCAGCTCCTAGTCCTGCACAGGACATCCCCAACAACCCCACCACAGCTGTCAGACTTCAGGGAGCATGTCCAAATGCTCCTTGAATTCTGGCAGCCATGGGGCTGTGACCACTTCCCTGGGAAGCCTGTTCCAGTGCCCAACCACCCTCTGGATGAGGAACATTTTCCTAATATCCAGCCTAAACCTCCCCCGACACAGATTCATGCCATTCCTTCAGGTCCTATCACTGTCTCAGCCAAGCTTTGCCCCTCTGCTTTCCTACCACAGACAGCTGGAAAGGTCCTTAACTCCTGGGAAAGGCAGCTGAAGTCTCACCAACTCAGGCGAGTGCCCAGGAGCTCCCTTACCCATGAATAGAGCCATACCTTCATGGCAAAAAACATCACTGGGTCTGCAGAAGGGACCTGGCAAGAACATCTCCATCCCAATCTCCCAGACAATCCATAGGCACCAAATACCTGCAGCATCCCAAGYAGAGGAGCCTCCATTAATCACAGCCCTCTGCAGTTAAAGTTATTTAATTCAGAGGTGGGAGAAGCTGCTCACTGTTTATGTCCAAGGGTTAAACTTGCCCCAGCCGCACACTAAACACATTTTTTACAATCTGGCAGTGATCCTTGCCTATTAAGCATCTCTGGCTTCAGAGAAGAGGTATTGATTTATTTCACTTTTATGGCTGGAGGTATTTATTCCTATTTGCTTTCTTGCTTCTTCACCCTAGCTGGGATGGGGGAACAGGGAGGAGAAAAAAAAAAACATTACAAAGCTGGTGGAGCCAAGAGGTGTTGACTCAGAGTTTTCTGATGGAGGGACGGGACAAGTTTTCTGATGAAGGCTGGGACAAGGGAGGTGGGGACCAGCTCTGGAGCTATGCCAGGCTTTGTCACAGCTTTCATTTTTGCAATGAAAAGAGGAAAATGTGTGGCTGGAAGAAAAGGAAATCACATCAAACTTCAGAGGGAAGGTTCCTATCGAAGTTGTGTCCCCATAGGGTGCTTTGTGAGTTAGAGCTTGATTGATTTGTACTAGCTAAGGACCTCAGCAAATCTCTCCTGTGGGAAGAATCTCAATGCTTTCTCATATCTTAAAGCCAATCTAGAAAGGAAGATAAAACCATACAGCTGCAAGAGAGAGCATGGACTAACATCCCTGATTTTAGCCCATTTCCAGGCAAGGCTCCCAGGCAGGGCCCTCATTCCAGTGTCTAACACTGTGTTTCCATCTTTTCCTGGTACAACTGATGCTGGGATGTGGCTGGCTTTGTTACAGAGGGCCAGTACAAACACAGACTGGCATTTGCACCCTTCCAGATGTTTCTCTGCATGCAGGGAGGTGCCATGGGATGCTGGGGGATGTGATGAAAGCAACAGGACAGTTCAGACCCTTCAATACAGCAGATGCTCTGGCTCATGGCACAACTCCCATCTCACATGCCCAGCTTGTTCTGCCTCCTAGCTGGGAGTTTGCTTCTCAGAAATGCCAAAAAGTCATTCACTATGAAAAAACCAATCACATTCCTTTTCAGCAGCATCCAAAGTCAATGTATGAGCCTTAAGCTGTGCCACAGAACCTTCTCACAACACGGGAYCAGACATAAAGCCTCCTGCTCTCCTGTGGCTGGCTGGATTATTTTGGGGACATGGCTTAGAGATGAGCACAGCAGTGCTGGGTTACCAATCAGACTCAATGATCTTAGAGGTCTTTTCCAGCCTTAGAAATTCAATTATTTTGGTTGCAGGCATGTTTGAGGAGAGATGATACTTTTCAGTCCCATGGGCAGGTAATGCTTCAACACAAGCCTATGGTCTGTAGCACTATCTTAGGATTTCTGGAGGCACAGCTCACATCTCTGTTTCTGAAATCCCACAGCACAGGTTCTGGGGACAGAAAGTGAGTGAAGGCCTGACTAAAACAGGGAAAACTGAGGGAAGAAGGGGAGGTAAGAGCCAGGGGCAGTAGGGAAGAGGGCAGGAATACCTGGACAGGAGAGATGGAGCAGGTCCTGCTGCAGCTGGGAGAGACATTTGAGGGAGGTGGGAAGTGCACTTTGAAAGTTCTGGAGTAAAAGGGTTGGGGGTTTGGAAATCCACACAGAGGAGCAGCAGCCCTGGAGCACAGAGCACTCCAAGTCAGGGCCTGAAAAAAAAAGACAAAAAACTACACTAAAAGATTTCTGGCCACAGTACAGAGCCACTGAAAGACCCTTCTTTGCACCTCACAGAACCTGCAAAACTCAGTCTCCCATCAGTCCCAAAGGCTGCAAATCTCTCCTAGAAGCTTTGTGTATCCTCTGACAATTTAGCCTAGCCCCGAGAAAGCAGAATTTGAGCTCCCATCCTGTTTGCTTGTCATCCCTCCTGCTTCAAAGAGAAGCCCGCATTTCCATTCGTCAAACACGAGATGCAGATAGAGAAGCAGTGAGAGGAAGAGACGGGCTGGTGGCAGCGGAGCCGCCACTGAGCGCAGCCCGTTCACGCCTCATTAGCATCCTCTCTCTCCAAGCTGCGAGCTCAGCCTTGCAGTCTGGCTACACACGCACACACAGGCAGGCAAGGAGCACGTTTTCCACTTGGAGTCCATCTCCCCCCTTCCCAAAGCCGGCTCAGCCCCGTGGAGGCCTCCTTGGGCTCCGAGGTGCACACTTGTGCTCCCGCACTAGYTAAACGAACCTTCAGGCAAACGTCGGGAGCCAGCCCAGTTTGAAATTCACTGTGTTGTCAAGATGACAAGTGCTCTGCCAGGCTCTTAGTCTCTGCTGCCCTTCCCGTGTCTGTTCCCCCTCCCCTTCTCCTCATTAGAAGCTCCCTTGATAAACCAAGGCTGGATATTTTTTTTTCATCATTTAAATGTTTTCGTAACTTCAAAACATCAACAGCTGCAGGACTGAAAGAAGAAGAGTGACGTTTTTACAGCAGTAAAGACAGAGATTCAGCCTGCTACAACACATCAGGATGGGTTCATAGACAGGGAAGAGCCCCAGTGTATTGCATTCATGTGGTCACAAGCAGGAGCCCAGCCTGGAAGTCTCAGCTCCCCACAGGCTGCTGTGGCTCACCCCAGCCTGGAAATCCTGATGAGGAGGTTGGGAGCAAGTCAGCACATCCTGCAGCCTCACTTACCTCAGCTTTCTCCATTCTCGTGTCCAGGATGATCTTCAAAGCCCTCAGCTTCTGTCCTACCCACAGCAGCCCTCAGAGCCCCAGCCCACGTTTCTGTGAGGCTGGCATCACACCCCAGGGTGTGGATGGCACTCATAAGCATAACAGCACAAWGCAAAGCAAAAAGTCCTGAGGAAGGAGCCCACAAGCCAGGCAGGAGCACAGACTGAAGGACAGAATCTGGAAGGCCAAAACACAGGCTAGGGACAGAGCTCAGCAGCCCACAGCTCAGTGACTATTGCTGCCAGCTTGGGACTGCAGTACCCACAGGACAATTTGTCTGATTRTGCTCAATGGCTCTGCCTTCAGTAAATTCTGCCCCTCCCCACGTGGCAGCCTCAGGGAAGGGAGGCCAGACCCTTACCCCTGCCTCCAGCACAGGGTCACCCTCACAGGGAGAGGCACTGAGGGTTGGYTGTTCTTGGTTCTCTGCAGGACAGGCAGCAGGGGAACATCACTAGTTTGGCTTTTTCCTTCCTGGCCAACTTCTCAGTCTCTGTGCCTCCATGTACTTGGATTTCTGCTCCTAATTACTGGATCTTTTAATTTTATTGGTTAAGAGTTTGAGAAGCACAAACCAAGCTCCYCTTGAAAACAAGGTGAAGCACTGAACCTTCCTACAGGCCTTTTCGATTACATCCACCTGCCTGGCTTCCTCACAGCACTAAAATAACTCCTTTTCCCTGTTAGGTGTGCTGGAAAGCATCTTCACCAGCAGCCCAACTTGCTTGCTTTAAAAGCTTGAAGTCTTGGCCAAGCCACTGAATCAAAGCAGCTTGAGAGGGAAGATGAATTACACATTCTCCTCTTGCCTTCTGTGACCCCAGTGGCTCTCACAGCAGCTCCAGGCAGCAGCAAGTCCTGCAGCTGGGGCTAAATGCTCACAAGATCCTCCCTCCCTCACCTGGGCTCCTCCTGCATGTTTCTCCAAGGCTGGCTCCCACTCCTTCCAYGAGCACACACAGCATCTGGCACTGGGTCTCTAGCCTGAGCAGGGGCTTCTTGGTGCCACTGACAAATAAATAACCACGATTAGCTCCTCTAAATGAGCGTTCCCATCTCCTAATAAACACTGTAAAAAAGGAGAAATGAGCCTTAATTCACTTTTATTGTCACAACTGACATATTGCAAGATCTTAATTGGACTGAAAAGCGTTTCCAGTAAGGAGATGCTGTTTAACTAACTCATTAGCAGCAGCCTGACAGAGAAGAATGCTCCAGTTTTAGGAAGGGGAAAAGAAAAAAACAGGTCCTGCTGATTCCCCACCTGCCCATGCCCCAGCCAGCCTCAGGAAGGAACACAGTAAAGTGTCTCTTCTTCACCTCAGGCACACAGCAGTGTGCAGCACACACCCATTCAAACATCTGCCCTGTGTTCCCTTCCACCAATCAAGAATGACCTCAAAAAGGCTCTGTGAGCAGCTACCTTCAAACTGAAAATATTTGAGTCCTTCAGAGCTCCCATCACTATGCACTACCTACAGGATAGTCAAAAGTCCCTGAGCAACAAGGGCTTCACCCCTTGTCCAGCACTGTTTCCATCCTGGGGTTCTCACAAGGTCYTGGGAAGCAAGGCAAGGAGTGTAGCTCCTCATGTGTCTCCCAACAAGCAGAGGGACTGCTTTGCCTCATCTATAGAAGAAATATTTTAACCCAGAGACTGATAAAACATCACCTCAACAAGTCAAACTTTCCAGCAAATTCTGAACCCCAGGGACAAGAATGGAAAACGCTGTGCAGGTGTCACAGTCAGCCCAGCATCAGCTGCACCCCAGCACCTCTGGCTTGGACAGACAGACAGCTCTGTGCCAGTTGTTCCACCCAGCAGATCTGGAGCAGCGCCTGGCTGGTTTACTCCAGCTCTCTCTGTCCCAATGCAGATAAATTTAGTTTTCTGCTCTCGCTGCCTGGGGAAGAGTAGGGAGGGGGAGCTGACATCTTTCAAATGAGACCTTAAAAAGAAGCTGTCTGCATGTCTGGACGTGGAAGAATCCCAGGCAAAGCTCTGCCTGGATAAAAGAGCTCGTTCCTGCACCCTAACCAGGCTGTACCCTAACCAGGCTGCTCCCCAGCCAGAAACAGCAGCAAGCATGACTGGCATTTCTTGCTGTGCCCAGGGTGCTCTGGGGGTGCCACCACGCTCTGTGCCATGTACACATGCAGTGACAGCCCCTGCACTTCATTTTTGCAGCTCTTCACAGAGATCTGGAGGACAGGAATCAGGAATAAAAGTCCAGATTGCCCATTTTCCATAACTGTCACCCACTCCAGTCACTAGCCCAGCTTCCCTCCCAGAGACACTTTTTCCCCTGGGGCTGAAAGCTGCTCCATAAAGGCAAGTAAGCATTTGATAAAGAAAATAACAGGATGAATAAAACCATGTGTTTGTACAAGAAAGCTTTTGCTCTGATCTTTGGTGCTGCAGTATGTTTTGACCTACTATTGCAAGACTCAGCTACATCTTCCCTCCTTCCAAATGTGACAGAAGGCAAAAAAGAAAGCCAGGGCTGATGCTGCAGAGCCCTGTGCTGGGATCCCAGCTGACAAACAGAGCTGCCCACACAGACACACGAATTAAACCCCACACCCTCTGCTCTCCTGTCACCTGCAGGAGGCATTGCACAGGGACACACAGATATACACAGATTCTCCACTCAGACACTCAGTGAAACACCAGTAGCCTCCAACACAAGGAGAAACACACCCTCGAGAAGATACACTCCCTAATGAGGGCTGACATTTACCAGCTCCCACCAGAGCCTGTATTACCCAGAATAAAACTTACAGASAGAGCAACCCCTGCTTGGACAGGGCCAGTAGCAATAGACCTCAAACCCATCCAGCACTTATGAGGAGCTGAGGTTGGCAAGTGGCATCTGCTCTTGTGTGGCATTCCAGGGGAGGATTGAWGACTCCAAGTGGCCTTTGTTGTACAGCCTCCCTAGCCTGTCTGGCTACTGTACAACCYTGTTGGCTTGTCAGTTCTGTGTTGATACAGAGGGAAAAGGGGCCCTAAACATCAATATCAGAGGCTTGAAGAGTGATGAAGATTCCAAAAAGCACTAACTGAGATCTCACCAGGGATTTCACCCAAGACAGGATTAAAACTGCAAGGTTTGTTCCAGAGAGCTTTAGCACCAAGTCCTCTTCAGCACAGGCAAGCTCTGAACCACACACAAAACAAGTGCAGTGCATTTTTGCAGTGGACTCCAAACCCTCTCTGGACATGGCTCATCTGATTTACTATTGCTGCCATGGAAGGTGGATTTATTCCCAAATTTAGCAGCTGCCAAATCAATGTGAGAGTTCACATGGGGATTTGCCACAAGCTTTTGTTAAGCCAGGGCAGGACTTGCACGCTGAACAACCCTTCCCTTGAGAGGAAGCAGTGGCCTCGCTGCATCACAGTGTGGGTTGCTCATTAGGTACCTCACTCTTGCCTAAATCCAGTGGTGATCCTCTTTGGAGATGGTCCCTCACCTTTCAAAGGTGACACAGTGACAGGAGACAAGGAGCTGACAAGGAAAAAAGGACTTCTAAACTTCAAGCCCAGCTTGGCATGCAGGGCACATGGTAGCGGGTTTATTTTTCCAGCAAGCAAGTTTCCTTTCTTCCAATCAACTCTGAGGCAATAAGAAGTGRGTTTCAACATGGCATAAATCTGCCAGCAGCATATCAAGGCTTCAGAATAGCAAGGGCACAGACAATTGTCCAGTGGAAAAGAAAAAAAAGGTCAGAGCAGTAACTCTTGCAGTATTTGTTCCACAAACAGAGAAGGTTTACACAGCTTTTCTGGGCAATTATAGGGCAGGAAATAAATCTCAACAGAAACTCATCTTCTTCTCACTCTTTTTGCAGTCGAATCTCTTTGCCTCCCGCCCCTTGCAATGTGCCCAAAATGCTTTGCAACAAGATGTCAGTTACACAACCCAAGGCTGAGCCCAAAGAGCCAGTGGAGAAGTGTATTAAATTTAATAGCATTGCTCCAGGTAATCTATGACCACTTATAATCAATTGTCCATGCCCACTGCAGCATGACTGGAGCCATTTTCCAGGCTGCAGGTGCAGGACTGGCAGAGAAAGCTCCTGCAAGGGCTGGGAGGAGCTGTCTCATGGCCTCGAGAGGCTGAGGGACAGCCAGGCAGCTCATCTGTGCTGCCACATTCCTGCAAAGCCAGGGGCCAAGGTCTTCTGGGGGAGTGAAAAGCCCAGGCTTGRCCATGCCAACCCCAAAGAGACCATCATCTGTGCTGGGGAAAAACAAGGAGGAACCAGTCTCCCTCCTTTGGCATCGACTCAAGGAGGCAAGAATGGGATCACTGACTGTTTTATGCAGAGGGAAATGATGCACAGGGAGATAGGAATGATTTCTCCTCTGCTGTGGCAGAGCTAGGAAACGACTGGCATCTCCTGCAGCCCCTGAAATTCAGTATATCTTCCACACTTTGCAGCACCTGCACCATTCTGCTGCTCAGGAGCAGCTCCAGGCTCTCCACAGTGCTGAAGGGGAGCATGAGCAGCCAGGCCAGGCAGAGGAGAGGCAGAGGGGAGAAGGAGGGGATGGAATACAAGAGGAGAGCTTCAGGAGCAGGGCTTGCTCCTCCCTCATTGCCACACAGGAGGAAATGCCATCACACCCATCTCAACACTTCCCTTAGTGAAGTGGCAGGAATTAGCTGAAGAGGAGASTGCCCTAGATGCCAGGTCAGCTTTGTCACCACACTAGCCAAGTTCAAGCAGATCTGGGTCTAGCCTCTATTTCTGGTCCACAGAGTAAACCCAGTTGCCCCACGATGAGGGTACACTTAGATTCATAAAGCCCCAAGGAGCACCATGAGTAAAAYGGCCCAGACCTTTGCTGAACATGGTGCTTGCCTTCCCCCTGCTCAGCTCTCTGGGGATCTTGGCAAGGGGCTGAGTTTTGCTGCCAGCTACAGGAGGGCTRTAATAGGGAAGAGTTACAGAACCCCAATCTACACATGCTGCATTTCACAGTGCCCAGGGGCAGRAACACATCCGTGGTTTTCTGAGTCTTCCTCTCCTCTTCTTGACCCCAGATGGATTGAGTCCATGATAAAATGTGGTCAGMAGCCAAGCGAGATCAGCCTCAAGCTTGAAGCAAAGCTATCAAGTGCAGCCAGTGAGGGACAGCAGCCTCCAGGCTCCCTCGACACTTAAATGGACAAAGAAAGTACCTGTCACCCTGGCATCCAGGAGAGAAGATAAACACAGGCACAGCCTTTGAGGTGTGGTCTCCATTCAGCATCACAGGAAAAGGAAAGGAGGAGGGTACTGAGCCCAGCATCCCCATCACTCAGGCAGTGAGCAGAGACAAGTGCAGGGAGGAGGTGACAGCAAGTGACAGCTCCAAGTGTGCAGGAGCAATTACAGTCCTCTCTCCAGCAACATTTTCCTTCCCTAAGCTCCCAGCTCTCCTCCAGCCAAAGACAAGGYCCCAGTTCCAYACAGGCAGCCCCACACACATTGGGAAGAGCAGAAGCCCCTGTCTGCATCCTCAAGCACACACAGAAACTACCTGGGCTTTGTCACAGCAAAGGACACTCAGCACCACCAAAACCCCTGCTACCTCCCTGACCAACAGGCAATTGTCCAAGCAATCAATCCTGAGCCAATTTCATCAGGTGGTGGGGAAGGCCAGCCAGGAACTGCTGTCCAGCCTGCTAAAGCCGCCGGTCCCCTAAGGTCACAGAATTCCAGCCACTCTCACTGAGGGAGCGATAAGAGGCAGCGGGGTGCTAAGCTGCCCACTTGAGCCCAGCGTTAATCTCGGAGCTTCTCCAGAGCCTGGCACGAAAGGGATCCATGGAGCTGGCCTGGGAGCAGCTGCTGGGCTCCTGAACAGAAACACTGCCATCTAGAGCCCATTGCCTGGCCTGTGAAAGGGCTTGGGAAAGCCTGGCAGGAGTTTCCACACTCCCCAGGCAGCTGTGTGGCAAAGAGCTGTCACAAGGGACAGAGAACCTGACGTTCGGGAGCACAGCGTGGGCCAGGCTCCAGGAGATTGCAGTCATCATTGCTCAGAGAGCTTTAAGGGACACCTGGGTCTTTCTTTTCTCCTTAGGAGAGCTTGGCCAGGGCTTGGGTAACAATTGTTCCTTCTTTGGGGTGTTTGAAAGCTTGTCTTTCCCCCAGCAACCCACTTGGAGAGATGTGAGCTGGGCAAGGGTCTCTACACCCTTGGGCAGACCAYGCTGGGGGGACTGAATTGTGCTGTGGGGAGACACCCAGGCAGCATCACTGCAGTGCCTGAGAAGTGAAAATGAGTGGGAAAGCAGCTGGCTCAGCTGAGCATCTCAAACTCTTTCTGCACACAAGAAATTCCAACCACCCAAAGTGCTCTGTAAAGGCAGGCTCAGATCCCAGYAGACACCACTTCAAATCAGAGACATTCTCCACAACATTTTTTGGCCCATGCTGCTCTCTGAGTCAACAGCCTCTCACATGCTGCTGCCTCTATCACACAGGACCAGAGCAGCACATCATCAGCACCTCCTCATCAGCAGAGGGAGGCAGGTCCTTCACAGAGAGCCACAATTCACAATTCAGGCCATGAACACATGGGACACTCACAGGGTTGCCTGCAGTGTCCTCCACTGATGTGTTCAGTGCTGCAGAAGCCACACCTACCCCAAAGCACAAGGAAGGGTGAGAGCACAGCAGCCTCAACCCTTTCCAGTGGTACATGAACCAGCAGCCAAGGCCCAGCATTGCTCCTACGGCTGAGAAAGTGGCCTCCACAGCAGGGACAAGCTGGACAAGACGCTGGGGAGATCACAAGGAGAGAGGATCAGCCAGGGAATGCAGCTGAGGTCAAAGGYTAGGTAAACTGAGGCTGGCCCGTTGAAGTCACTGCTTAGACTGGGTTGTACCAGTGAAGAACAGGAGCTGGAACATGCAGCCTCCAAGCTGAAGAAACCTCTCAGCCCTAAAGAGCAGCCTGCAAGCAAGATGCWGATCTCCAGCACTTCACTGGTCTCAGCCTCCAAGATCCCCAGCAATAGCACTAAACAGTCACTGTCACATACAGAGAGTAGCCTGGACCCCCTAACTCTGCCCCATGGTGAGTGCACACCYTGTTGTGATCCACTGCCACATGCCAGTGCTCCCTCCACCTTTGCAAGCTCTCCTGGGAGCATCAAGCACATCCTCAAATCCAGACCAGTGCTTAGTCAGAAAGCTTTTGTCAGCAAAGATTAATTTCTGTGGTTTGCAGGTTTCTACCTGAGCTACCTCAGAGCTTGAGCTCTCTGGGGAGGAAAAGAAAAGATAATAAAATCCCCTGAAYGTGTGATCAGAAAGGAAGCCTGATCGGGTATCCTGCAGTCCTCTCACGTTTTTAAACTGGTGAATCACTGGAACTACTGAAGAAAAGAAAAATCACCTAGCCTGAGCCCTGGAAATCTCATCTGGGAAGGCGAGAAACTAGCAAAACACACTTGAGCACAGGTTTTGAAAAGAAACCACTCCTCAGTCTTAATTAGGGCTTGTCCAGATGAGGCAGCCATTAAGGTGCTTGCACAGGGAGCTGTGGTTAGTGCCCACTAATGGATGAGTAAGAAGACACCCCGGGATTTAAGCTGCCGGCGCCTCCAAGGACTGATGGAGGGGAGGCTTCTGGCAGCTCTCTTCCTCTCCTGCACGGTCAGGAGGCCGGTGATGGATGTCTGAGTGCCGGCCCTGTTCTCCCGCAGCACATCATTTGATTTGCCGCAGACGCGGGGCTGGAGGTCCCCGGCAGCGCTCGGCGTGCCAGGAGAGGTCAGCGTCTCTTTGAATAACGTCTTCGTACGGTGCCAAGAAGTGACATCAGGCTTTGCCCCCTGCCACCCCCCTGGCATCACGGGGATGCTGGGSAGAGTCGGGGTGAGAGGAGGCGCGTTCCCCGCCGTCTCTGCTGCCCGTGCGTGATTTATACCTGCTGTGTCAGACGGACAGCGATGGCACACGCTGCCTCCCAGCACCGGCGGCACGGCTGGCAGAGATGGATGGGGCACTGCTCTGCTCCAGGCCAGCCCCAGACTTCCTCCGTGTCCCCTCCAAAGAGGGCTCGCCCAGGGTTGATTACTGTTTGCGTGGGAGAGCATCTCCTGGGATGTCACTCTGCAAGGGGCCACGTTGGACAAGCCAAAATGCTCAGAAGATTCGCTGCTGAGGTCCTGAGACAACATGTGAGATGGCTCAATGCTGACACAAGAGACGCAGATTACACAAAAGGCACCTGCATTCCTTTTTTCCTTTCCCCAAACTTCCCTCTCCATCCCAGCAAAGGCTTGCAAGCCCGCCTCCTGCTCTCTGACCCKGCTTTGACAGCCACAGCTGGCCCACAGAGCAGCAGGTCAGACAAACAAGGGGTGGCACGTGGCTCTCAGAGCTAGCTAGGATCAGCTGAAAGACATAAGAGACAGACMCAACCACAGAGAGAGTCAGCACTGTGAGCAAGGGCCCCTGACCCCAGGTCTTGGTTGGGAGGCTCCCCCTCTCCCAGCATTTGCAGTTTCAAGTTGCTAAGTGGCCTCACTTCAAAATAAACTGAACACCTCACAACAGGATAGAGGCTACAGGTGTGTTTTCTCCTCATTCCCCTCCAAAACTTGCCTTCACCACTGCTCACCAGCTCAGACATGAACACGTGTGAGCAGCCACCTACAACATCACAGATCTCTCTGCAGCCTTTTGATATTTAAGGTGGCATCTCCAGTGACCTCTGCAAGCAGCAGGATGATGTGGGACTTGAGGGCATCACCGCAAAGCTCTCAGCCTAAAACTACAAACAGTGTCCCACCACTGGGTCACTCACCACAGGATCTTCCACCACTGCAGCCAGCTGGGACCCTCAGCAATTTTCACCTGCAAAGTCAGCATTCAGGCAGGGCTSCTGCTGCTCTCCCAGCCATGAGCTGGAGATTTAAAAACCACACTCTAGACAGGAAGGCTCCGGGGTGGCAAGGGGGGAAAACATTCATTTTTCCTTGGCAGAACAGCACCAGCAAACCCTGGGCTTTGAGGGCAGAGGAAAGCACTGGCAGCTACAAATTACTAATCAATGTCGAGTAACAACAACAGCAGCTAATAAGGAAGGGCTGATCAGCTTACTATGGCAGTAATTATTCCTGACACCAGCCCTCAGAAGGAGCATCCAGGCTTAGCACACTGTCTGCCATGATGATAACCCAAGATAACTAGAAAAATTTTGTGCTGGAAAAAGGGAGGGGAGAAGAGAAAAARCCCTCAGCAATTAGCAAGATTTGTGGTGCTAATTACACTGTGAATGGTGTGCAGGCTTTGTCAGAGCTCACTTGAGCCTTCTGGGTGATGCCAGGGAGGGATGAAGTGCCAGCACACCTTTGCACGTGACAAACAATTCTGGCACCTGATTATTTTTGAGAACAGCACAACTCTGTGCTGCTGACACAGAACCTAGCACACATCCTTTGCCATCATTGCCTGAGGAAAAGCCTCTCACATCCATAGTGCAGTAGAGCTACAGTTCAGCTTCACATCACTGGGTCRTACTGAGCCCACCTAACCTGGGTACAGGATCAATTCAGGATGAGGTACAGCCAGCACAAGAATAGAAATCTTAATTTACCAACATGTCTGAGGTATGTTTAAAGCATGTTGCATTCACCCACAGCTGCTCAGGATCCCRCAGCAATGGTGTTCTGCAATGCTGCAGCAGCCCAGGCACAAAAGCCCCCATCGCTTCCAGCACAGCCACCGGTCCTCCCACTGAAGAGAAGTTTCCATCAGCATCCTTTCAGCAGCACAGGAAGAGTTACTGCACCCAGCAGGGGTAGCAGAGTGAATGTGTGAACAGGCATGTGCTTCCCCCATGCACCTCTTACTGACAGAACAGGTGAGAAGAAAATCTAGCAGCCCCCAAGGCTTGCGATCACACGCGCTCCTCACTCACCTCCCTCCCAAGCAGCCATAATTAAAGGCACCCTTTCCTCGCACTCTTCATTCCAGGGGGCTGACAAACTGCTCTCTCAGCAGTGGTGTGTGCTTTATGGAGGTGAGCTGCTCGGAAAGGCAGCTGCCTCGGGATGCGGGTCACCGCCGCCACCGGCTCACGGAACCGCCGGTTCTGCGAGTCCAGAGGCAACTTGAGAGGCTGCAGCTTTCCTCCACACATCAGTGCAGCCACAGCAGCAGCAAGAGCTGCTGGACCCTGTTCAGACCTTATCCTCTCCAGCTCTTCCTTCTCCTCCAAGACTCACACCTTATGCAGGATAGGGACTTCACCTCAGCCATGGGGTCTTTACAGAAAGCCAGCCCCCTGTCAGGAATACAGACCAGTCTGGCAAGATCCAGCAATTCAAGACATAGTGGAGGTGCCCATCAGCACTGTGTTTCTGGCCCACAAACTTCCCAGCACTTCCCACAGATGAGTCCTACTCCTCTTCATCTCTTCAAGGGTGTTCTGTGCCAGCCCACCCTTCCCATCCCACACACAAAGCTGTCATAAATTCTACAATCCTAATACAGGGCAGCATCAGGGGGACATGGCTACCAGCCCTTGCACAAATAAAATCCTATTACAATAGAGATCCCAATTCCAGCCTTTATTTACAGAAATTATTACTACAAAGGACCCTGAGGGAAATCACAGCTCTGTGCTGCATACACTGAATTCATCATTGCTAGTAAGAAGCCTCATAGTGTTTTGAGACACACCAAGATGCAAATAACATCTGCGTTGTATGTCATGGAGTGGGAGACAAAAGGAAAAAAACAACAACCACAGCCTAAGCAGTCACAGGAAGAGAGAAAGGGAATGCCACGTGTGCTTCTTTTGTCCAGCCCAAGGCAATTTTTATCCACAAGGTGCTCTAAATCCTTTGTGCTGCTCGATTAAATTTACAGCTGACCTAAGCACAGATTGTTGTTCTGCCAAAAAAAGAGTAGTCCAGACTCAGAGTTGTCCACAGGGTGAATGGCCATGGCCCTATGCAGACATGTGGGCAGCCCAAGGAGGGCAAGGAAGGGAGAGGAGAGGAGAGAGATGCTGCAGGGCTGGAACAGTTTGAAATTGCTACCATGTGCAGTATCATGAGCTGTGCCAGCACTGACACCAAATCCTGTGCTGGAGCATCTACTCTCAGGTGAGGGAACACAGATGGGAAGGGGAGCAAACCCCCATTGCACCCTCCTTGGATAAGCAAGGAAAACAAAGGCATCGAGCACCTGGGGCACCCTCCCACCTGCAACTCATGCATAGCCCAGTGATGCTCAAACACCAACATGGTCCAGCAGTCAGAGCRTTCTCCTGTCACAAACCTTGACTGGTTGAGAGAAGCAAAGAGGGAAAAGGGTTGTGATGTCCAACAGGGAACAGACAGATCTTCCTGGGGCACATCAACCTGTCAGATGCACACTGTTCAGGCATACTGGAAGGAAGGAGGAAGAAGAGAAGGCATCTGATCTTACACAAATCTACAGGAGCTGCTCCTAAAATTTACCAGCACAAAGCAAGCAAGGGATTGGAGAAGGGGAGGTGAGGTCTCTGACACTGCAGTGCAGGTACCATGGCACTGTAAGGGTTATAAATCAGAGCACTGACACCAGACTGACTGTAGGGATCACACCAGGCACCATCAGAATCACACACACCTGCTACAGAGTGACCTTCTCTAGCAGAGGGGTCTCCCTTGCACTGCAGATACTTGTAATAACAACCCATCATCACTTTTCTGTACACAGCCAGAAATGTTGACTTTAATGCCAGGCCAAGGATGCTCTCAGTGCCTGACCTGCACACATTTCCAAGTGATGTTTCTTCAGCTATTTCCATCCACCTAGAAATTATTAATCCCATCCACTTGAAAGTACCTCTCCAAGGTGAAGCTCCCATGTCTCAACATTATCAGAAGAAAGCAAATCCTGACAACAAGAGGAAGGTCCCATCAGTTGACATTGATGGGTGAATGTGACAATTCTCCAGGAGGGAACCAGGAGAAATGGTGTCGCTCAGGGACAGCCCAGGTAGGACTGGCTTATCACAGAGAGGACATCAGCACAGGGTGCAAGCTCAAAGCTTGRACCAGACTTCCAGAATCAGAGGCTAGAACCAAACCATTCCTTCTTTGTGTCCTGAATCAACTCATCTCTCCTGCTGCTGTCTCTACCAGAAAGGGAGGCCATGGTCTTCCTCAGGTCTATGGATTCCAGCCAAAGCAGCAGCCTGGACAAGGCAGGGTAACACAAGGGCTGGCCCCTGCAAAGCTGTTCATCAGTATTTCAAGGTGAATCTGACAACACAGCTGGTTTCCTAAGTGTTAAGAACATGCTTCGCTCCAGCCTTTCATCTCAAGCAACACACAGCGCCAAAGGGCAGCTTGCCAAAAGCAAAAATCACATGCAGGACGAAAAGCATCACCCCTGGGAAATCTGCATCCAAGGAAGGCTGGAAACCTCCCCCTCAAATCTGACAGAATTTGAATCCCTCCCCTGCTGAGGCAGTCTCTTTCAATTTCTTCAGTGGATGTATTTCACGCCTCACCTGCAGAGCGACTGTTTCCTGGAGAAGGAGGAACCATGGAGAAGTTTGAGCACAGCACAAAGCCAAACCTGGGTTGTGTCCCTTTTTTTTTTTTTTATCCTTTCACCCCCTACTGAGGCATGTCAGGAGTGAGATTTCAGAGAGGCCAGCAATACTGTCAGTGCCTGAGCCCCCTGCCAGCAGCCCTGAGCTGGCAGGAACAACACAGCCTCTTTGGGAGCCCTTCCTGCTTGTTGTCTCCTCACAGCACAATTGGAGGCTAAACTCACACTCCAACAACAGTGCTGTGCATGAGTCATCCCCGCTGCTGTCAGCTGGAATGATTAGGGATGAAATGGCATTGCTTATCAGCAATGAGGTGGCTGCAGGACCACTGAGACAGCCACAGATTGGGACTAGGAAACAGAGCCCAAAGCAGSGACTTTCTCAAAAGACCTAACCTTTTGTCCAACTCCTACACAAAGCTCAGCATTGCTTCAAAGCCTAAAACCAACTTAAACTTATCTGCTTGCAGAGACAGCAACTGGCTCTTGCACATGTCTATGGAAGATAAAACTTTGAGGGGCTCAATGATAATTTTAGGATCAAATTGTGTAAAGTTTTTAATGTTTTCAAGTTGGGAGTCCTGCAGGGTCAACAGAAGTGGGCTCACAGATCATAATGGCTCTGACTAATCACTGCCAGCTCTTGGCTGGCTGCCTGGTTAAAACTTGGATTACTCCAATGGGAAGCTGACCCTCATTTAAACTTCAGCCCACATTTTACAGCTCCAAGTTGCAGCTGCCAGGCTCTCCCTGACATAACTTCTTTATGACATTGCTGTTTCCTCTCACACTTCTGGTGAGGCACCAAGAATCAGGGCCATTATAGCAAGGTCTCGTAGTTGACAGGACTAAGACAGCAACCTCCAGCCAGRAAACCAGTGTGATACATTAAATAGCTAAGCAACTAAGCCCACTGGCTAAAACTACTTGCAGCAGAACATCAGTCCTGTGGGGAGGTCTCCCTAAGCTAGCCCACGTTAGTAGTTGTTAATAATAATACCAATATCTTTCCACTCATACACTTTTCCCTCAAGATGCAAGAACAGGAAACCCATTGCAAGAAAGAGTCACACAAAGWATTAGATAAGACATTTCAAGGGCACCTCCCCAGCTCCAAAAGCAGCCCCTGAAGTAGCCCTTGGCCTGCAAGACAGGTACCTGTGTCCCTATGGCATGTGGAACCCTAAAAAGTCATGGCTCACCAGCCTTTCCACCCCTGGAACAACAAACTAGATGATACTTAAGGTCCCTTGGAACACAAACCATTCTCTGAATCACAACAGAGTGGGTATACAAGAGATCACCTCTTGCCCAAATATATATAATTTTGGTTGACAGCTGTAATGGACATCAGAGCCTTGCTCTCCAGGGGAGATTCAGCTGGAGATCACCTGCAGATTAGCTCTCTGACTGGAATATAAAGGCAGGCATTGGCACTGAGAATGGTGCTTCAGAGACTGAGAGCTGATGCTTTCCYAAATGGCCAAGAAAAGCAGATAAAGGAGCTGCAGGTTGATTTGATGATTTAATCAATAAGATAATTATATTAATTCAGTCATTTGATACAAAGCCACTTCCTTTCTGTTTGATTTAACTGCATTTYAGAATTTTCATGGCTGAGTTGATCAAATACATAAAATAGCAAATTTGTGCTAATTAATTAATATTAGATGTATTTTCCTTAACTATGAATTGCAGAGGCCCAGAGGCTGAGAGCATTATCACCCAGGAACCACATCATGACAGCCCATAGATTTGCACCTGCAGTCACCACWCAGCCAACTACCTGTGCCAGAATTAATCCAAAATTGGACAACTGTACCACGAGGGGACCTGGCAGAGAACAGAGATACAGGTGCATCCACATCCTTGAAGTGTGGGCATCTATACTTAATAGAAATTACTACTTCTGGTAATGGAGTAAAGAAGGATTAAAATCAGGTAATATCAGTTGTTTTCCACTTACAGGGAAGAGGAGTAAAGTGTCATTCTTCAGGAGGTTGGAAGATTTTAGAGGTTCACTTTCAGTCTTGTACCCTAAGAGGACACCAGCTAGAGAAGCCAGTCAGCAACACCACCCCTGCCCAAAGCTGCAGTTACATGGTGARCCCCATCCCTACCATTAATGCCCCAGAGAACCACTGTAAGAGGGCAAAAAAAAAAAAAAACCCACCCCACTACTATTAGTGCCCCAAAGAACCACTGCAAGAAGGAAAAACTGTGATAGCAACCTCTACCTTGTTGGACTGCAGGGCATCCCTCCCCAAGGCAGGGAGCAAGTATTCTTTACTCTCCTTCCCACAAAGGTGCTCCACTCCTCCTGTTGCTGGGCAGCAACATTTCAGAAAGCAGACTGAAGATGCTGGAGAAACTGGAGGTGTCTGCAATGACCTTTGGTTTTTTCTGCTTTTCCCTAGGAAGGACAAAAAACACACTCCCACACTCCTGCCTGTAACTATATCTCTACAGTAATTCCCAGTGCTACCACAACTTTCTTTCAGGCTTGGTTCTTTTTCCTCCCTCTTTCTCCACTTGAAAATTTGCTAACCCCTGACACTGCCAGGAGAGATGCCGTGAAGGCAGTCGTAGGTCAGCCTTCTTCAAACAATTGCAGGCCTTCTTGCCAGGTTCCTCTCTGGGTAATACCATTCCTCCAGCAAGGAAGAAAAGCTTCTAATTAAAAAGACCTGGACAGCAACCCACCAGCTCCCACTCCTGCCCTGATCAATGAAGCTTGCTAATTAAAAGCAGTTGACCTGAGCAAAGAATGGCTTGGAGTAGATTAGCCCAAGGGAGACTAGATTTAAGAATTAAATTACTTGACYGGTCTGTTTTATTTTATAATCCCCGTTCTTCCTCCTCCCCTCCACAGGTGAACGGTTGCTTTGAGGACTCAGTCCCCATTTGTAAGAGCAAAGGAGCAGAAAGTATGGTCCTGCTGTTTAATTCACTGTCAAACACCACAGGCTGAGTGCTTGGGGCTGTTGGAGCAGCTGCTCTGTCTGATCACCAGGTGATAACTGAAAAATGGCCAGGTGGCACCTAATTTCTGCAGTTTGATTAACTAGTCCTTTGCACCCTGCCACATCAACAGGACTGGGGACAAATGCACGGGCACAGCCTCAGACACTCACTCTGACTCTACAGCCAGGGTCTCACTGTGAGAGTCTGACATATTTATGATAAAMCCCCAGGAGATTTATGCCCAGCAATCAAAGGGAAACAACCACCACCCAAAAGTAATAGTGCTCAGATCAGGTCCCAGCATCTGGCCTGAGCAGTGACTCACTGGTTTGAGTATCCCACCACTCAGGGCTATAAAGCAGGTGAGAATCCTAAGTCCAACTGACTGACATGCAGCAAACACACCACGTCCCACATCTGGGATCTTGCAGGATGCACTGGGATTGCAAGGAAAGCTCTCTCTGGAGAGCTCTCACATCTAGTTTCCAAGGTTGCTTTAGCCCCGCTCACGTCACTGGGAACTGCAGCAGCTCAGCACCTCWAGAAGCTCTGTTAATAAGAGGCAAAACAGAAGAATGTAACGCTTCCTTGCTTCAGGAGAATTGGGTAGAAACATGAGGTTTTTCCCCATACAATTAAAAATTCCAGTGCAAAAGTGAAATATGCTCTCATTCAACCACCAGTATTCAAGGGCCTTCACCACAGAGTAACTTTAAGGGGATTTGCCCAGAGCATATATATTTGCACAGAGAGAAATATTCTTGATAGAAACAAGAAGCTTCCTAACCAAACAAACGCTGGGGATTTCCTGCATGTTCCACACACAGTCTTGGCATTAATTTTCTTTTTAAAATCACTGTCTTGGAGCTGAGAGGAATAAAACCAAGAGCAGGAGTGATGGCAATCCTATTTGTGTAACTTATTAATCCACTGCCCTTTCTTCTCTGGCATGCCATTTATTTCCTCTTCGCCTCTGTTGTGCCTGCAGAGCCCAGAGTGTTCCCTCATACTCCTGACTGTTSATACCAGATCTTCAGAGCATTTCAGCTTTTGCTCCCACATGATTATTCTCTCTCCTTTTTCTCCTTCATGCAGCAACTTGCTTACCATTTTCCAACCAGCACAGCTGGACACATATGACACTGGACTGACCACCAGAGCAAGGCAGTTTCTATTTCAGCTGCAATTCCCAAATGAAAATCATACTCTGTGGCTTCTTCCAGTTCCATTAAAAAACCACCCTGATTGCAGGGTGAGAAGGTGATTGCATAGCATCCAGCAAAAGGAGCTGGTCAAGAATTAGGACCCTAGGGCACTAACACCAGGGAAAAAACCCCACAATACCTCCTTATGAATGCCAGCCAAAAGAAAAATAACTCAGCACCACAAATCTAAACATAGCCAAGCCATCTCAGCGAGGCAGTAATTTGTATTCCTCCCCACCAAGGAAAGTAGTGCATAGGCATGTAGCTACAGACACAGAGTTAAACCCACAGCTGCTGCAAAAGCAGAGATCTGCCTCCAAGGTGCCCTAGGTGCCCACAGAGCTGATGGAGCTCACCAAGCCCACAGGGATGTCGTGGCTCAGGCATTGTTTAAGCTGCATAAACAAAGATGTCTGAGATGTYAGAATATGCTGTTACTCAGGCCTAATTCCCCAGCTGAAGTCCCTGAAGTAATCCCATCATTTTTATTACCAGGAGGGAGCCTGCTGCAAACCCAGCCACTTTTCCTTCCAAAGGGGAGAAAATTCATCAGAGATGCAGCAAAACATCCTCATCTGACTTGTGAAGCAAGAGATTTCTTTAAGGAAAGTCGGTCTCTGCAGCAACACYTCCCTCCTGCCCCAAGGAAAAGAAGCACAGGGAAGCGTGACGAGAAGCAAAGCTGGGTAGTCCATCAGAGGAAGGTGCTGAGGAGATGCAGTCCCTTCCAGCTACCTGGCTGAAATTCAAATGCTGGATTAGTGTCTCTGGCACATTTCTAACAGGAGGCAAAGGAGAGAAATGTAGTGCTTCCTTCCAGCCTTTCGGATCAACAAACCTCTCCCAGGCAGCAGACATTCTGGTCCACCTAAAGGAGGCTAGAATTAGAAATTAGACACATTTGTCATATAAAATTTCCAGGTACAAGGAACAAAGCTGAATTTTTGTCAGGCAGAGATGCTGTAATAACACTGCAGCAGTTGGGAACTCCAGTCAGGTGAAGGTCAGGGCTGCTTGGCATCCACTACAGTCAGGCCTCTCAGAGAACCAAAAAGAGCAAAGGATGAACAGTTCCCCTTGGCAAGCTCGCTCCTGTCCAGCTGGATATGCCGGGCTTTGAAGGTTGGAAACTCAGCAGGGCTGGCTGCAGCGGAACAGGGAGGAAAAGGGAAATATGGAAGAAGAAAAAAAAGTTAATCTTCAAAAACAAAATGGTTTTGTTCATCTTCTCTTTGGTCACCAAGTTAGCTCCAGCTGTGCCTTGGGTCTGGGACTGCAAGGAGAACGCCAGCTGGAACCCTAGGGAATTGGGTTAGAAGTCACTTGTGTGTCTTCTTTGTACTGAGTTACAGCTCACATAAAAATGAGGGTGGCAAGCCCTGAAGGTGCCCTTTAGCCACATAAAGGGAAAAGTGCTGCAAAAGACAGACCTTGATAAAACACCATCCAAATGGGGACACACTTGGCATCCCTCGGGGTAGGTGCCAGCTGCACAGRCAATCCTCCTGACAGGCTGGGCAGGGCTGGGGCTCTGCCTTTGGCCCACACCCATTCTCTGGGGGACAACACAGGAGAGGAGCAGGGATGCTCACACTTGGCTGTGTCCTATTTCTCCTATCAAATCTCTGCAATAGCAGCATCCTTCCACCTCCCCCCTTGGACACCTAACAAGGATCAACAGCTGGAGGCCCCTTAGCACTGCCAAGCCCAGCACCCAAGGAGCTGCCATCTGTGTTGCAGCCTGCCTTTTGTACTGATTTGTTACGTTTTTGCCCTGATTGCACGCCTCGGGCGGGCGACAGTTGCTCTGTGCAGCACTTGGAGGAGGGGAGTTTTACAGCTTGGCTGCTGCCAACGCACAGATGTTACAGGCTGGGTCACGGCAAGGTGCTAAAGGCCTTCAGAAGTGTTGCAAAGCATTAATTATGTTCCTGCAGCTGTTCTTTAACCCTCATCCATGTCTCCCTTCTTCCCTGGGYTGCCAGAAAGACAACTGTGAACGGGAAATCAAAGCAGGAGGCTTTGAAAAGAAGCAAGGCAGAGTCTTTAAAGGTTAAAAGAAACAGCACTCTGCAAAGGCAGGGCTTTTTTAAAGCTGTTTGTCCCTGTCACTTGCTTGGACACCTCCTCTTCTCCTATTTCGGTGCAGCGCTGAACTCCAGCAGCATCCAAGGTGAAATGGAAGAGGTCACCCAAATCCTGACATTTCACAGAGCACGTCTCAGCTTGAAGGTTGATCCATGAGCTTGGGAATACTTTGTCTCACAAGACYGGAGCAAGGAAAGATTAGTGGCATGGGTTCAACCAACCCCCCCATCTGTGCAGGTCTAGAGATGAGGGCTTTCCCTGGTTTTCCACAGGTTTATGTGAACCTCTTGAAGCCAGTCCAGAGGAAGGCCACAAAGAYGCTCAGAGGGATGGAAAACCTCTCCAATGGAGGTCGACTGGGAGAGTTGGAGCTGTCCAGGCTGAAGAAAAGGCCCCAGGGAGACCTTAGWGCCCCTTCCCATACTGAGAGAGACTACAAAAGAGCTGAAAAAGGACTTTGGGCAAGGTTCTGGAGCAACAGAAGAGGAAGAATGGCTCTAAACTGAAAGAGAGGAGGTTAGATTAGGGATTKGCACAGGTTGCCCAGAAAAGCTGTGGCTGCCCTATCCCTGAAASTGTTCYAGGCCAGGCAGGACAGGACTCAGAGCAATTTGGTCTAGTGGGAGGTGTCCTTGCAATGGGCATTACCCACTGGAATTCCCATGGAATGGGAAGATCTCTAAGGTCCCTTCCAATCCCAACCATSCTGTTATTCTGCAGTCAGAAAAACCCCATTTTGCCCCAGCTGGGCCAGAGCTGTACTCAAACAGACTAGTGACTAAACTGACCTGCAGAACCCAAGCTTAGAGCTTCTCCTGTCCCTGCTATAGAAGCTGGGGCTATGCCAAGTGTCAAGACAGATTCAAGCAGGCTTACCTGGARCAGCCCTGGGAGATGTAGGAACCCAGGTTTCCTGAACTCATCTCTTGTGCTTCAGTGCCCTTGACAGCCACYGTGTGCCAGGGTTGGCAGCACACCCTCCAGTGTCCCTGCACAGGCACTTCTCTGGGAGCCCTGGAAAACATGAAGCTACTCTTGAGGAAGTAGATCCATGCCTACAGCACAGTGCCATTCAGAGCTGCCACTGCAGGAGAGCAGTTAGGGAGGTCTGCACCCACATTTGAGCCCTGCTGAACATCAGGACTAATGAGCATTCACACAGCACCAAGGCAGCCATTCTGGTGCTAAAATTGCAGCCTGCCTRGGGGGGATCTGCATACCCCACAAACTAGAGGTTCTCAAGGGGAGAGTTTGTCCACTGCTTATCTTCAGACCAGCTGCAAAGTAAATCTCCATCTCAAACATGGGCATTCACTAACATCTGCACGGGCTGGGCTGCAGCTGTGCCACAGGACCATGAGTGGGCTGATAAAACCCACCAGGCTCCTGAAAGGCTTCTCCCTCCCCTATTCCCCATGCTTTAAGCTGCAGTCAAACAGAGCATAACTCCTTTTAAGACTTGCAGATGTGATTCTGAATCTGGCTGGGCAGCTTGTGCTGACGAGTGGGAACAAGATTGTCTCAGGAATCCTTTGTGCTGCAGCTCCCTGTGCACAATAGGCTCCCGCGCACTCGGGGGCTGAATAACTTCTTATGCCAGAGATGAAACAAGGGGGGACAGAAAAAAATAGTACAGCCACAATAGCAAACAAACAGGCAGAGAGAGCGAGGTGATGGAAAAGCAGGCAGGAACAGCAATGCTGTTGTGCCCAGACGCTCATTTCAAACAGCATCTCCCACATTCAAAAAAACATACACTAATAAAGGATAAGTTTTTGCCTGACATGTCTCAGAYGTGCCTTCAGTTGAGGATTGTTAGGACTCAGCACGCTGGCCAGGACTTAAACTTCTACATAATGGCCCCAGACAGCTGCTGATACCCTCAGCTGCTGCTGGCACAAATGTTCACTCCTCTGCATCACTTTGGAGTGATGATAACTAAAAAAACAAAACAAAAACCCCAATATCCAGGCCTTGAAAGGGGATCCACAATAGCATTAAGCACCGAACCCCAAAACCATGTAACACCASACTGGGCCATGTTGACAGCCACAGGTGAAGGAGCTTCCTCCAGGTAGCTCAGGAGCCTCATCACAGATGCCCAAATCAGATACAATTCCTCCCACACCAAAGCAGTGAGTGATGGCTGACTCCCCTTCCCCCTGGGGAAGGCTGTCCCTGGGTATGCAGCCATTTCAAGCAGGAATTGGATCAGCAGTGTCACCCTAACAGTCCCTACACCCTGGACTTGGGCTTGCCTTCCGTGGGCAGCTGCCCTAGAGCAGCCAAAGGTGGGCCAACATCACATTCCCACCAGGATGTACCAGCAGCCAAACAAAACCAGATTAAAGGCTTTGCAGGAGCAGCTTTTGTGTTAAGACATTTCTGGACACCCCCGTTCTGCATAAATACCAGAAGACAATGCTTTTATCTGACTAATAGAGCTCCTCAAACCATGTGGCCCAGGCTGGCTATTTTAAAACAACGTTCAGCAGAGACTTTTGTTTCTGACAGAATAATTTAACACCCTGCTCTTGCYGAGTACTCTCACCCCAGGTACCAGAGTGGATCAGAAAAGCTGTGCTGGAGAAAACCAGAGAATCATTAAGGTTGGAAAACACTTCCAAGATCAAGGCCAACCACTGATGCAGCCACATAACTCACATCACCTGTGATCCTGAAGCAGAAATTCCCACCTGCCCAAAAGGTCCCTCAGCAGGGACATGCAGAGAGGCAGCTTCTCCAGCAGCCTCCCCTGAACAGCAGCTTCCCTCTTTCCACTTCTTTTTCCAACATTATTTATTTTTCCATCTGCTTTCCTTCTCTCCCCCCCGCCACCGACTCCAAATTCAAGTTATGTAAATTTCACAGAGGGGCTGACACCTTCTGATGAAGATGATCCCATTGGTGTTATTGTCTGGCTGTCAGCTCCTGGGAAACAGGCACGGCACGAGGGCGGTTGCTGTTTTTAACCAGAGGCCGCGTCTGACTCGAGCGTTAGGGGAGTTAATGAGCACTGTGCAAAGGGAGGGATGGCTGGCACAAAGCAAACAGGGGAAGCTTTAGTTTTACATTTCATTATTTTTATAAGAAAAATAAGCCTGGGACCTTAAGGGAGGTGTAAAGGGGGTTTTTAATTTATTTTTTTTTTTAATAGCAGAATTTGCAGCTGGAAGAACCTGCTGAGATGTCCTGTGCCTAAATAGCAGGGAGGTGCCTGGGTCTCCAGAGAGGTTAGCTTGCTCTTCCAGGCTTTAACATCTGTGAGTTCTGCGTTTTAACATCTGTGAGTGTGTACCCACTACAGCTCTAGGAGGGAGTCCTCCATGGGTCACCCCAACCATCCAACCCCATCCCACATACAGGATGGATCTTCTCTTGGGGGTCACAGTCTCCAGCCTGCCCCAAGGAGGAGACAGGGCTGGGAGTTCCCTCTCCAACTCTAAAGCAGATTCGGGCCACCAAGCAAGCTGAAACCAAAACCAGYAGTCTCTAGAAAAGATGGATGGGGCCAGCAAGCCTGACACTATTCCCCATAAAGCAACAGGGAAGAGGTTAAAAGGGAAGATTTATGGGCATATATCTCTGCCAGAACCACCAGGTGATCATGTGTACACATTTCTCTACTCTAAGACCTAATTTTCCACCATTTCCCTTGATTTGCTGTTCCTATTCTCCCATTTCCTTGATTTAAGGCCCAATTATTTCTTGTCCTCTTGCCAGTGAAACAAAATATTTCATAAGCACTCCTGCTGCCTCTCGCCACTCCCTCCCTCCTTTGGATGCTGGTTTCAATGCCTGACTCATGCTTCGTGTTCTCTAAAATTTAGAGTATTTTAGTGAACACCTAACAATGATTTTACCATTTTTCTCAGTGATACAAATGGGATTTGGCACCAACTAGCTCGCTGTTGGAATTTAAGTGAGTCTGTGGTTGCCACAGCTCTGGCAAGTCTTTGCAAAGCAGTCCCTGGAGATTGTCACCTGGGCAAGATTTCACTGTGTCCCTCACTAGGGATGAGCCACAGATCCTGGGCTGAACTGGAGGTCACGGTGTGCTGGGAGAGGGAGAACGGCAGACAAGTAAATTCTGTAGTTCATCCAGGCCAGCCTAGGGGAGAGCTGGGCACTACCATCCCTACACATGTCCAGGTCCTCCTCCTTAAGGATATAGACAAACTCTGTGCTCATTAAAAGGAAAGAATAGTGTCACTGGTGGGTCCCCAATCTAAACTTCTAAGCACCATCAAATCTTCCAAGTGGTTCATCACAGACTGGCTTCTGTCAGCCCACTGAGCATCAGTCCTTCAAAACATTCCTAGGCAAACACCCTCCCCTCCCATTGGAGCAATGGCTTTACAATAAATTTCCATTCCTCTTCCTCCTCCTTGCCCAGGCTTGCATTTCCATAGCATCCTCCTACTAATTCCCTCAGTCATAACCAAACCTGCCCTCCAACACAACACAACCATGAAAAAGACAGTTACAAGTGCTATTTCAATATTTCCAACCTTTTTCAAGGAGACGGATCCATAATGTTGGGTGAGTTTAAGCACAGATCAAAAGAGAAGTTCCTTAGGCCATGAGCCTAAGAGAAGGAAAAAGCTCAACGTTGCTCTGAACATGGACTCAAAATTGGTTCTCCTGAATTCTCAACTCATGCACATCCCCAAGACCTTGAACTTCCATGACCATCAGCTGCTTACTTCTACCTGCACAACATAATTCATTTAGCCTTCATTTTTACCCAAAAAAACCTCTAACCAAAACCAAACATAAGCACAACTTACTGGACATGCAGCCTTTTCATTCAGGCACCATCAAAAAAAATCTCAAATGTGAAAGTTGTAGCTCACCAGCTRGCTCCAACTTGGGTGGCTCTCCAGRAGGGACATCTCCAGAGATTCTAGTCCTTCCAGTGGCTTGCTGGAAGCAACAAGGAGACATCACCTTGAAAAGATGGTCAGGAGGAAGGAATAGGATGAGTTACTTTCTCTTRGATGTTTTGAGCTATGCCTGTTCTCTTCAGCCACACAAACATATACCACAGCCCATGGAGAAGTGCCCAAACCCGATCTCATGTTCAGATTTGGAGGCAACTGGGCAAGAGAGCTGGACGCAAGCTGGGASATGCAGACCTCTGTCAGACATCAGGCCCTAAAACATCGTAATGGGAAGCCCTGAGAAGGTCAAAACATCCACATATCCTAAAGTAAGCAAGATCTGGTCTCCACACCCACCATGGCTGCTGGAAGCTTGTTCTCACTTTTCATGGAGCCTGGAGGACAAGATGAAGCCTGCAATACTCTTTTGCTACACCAGACTTGCTGTTCTGTTACAGGATTGAACAACTTCACTCCAAAAAGCTGCACAAAATAATTGACCATCAAATGCCACSAGAGTGAGAACAGTTTGGTCTTTGGTTACCCAAGAAAGGACTGAGGTTTATTGGGGGCAGGTCTTTATCTGAACTTAAGAAAGAAGAAAACTAGCCCTAGCTAGAAATAGCAAGTAGGAATGGAAAACTTGAGGAAAAACTTGAAAGGCTCTGCAGATTTCCCTGTACAAGGCCATCATCTCTTCACAGCTGGGGCTACACAAGGCAAGACCTCCTCTATTTTCAGTGTGGCTTGGAAAAAGCTTCTGGGACACCGCCTGCCATTCTGTGGAGCATCAGACCTGCTCTGGACTCCTTCTAAAGATCAACCCACTGAGGGCTTCTGAATTCCACTCACAGCTTGGGGAGGTTTGGGGATCAGCACCCTTCAAGGTCTCTAAAATCCAGAGGCCTCAGAGGATACTAACCAGGCTAACTTCATCCCTCCCTTGGTACAATCAGCTCTGCTAACTGTATTGGCCTGAGGGTTAGTAGATTAATGTCACTTTTCATTTATCATGTGGCTGTGGCTGGCTGGAAGCATCACCTCCAGAGGAAGCTGACTCACCCTAAGCACACTGTTTTCTGAACAGTTTTCAGCCAATCCTGCCCACTAGACCAGCTTCCCTTCAAGCTACCTGTCAGCCCAGCACAGGCTGGATAGCCCCCAAAAGCTGACACACCACAGTTCATATTCCTGGCAAGTACCATCACAGGGCTTAAATCCCTGTAAAGCATTGGAAACGGTAAAAGCTGGCCATTAGGGTAGTTTTATATGGAATAGATATTCTAGGTTGTAAAGTGTGTTCGGAAGGATCWTTACACTCCCTTGGCTGCCTTTCCTCACAGGAAAGAAGATAAATGTCCAGGAGATGTTCATAGCCCAGGGCAAGGGAAATACAACATCCTCTGGAGGAGCGAGCAGAAATACCAGAGAGCAGAGACTCTGCTTGGAGCCAGCGTGACCAGCTCCCTGATGTCCCATCAAACCCAAACCACCCATGGCAAGCCCACTCCAGGGCCTCTCCCAGCATCCCAAGTGTGAGGTGTTGGGGAAAGAGGTACCCCTCAAGAGACCCCACTGTCACCCTGATTTTTTGAGTTTTTCTAAGCCTTCTAATGCTTGCATTCTTGTAAWGAACTTTCTCACACACTTTATGTAAATAACTTATTGTTTTGCATTCTTTTATGGAGGAGGAGAAATTTGATGGACTGTTGGTTTGTCCAGTGTCATTGGGGAGGTGGCACTTTCACCCTCCAATCCACTGTCACTTTTAGAAATCTATAAGTGTTAGAGTTAGAAAAATGAAGTCCCTTTTTTACCTTAGAAAGAGCAGTGAGTTTGTGTCATGTTGTTTCATGTCCTATAGTGACAGCCCACCCCGACCGTGGGCACCATGGCAGTGTCAGGGGTGACTCAAGATAACAAGACTACAGCATGTGAGCAGTGCAGTGCCTCTGTGTGCTCACTCTGCTGCCCAAACAAATCCTCTCCCCCATTTGATTTGACCATTCCACAAGCACCAGAGATGAACTGTGTGGTCCTTGGGGAGCTCACTAAGCCAGTGTTTCTGTAGGAAACAGAAGTTTGCTCCAAATCTAAATATAGCTTTAAAAAAATAAAAACAGCCTCTATCTGAGCAAGAGAAAATTGTTTGGAGGGTARATTGAGATGGGAGTGTTTGCTCAGATTTATGGGGAGGGGGAGTGAGTTGGAGAGGTCTGAACTGCATCCATCCCTTGAGCGGAAGTGTAACCCTGAAGYCCAGCTATGATTTCCTCTGCAGCCTGGCAAAATGCCAGAGGTCCCTTCAACCTCAGCTATTTCATGATTCTGTGGGATGCAGAATTCATGGGACTCTATTTTGATGCTCGGAATAGGAGGGATATGGTTAGGGCCCCAGCAGATCTTCTGTCCCTCGTCCCAGCTCATCTGATTGAATCCAAACCTTTTTAAAAAAGGGGTCCATCTCTTTTCTCTGATGGAGCTGATAAAAGACATTTACAGCCTTGGAAGAGCAAATGTCCACCAGAGATCAGTTTTTTCCATTCATCCATGGAATGGATCAGATCAAAAGAACAGGGACAACATAAACTTTAAAATACAGAGGTCCTCAAATGCTGAAACATCTCTCAACCTTTTCTTTGCTAGATTGTGAGGGGGAAGACATCAGGGAAGAGAGATGTAACTTGGTTTACTGGACACTCCTAATCAAGCTCTAGTGCCTAGGATCAAAGATTAGTTGATTAAAATCCAATTTCAAAGCTTATTAACTTTTGAATGAGAAATGCTGCTATGGTGAGCTTACTCGGGCAAGCTATTTCTGGCTTGGCAGAAGTGGCTGTCAGGGAAAAACAGCTCTTTGCTTATCAGCACTCAGCTTAGATTAGACCCAGATGAGGCAAGAGGATTACASCTCCTCAGACCACTTTAAATCAAGACTAAATGAACAAAAGGACTTCCCTTAAGCTGGATATTAAACSCAGCTGGGCATTTCCCCTTCATGCCACCACAGCTCATTTGAAAACCACGCAGAGCCATTGTGCTGTTTTGCTAAGTTACCCAAATTTCACTTTCCTGCATGGTATTCTGGTCAGGCTGGCAAGTGACAGCTCTGACGTCTCAAGGTATCTTCAGACCACATCCTCCTTGCCCAAGGAACTCCTTGTCCTTACAGCAGCTGTGCCACCACAATCAGCTCTGTCCCACTACAAAAAGGGCAGGAAACCCTGGCACTGCCAGCTGAGARAGGTGACAAGCCAAGCTGAGATCTGTTTGCCACAGGCTCTTTATCCTGAGGGACATAAATCCCAGCTCCTAACCTGAGATCCTTTCAGGACATCCAAGTATATTTTAAAGCATGTAAGATATAAAATCAAAGAAGCATTTAGGTTGGAAAAGACCTCTTAAGATGTAGGGTAGAACTGCATCCTGGAGCTTTAGGGTTGAACACATTCCTAGTCCTAAGGACAAATGGGGTTTAAGCACTGCCTTTTGGGGAGCCAGTTCACCCCATCCTGTTTGAACTAATCCTAATACTGCTTGCAGAGAGTTTCCCAGTTTCTCTGCTGGGAGGCACAGCAACCACAAAGATGAGAACTGCAGCAC
The DNA here is from genome assembly GCA_014549065.1 of Cardinalis cardinalis. NCBI lineage: Eukaryota > Metazoa > Chordata > Aves > Passeriformes > Cardinalidae > Cardinalis > Cardinalis cardinalis. The sequence continues at coordinate 973,104 of JACDOX010000108.1, forward strand.
ACAGCAAACTTTTTCAGGTGGTAAGGGCCCATTTCTCTCTCAGGCAGAGTTTTTCAGGACATCTCTCATCCAGGGCAACAGTATTTATGGCCATCTGTGCCCAAACAATGGGCTTCAGCTCTTGTGCAGAAGGACTGAGTTTATCAGCCCAATGCAGTCATTGACAGGGACTCACACTTGTGTTGCAAAGGTCTGGGTCTGACTCTTGTCCTGCGCACAGTGAAACACACGATGTGTCCTCAAAACAAACCAGAACAAGAGGAGGTTAACACCAAAGCAGGAGGGAAAAGGCAATTCCTGCTGTTGTACTTAAAAGAGGGAAAGCAGCAGGCAGTCTGGGTGACCAAGTTTGCTTTGAAGAGTGGTTGGTGACAGCTACATGACAAATACCTTGTCTCTCCAGGAGGCACCTCAGTAGCTTCTTTCCTCTCTCCTGCTGTGCTCCAGGAATCGTGGACACACTGCCCAGAGCAGCATGGTTGAAGGAATTCTGCTTCCAGACACTTTCAGACCCACCTCCAAACAGCCATCRGATCAGTAAATGACACTGCAAACACTGACTTCTCCCTGGTTCAACTAAATCTTATCTTTAACCAAGGAAAAAGGAAAACAGCCTTGTAATCTGCCTCAGGTACACATGAAGTATGCAGAAGCTCTTCAAAAGGATTCCTGCTCCTGTAGATCAGGCACAGGCTTTCAGAAGAAGAAAATCAGTTATTTCCACACATTTTTTTTGCACTGTTCAACCAGGTTCCTGTTACACATAGTGCCTCCAGGGGAGGAAGCTGTGTGGACAGCACAAAGCAGAGGCCTCCCCCATCCCTGACAAACCCTGAGCATGTGATAACAGAGAGACAAGGGTACAGCTGCAAACTTCACCTCCACATGGGCACAGCAGGGATCAAGTCTCTGAAACCAAGCCCACAGAAAACTTTGAACATGGAGAAAAAACGTTGGCATAGAAGTGTTGCAGCATGAGACCCCCCTGCTGGTGGTGAAGCCACTCTTGCCTTGGGGAAAGAGCATTGTGTGCCTCCCCTAAACCACAGAGAGGTCAGGATGGAAAGGCACAGAAGTTTCTTCTCTGAGTAAAAAGCAGTTTTTAAAACTACTTCCAGAAGGAGAGTCTGACTCTCCTGTTATTCAGCCCAAGCTACCACACCAGCCCAAAGGGCTAAGGGTCCCCACACAGCCTGGGAAAGGGCCAGGAGGTCAGCATGGGKTTAAGTGCCACCCTTGAGCTCCACCCTGTGCTCCCAAGAGCAGCAGCCCTGCTCCCCCCTGGAAGCTTACCTTGTGTATTCCAGCAGCAAGCTACAACTGAGCTGTGAAACAACACTTGGAAGCGAAGGCAACACCGGATCAGCCAGGCAAACGCTGAGGGGAGGTGACAGTAACAAGGAAGGTTATGTTTAGCTTCACATCTGTGCTGTTTGGAAGCTCTCTTCACAGGGAAGGAAAAAATAGCTTAAGAATAAATCTTTTACTTGGAAAACATCCAATCTGGGAATAAAAAAAACAAGAGTCTAAGAGAATGAGTAACTGGATGGAGAGAGATTGTCGAGCAGGTGAGGTCAGGGCATGCAAGGAGCACAAAGGAAGGACCACCAGCACAGGAAGGGTTTGGGGAAAGCAGCCATCTTTGGGGCAGACAGGCATGCTCCAGCTGTCTCACCAGGATCATCTTTTGGAGGGGAAAGAACAAAGCCCTGTGCTACCCCCACTTTGCACAGACCACCCTTCTACAGCAGGGGGAACCAGCTCCATTCTTCCCTGGGCTCTTCCATCTCAAAGCCCAGCAGAAAGCCAGATGCCAGGCAGGAACTGGGAGCTACTAGTGAAGGAAGCCCAGTGTGGAAGACATGGAAAGTCACTGAATCTGGGTCTCAGTTTGAAGCCAGCCACTCCATACAGTATTCAAACATCACAGAGTCCACCTGCACCTCCTCTGAAATGCCCCAGTCCTTCTTTCTCTATCCTCACTCAGCCCCACCTGAATCACATCCCAGTGCAGCAGGAAGTGCCAGCACYGGAATAGAAAGGCACACTATGTTTGCTCAGGACCATTTCAAGCACACATCATTGCAGGCACATTCCCATCTAGTCTTACAGTGCCCCAGGAGCCAACACACCGTGGCAGCAACAAGATGCTTCTCTGCCCACCCCAGTCCCAAGCAAGCAGCACCATGCTTGGTTAAAGTGCCAGACAACCATCCAGGCCATGTAATCCAGCTCCAGACAGGCTTGCTAGGGATATTTCCCCATTACTGCTTCAGTGCCATGTGAGAGATCTGAGTCCTGCTGCATTAGAGATGGTTGAAAATCCAATTTCCTTCCCCCAAAAAACAAGGCATGTTTGCACCTGCCTCAACCCCCCCTGCACCCTGCACAAGGATGGAGTGACCGGCTGAGCAATGAGTGCAAAGCCCACATGGCATTAATCCTCCATGTTCATATCAGAAATCCAAATCTCTACTTTACTTCATCCTGAAGTCACTTAAATATAAGCATCACTCCTGGTCCTACTTCTGTATTTATTTTTCAGGTTGCAGATATAATTGTTATACTAAGGGTGCCTTAGTTGTGATTATAAATACCCAAACTCCCATGCCTATGTATGTGCAGGCACGCATCCACACACACTCACTCATTCTTCTACCTCTTGAGAAATGGGTCTGTTCCGCTTTCTTCTGCTACTGATAAAATATTGATTAGGGAATTTGAAAATTTGAAATGATTTAGGAGTCCCTGGATGGGAAACGTAATGTACTGTGCCAGTCGCATTATGAGCCATCCATCACCTGTCAGCAAGCAGCAAGAAAGTGACAGAATCAATACAAACGTGTCTGAAGATGGGTTTAATTCATTTCCCTTCCCCCTCAGGCCATGGTTGGAGCATCCCAGCCGGAGGAGGAGGAAGCTCAGTAACACCAGCCCAACCTCAATCCACCCAAAGTGCATGGGGGTTAACGTCTTCCTTGGCAGTCCAACCACACCAGGGCCAAGATGGGTGACCTTGGCCACATTCCCAGGGGAGCATGGCCAGGCCAGCCAGCCAGGAATTGCTAAATCAGATTCTGAGGGCTGCATTCAGCTGCCCTTGTGCCCTGGGGTACCTGCAACATCCATGTGGCTTACAGCACCTGCACAGCTCCTACTAGAAGCTGCTTTGATTGACTTGGGCAGGTTGTTATTTGTCCCTAAAGCCTCCTCAYGGATGGCAATTCCAGCCTGTCCCAGCACACTTTATGCCATTAAACACTCCCATAGATTAGTCTGCTTTCAGAGGGACCAGACTGGCCAGCAGACAGTGTGAATCTCTCCTTGCTTCCCTACTTCCCTTCTGCATCACCCACCTTTACTCAGCATGGCCTGCTCCAGTTCCTCATTCCTCAAGCATTTGTTATTCTTACTCTCACCGAGTTTTAAAATAAATTTTTTTAAAAGAAAAAAAAATTAAGGGGTGAGCAGAATCCATCCATAGGGCGATCCATCATCCTCCCGCATTTTGCAGATGGATTCAATTGGGCTGTGATCCTATTTTGCAGATTCCCTTGGAGCACCGTAATTCATTCTGCAAGGCATTTTAAATGAGACTGGACAGAGCACCAGAGAAATGACAGGAGCCGGGTGCCCTGCCGTGCTCCCCAGGAGCAGAGAGGGTGACCAGGCAGGCTATTGCTCATGTCTGATTAGAGCTAATTATTCCAGGGCACACTGCAGGAGGTGAGGCTGCCTCTTGTGAGGCAGCACAAGGGCAGCTCAGACAAGACCAACAGAGTTCCCCAAAGCTGCTCCTTAACTCCAGCCAGCCCACTGTGGGCTGTGTTAGGCAGCAGCATTAACGCTGGCTGTAGAGCGCACAGCGTGGCACAAGGGATGCTCCACAGCACAAAACAACTTTTGACCTGCCAGCTGTGGGTGGGAGAGCCAACAGCCTGCTGGGTAGGAAGAGGAGGATCTCCAAGCTTCCACATTGACTGGCTCTTTGTCCTGACAGGAGCCTGATAGACATCCCTCCTCTCTTCCTGACATCTTTCAAGGCTTCAGGGAGATGGCACAGGCCAATGGRTACAGGAGCAAGCACTCCTCTTCTGGGCTGCATGTTTCTCCTCTGTTCTTTGGCTGATGATGTGGCTGCAGGTAGGACTTCTTGGACAAAAATTCCTCATTCATTTTGATTTTAATTCCATTATTTAATAGACTGCAAAACCCTTAATGCAGGAGTCTCAACTACTGCGACTGTGCAATTCACTCCAGCTACATCCCTTCTACCTCACCATCCCTATTAGACTCAATAAACGGTTTCCAAATCCAGCAGAAGTGCTCTATTTGCTGCCTAGTATACCATATAATCTTTTCCAGAGGTAGTATTGATCTTATTAAACCTGCAGCCATCGAGTCCTCAAATGTGTCTCAGCATTTGCTTGCCTACAGCAAAGTAAAGTACCTCTTCCAACCCCACAGCAGCATGCAGATGACAGCACCAGCCTACACTGACCCGCAGACAAGAGGATCAGTGCATTCCTGAGAACAATTTAATAGTCAGTAGAGCCGTGGCTTTAGGGTATTTAGTCAGAAGCAATATCCCATCTCAAAAAGAAATGTCTGAGTAATTTTAACTGTAAGGGACAGAAATTAGGGACTAATTCAGGCCGTAACAGGTACTGAATGCCGAGTCCAGAAGCAGCTCTGCTCGTGGCTAATGGATTTTGCACACTGAGACTGGCTCAGGGCTCTCAGCTCATCCCCCTAGAATGCTCACAAGATTCACTTGCAGCCACTTTGCCAAATTTTCCTCACCCATCCATAAAGGGAGAAACTCATGAGATTATTTGCACGGTCCTCTCCAAACAAGAAACCCTTCCCACAGCACAGAAGCTGGCTCMAGATGAGAGAGGAGAGGAGAGGCTGTAGGATGCTGGGCAATGAAAGCAGCATTAAGATGCAAAGCACAGAGTTGGAATTCTAAAAAAAGGGATATATCCACATCTGTATGTGCAGGTACATGAAGCTCACCATTTTGAGGGAACACAGCACCACAGTGTGCTGGGAAGGCAGAGGCACAGAGCACAGGCTAACCAGATGTTTGCCTGACAGAGCCTCAGCACTGGGTTATGTTCCCAGGCTGCCCTGGCAGCRGCATCCAAGGAGAGGACAGATGGCAGCTCCACAGCAGAGCATTAGGACCATGACTCGTGTCTTTCTTCTAGACAAGGCTCTGGTGCTGCCAGCTTACAGCAGGCACTGCAGGAAGGGGTGATAAGTGGCCACTGTCTGGCCCAGAGGCGCTGGGGTGCCAAGCAGAGGGGAGAAGCAGGCACAGCTTCCACCCCTTTGACATTGGTGCTGACCCAGTTGTGTCAGCCCTGCTCGTCAGCCCATCCGTCACCCCGCTGGCTCCTGCCAGGGCCCCAGGACCTGCAAAGGTGGCTACACATGTTGGACTATTTGTCTTCTCAGGTTCTGGGGACACRGGGGCTGACAGCCCTATCAGTTATCTCACAAAGCAGAGCCCTAACACAGCCCCAGAGAGGAGGGCAGGGAATAACCCCAGGGAATAAGAGAATGTCAGAATCACATGGTTCCCAGTTTCCCAGGGAAAGGCAAAGCACCAGTACAGCCTGAGAAATTAAATCCTTGCAAGAAGTATGTGGAGAAGAACCCTGGAAGCTGAAGCTCTCACTCATCACCTGCCATCTTTCCTTAGACAAAAGTAAGTGCTTCTGTAACAGGTACTTTCAACACTGACCTATTAAGCCTTGTCCTGGGATGTGCCCAGGCTGGGAGACCTAAACTACTGCACCAATCCCAACTAATCCTGCAGTCTTCAAGAAGGCACGTCCTTGCTCTGAGAGCCAGCCACCCCCTCACACACACTGCTATGAAGAGGAAGAAACACTGTCCAACAGCCCAAACCTACATGATGTCCACACATGCTGGAAGCAGCAGGCAGGGCCCTGGACCTCTGTGCCAGAGGAAAACCAGGATATATGGTTTTCATATATCACAACAACAGCTCATCAAGATGCTGAAAGCACCAGGCACAGAGGTCAGATGACTAAGAACTGTACCACAAGTCCTCAGAACACATCAGTGGGATGTCACATCATTTTATTCTAAAGAACAGCTGAAGAAGTGCCCTGCTCCCCACATTGCCAAACCAAGGCTCCTCCAGCCAGTGCAAGTATTTCTAGTGCACACATACACCCAAGCYGTCCATCAAGGCAGCTCCTGACTTCCCACATCAGCTGGTTTTTAGGTAGGGATCTCCACGTGAGTGATTATAGCCCAGCTTATCACTGTCACCCAAAGCTGCCCACTTGCCCTGCCAACACCTCCAGCAGAGCAGGATCCCAGCCAGCACCAGTTCCAGGATCTTCCCCAGCCGTTCAAGAAACAGCCAGAAGGGAGAGCCTGAGCCAAGGCTTTGTAAAGTAGAGCATGTCGTAGGTGGAGAGGAGGGGAGACAGCTCTTTGAGCAAGTAATTTCAATTGCCTTGAGAAAACAGGTTGTTAAAATGATAGAAATAAATTGGTTGTTTGAGCAGCCTCAGAAATGCTTTCAGAGAAAKCTTCCAGGTAGGAACATTGATTGCAAATACTTATTAACTGCTCCTTCATTATCAAAGARATGTGATACATATGTTTACAAATTTTGATACATTTTTATTAAAACTACTTAACTGTTTGGTTCTCTAAACCTTCCCAGAGGAACTGTCACCAAGCAACTCCCTAAACACAACTTCCACTTCTGCACAGGCAGGCGTGGGCACCGCAGAGTCACTCAGGCACCTGCCTGTACGGAGGAACACGTGGCACCAGTGTTAGACCCAAAATGGCCCTTTTGATCTCAAAAAGAGGCTCCCACTTCAGAAGATGTGTGATAGGGTCACTCACCCACCTTTGTCCACTCGTGAAAGCCATCAGCCAAGAGATTGCAGGTCCCTCTAACTCAGCCTTGTCTCCCACAGGAACTGGGCTTGATGCTAATGGCAAGAAYTGAAGAGAAGGTGGAAGTGTTTTCCCAGGATGCTTCTCCAGCTTCTAGCAGCCCAGCACTTACAAACTCCCAAGCTGTAAATTGCTACAGGGCTGTGTTTAGGCCCATCATCAAGAGTTATCTGCCATGAAATTGCCAAGTTCCCTTTTAAAGGTTCATGATATTTTTTGGCTGCCACAACAYCCCTGGACAACACATCTCCAAGGCTGAATTAGGTCCCCACACACACACAGCATGTAAAGCTGTTTGATTTAAACCTGAAGTCCATTATTTTCTTACCCTGCAAGAAACAATTACCTWCTAATCATCTTCTTGGGTGATTTTATCCACGTCTCAAGTCCTCCTTGCTGATGCTTTTCCCAAGCTGGTGAGTCCTGACCTAGGCTACCCTCAGATGGAAGCTGTGACACCAAGTTATATAAAGCACAGCTCCTTGCTCTTGCCAACATCTTCTCCAGCAGCAACATCATGCGTGAGTGATGCCCTGTGCTGGGACAAGTGTTCTCCTCTGGGGCTCCTCCCTGGAGCTGCTTTTCCAGTGGAGAATCTGAAGGTCTGTTTATTTTAAGCAGGCTAGAGAGAGGCACAGGCAGAAGATGGRTGAGGAGGATCCCTGCCTCAGGTCACTGCTTCAACAAGAGACAAGATTTCCCTCTGAGAAAGCCTGTGCCAGAGGGATGCACAGATTGTCACCTCCTGGCTACTTGGGCAGGAGTTTCTGCCCAGAGAAGAGGCATCATGCTGATGGCCAGATTCCTGCAGGCTTCCACAGCCTCCATCAGCCTGCTGGAAGAAGGGGGTCTTGCCAGCCCTTTTCCAGTAATCCTGCCTGAGGACTGCAATGTCCCAGCCAGAAACAACCCTCTGAGTACACAAGGAGCACAGTGATGCTGGTATAGTGTGCAAGCTCCACCTGCCACAGAGATCACAGCCAGTCCACCAACACATTTTGTTTTCAGAAGCTGAAAACCCTGGTGTGCTGCCAAGTCATGGATTCTTCATCATTAGCACCTTGCCTAAGAGCGCTCATAGCACGGCTGGGGTTTGCAGGAGAAAATGGGAAATATCCTCTCTCCACATACAACTGTTAGAGAACACTTCATCACAACAGGGAACCCAGCAGGGCCCAAAGCAGAGACTCACAGGTACAAACTGACAGGCACAGTACACCCTGAGGCCTGCATTCCCCAGCAAACACCTCCTACCAGCTCAAGCCCAAGAAAATCAGTTACACCCTTCTACACACATTGCCTCAGTGTTGTGATTTTCATACCACTAAAGCCAGTGGTGTGTTTGGGCCTTCAGCACTGCTGCAGGGTCACAAAATGGAACCAAATTCTTTGCCACAAAAGCTCAAGTCACACAGTGGGCCAAATCCAGCCACACACATTCCACAGACATCTTTGCCAGATAAGGCAATTCATCAGTCCAAGAATGCTGTACCCTGCATAGCTCAATCCTTATCCAGCACCTGGAAATCCCACTGAGGGGTGGAACAGAGCATCTCTGTGACCAGCAGCCAAGCACACACAAAGCTTTGGGCTTCTCTGTACTGCCCAGGCATTATTTCCCCCACAGAGAGAATGCAGTGGAAGGACTTTTCAGACACACAGACCTCATCCCTCCCTCGCTGCAACTGTGTGGTCCCAGGGGCCTTAATTATCCAGGATCCTTCTTGCAGGGAGCTGCTCTGTGGGAACATTTGCATGTTCGACTCCTCTGGACAAGTTCTGAGGCAGGCAGCTAATCCTCTCCCAGGTCTCAATGTCATATCAATTTTCCCGTTCGAAGCTGAGCTCTCTCCATCAGGGGTTTTAAACTAATGAGACGTACTGAGGCCTTCAACTCTGGGAATATCAAATGCAGTGGGATTCAATTTCGTTTGATTTTCCTGTGGTTTTCCCTTTGTAATTAACACCAGACAGCATGCAACTTCTCTTCATCCTACCACTGGATACCATCTCCTCTCAAGACAAACATGTCAGGAAAGGTGATGCTTCTACCCTGTGCTGCCAAAAGCATAATATTTTTTTCTTCCTTCCCCCCAGCATGAATATAATCCACATCCTCAAGGTACTATTCAGACCCTTAAAACTCCATGAGCAGTGGCACAGATCCCTCAGGRTTCACAGCCCCTCCTACTTATTACTCATACAGATTATGCTCCAGAAACACCAGTKCATGGGCACAAGCTCTGAAAGGATTTAATGGGACAGTCTTTCCTAAAATCCTTAGAGGGCTGAGGATGTCCAATGTGCCCTAGCAAAGATGAGGAAATATGAATCATGGAATCATTAAGGTTGGAAAAGACCTCTGAGATTATCAGGTCCAACTGTATCTGTTTCCATGGGCACCCTTTCCAAAGGCAGCCCAGCAGTCTTCCTACTACAGCAGGTTTTCCACACTGCTAAGACACRACAGCTGCCACTGACCAATAGCTTGGAGGTCACAAGCCAATAYCCACTTTTCTTTAAAAAAAAAAACCCTAAATGAGCTCCGTTTTGCCACATCTGGCAGGACCTGCAARAATGGCAATTCTCTGTTTGATCAGAGGAGTTTGGGACAGTCCCTCAGTGTAGCAAGGGGCTGCACAGCAAAATAACACAGGGCAAAAACCTGATCAAGAGGCAGCTSCTACAGGCACTCTTACATTAAGGTTTTGAGGGAGAATGTGTATCTTTTTGTGTCCATTGCRAAAACCAGACACTGCCAACACCTATGGCCTCAACCCAGCAGAAATCCCTGCAGAAGGGCTCTCCTGCAACCTCTCTAGACAGAGAACACCTGAGGCAGGAAGGGAAGATACTGCTGTAAGCAAAAGCAGGTCAGATCTGCATTACACCAAGAGTGAAGCAGATTCTTCTCCACAGTTCGAAAAATAAAGGTCACCAACCTTCTGCTCCATACACCTTGACTCTGAACTCTCACTGCAGGGCTACATCAGGGTTCAYAGCAAGACCTGGGGTTCTCTCTGCCATTCAAACATGTATATTAAATATACTCTTCTTAAAGGCACAGCATACTGCATGATCTATTCTAAGTTAGCATGTAAAATACCTCATTTTTCAAAGAAAAAACTGTTTTGTTTACCATAACTCTGTTGTCACCTTGACTTTTCTACACAGGGTAGCAGAATCTGGAAGGGACTCAGCTGRACTAATGCAGTCTGCAAAATTAAAATCATGCTCTTCCTTTGCATATCTATAACAGCCACATCCCATTTCTTACAGTGATTTCCACACCAACAGCCCAAAATGACCATTTCAAGAGATATTGTGCTGCATCTGCCCTCGCCCCAGTTCCACCTTGGAAAATATTTAGATTAGGAAAACATTAGGTTCATTAACCAGACCATTTGCCACCTGAAGCTGCAACCAACAAACTCTCCTGTACGTGCAGCACCCCCATGGATGTTTGAGGGATGAATCCCTCCCCTGTTAATGCTCATAGTGCTGTGTCCCTGCTTTGGGAAAACACCAGCCCAGCCTCTCACTGCTATGCCAGGAGCCTGCAAGTTCCAAGTGTTGAGCAGGACCTTGGAGCAGAGTTCAGCTTCACTTTATCATCACTCCATCACAGAGTTCCCCACGCTGCCTGGCAGCTCCAAATGAGCCCTCCACGCTGCGACAGCACCAGGACCACCGAGGTTTCATCAATATTCATGTCCCAGTGACACTCCAGAGAGCACTGGAAGCTCGTTTCCACCAGCAGATCATTAAACAAAGGGAAAGAGTGACCTCGCAGCACCAGCTGCGTCASTGATGTCACCAGGAGCTGAAGGGACAGACACAGGGTCATCACCCAGCACTTCTTTGAATAAATAACAGCTCTAAATGAGCATGGCCTTGCCATGCCCAGCGGGACCCACGTGAGACTGGAAGCATCAGGGACAAAGATGCCCAAACTGCAGTGTGCCTCCTCTCAGCAACCCTGACCAGGGGGATGCTGTTGGAGGAAGCAACATCCACCAAAACAGGGCTGTAAATCTGAATTAAATTGCTGTTTCAGGCACGGTTAGCCCAGTGCAGGGAACACACACAACTCCCTCCAAGGGCAGTAGCATTTAGGAGCACCCCAGGGCTTCCTGGAATGCTGCATCCCAGCTCAGGGTGTTTAGCAGAGAGCTTCCCCAGGCTGCACTACAGCACTCCACATGCAGAGACAGGATTACAGACCCTAATTGCTGCCATCCATCACATTAACAATTAGCATCATGTTAATGCATTTCCACTGCTCTCAGGGGAGGATGGAGAAGGAAAAGGGAGTCTTAGTCCCAGTTTACCTCGAGTTCACTGGGAGGCCACAAGAAAGCAACTCACAGGCAAACTTTCCACATACCCAGGTTCCTTGGGATAGTCCCAACTTCTGAAAAAGCCCCATAGGAAAAAATCAGCTCCTTCAGCCCTCCGTATCCAAGCAGACAGCTGCCCTACCTCCACGTTCCCACATAAAGAAAGCAGCTAATGGAAAATCACCCCTCACCAAAAATGAGACAACCTTGGGTGGAAGATGCCACAGACTCTTTTGATACCCAACTCAGGCACATCAGTTAAGGCTAATTCAGCCTCTAAACTCTTCTTCATTGGAGCCTTGATCTCCAATGTCCAAACATGGTATCAAGAGAGCCACAGGCAAGAAAAGAACATCCTGTACCCCACGTGCAYGGCTGCACACTGAGTCTAAGGGGATTTGCAGCACACTCTACCTCAGAGAAGGTTTTTTATTTGATTGCTTACAGGGGGATGAAGTGCAAAGTCAGAAACAAAAAATCTGAGGAATAAATCTAAAATAACAGGATTTTTTCTAAAATTAYTTACCAGATCTGTAACTTCCACAAGCAAGAAGTCCCCAGTATTTAACATTTTCCTCTGAAAAAGAGATTGCCTGAGCAACAGGATAGACCATGTTCATCTTGGAAGAGCAGGATGTCTAAGCCCTGAGGTGAGAGATTTGCACACTCACACCCCTTTTAATCAACTCAAAAGACTGTAGGRCAGCAAAAAGGCTCTGCCAGGCCAAAAAGCAACATACTGACCCCCCAAAAAGCTGCCCAAAGCATCCTCCAGCTGAGACTGASGGACATAAATGTGTGTGTGTGCACAGCTGCAGCACACAGAGCTGTGAGGACACCCAGAAACATGGGGGTCCCTCCCACTGCACCCACAGAGACAGAAACATCCCAGATTTAGGTTTCCATCCTCAGGAAACCCACTGGAGTGTGTGCTGCAGTCAGTCAGACTCACTCCAGGGCAGCATCCTGGGCTGGGCCAGTCACTTACAGATCCTGRGAGCCAAGCAGCCCTGAAAGAAGGGACAGCCAGGTGACAGCACCTGGATCTAACCACACAGGYGCCCTGAGTTTACATCAGCCTTCAGATTCTAATATGATTAAAAGCCAGCAGTCCCTGCACTGTGGGTCTGGGAGGGTTAAAACCATTCACCTGCAGCCCTCACAKCATCTCCCTGTAGGGGAGCCTGGACTCCATCACACAGCCCATCCCCAGAGGGCTCCAGCCCCACAGCCCGCTACCAACCAGGCTTGGATCAACGGAGCACGAACCCCACAGACAACCGCACATCCCTTCACRAGGGGATCCCCACCCCACAGCCCACCACAGGCAAGTTTTAGCCTGGCAGTCCTTCAGATGGAGACCGAGASCCCACAGCCCGTCACGGGCAGGTTCCAGCCCCACCTCAGGCACAGCCTGAGGGTTCAAAATCAGGCAGGAGGCTGGGCACCAAGCCTGGGTACAGTGTGAGGGGCCAAGATCCATGGGTCCCCTTCTGTTCTTTATC